>JAHRHJ020000298.1:0-84842 GCA_019776745.2 Taxus chinensis | reverse complement strand
CTCTTCACGCAGTCCAATCTCAATGTTGATCAGCGACGTTGGATCGAGTTTCTTTGCGAGTATGATATGGAGATAGAACATGTGAAAGGGAAGGAGAATGTGGTTACTGATGCCGTAGGTAGATGAAGACATGTGGCTATGACTACTTCAATGGGTACATATTTGCGGAGCAAGATTTTGTAGCAGCTTCCTCATGACAGTTTCTACCTTACAGCTAGAGAAGAGATTGATTCTTAGAGACCCGTTGAGGGGAGATTTAATGGATTATAATTAGAGGCAGATGGTCTTCTCATACATAGAGGTCAGATATATGTTCCTAGAGATGGAGGCTTGAGATAGAAATTTTAATAGAGGCTCACCATGCACCTTATTCAGCCCATCCTGGGGTGAAGAAGATGCACACCAATTCAAGATAGTTGTACCATTAGAGGTGACTTTGGAGAGACGTGGCTCAGTTCATGTCACACTATTTAGAGTGTCATAGGGTGAAGTTTAGGCATCAACATCCAGCTATCCTTCACTTTACTCATGCCATACCGGAGTGGAAATGGGACACCATTTCCATGGACTTCATAGTTTGGTTACAGACGTCGAGATACAACCATGAAGCCATCATTTTCATGGTGGATAAATTGATGAAAGTGGCTCATTTTTCTCCAGTAAAGACCACCTACACAGCTAGTGCAGTGGCACGAGTGTATCTTGAATAGATTGTCATGTTATATAGGATTCTATGGAAGATCATTTGTGACCATGATCCTTTGGAAACTTCCCACTTATAGACCACCATACAACATGCTCTCAAGACGAGGATCAATTTCATCATAACGTATCACCCTGAGACAGATAGAAAAACTAAGCGGGTGAATCAGATCTTAGAGGACATGCTTAGGATGTATGTTATGGATCACCAGTCGAGATTTGAGGAGTATTTGTACGTAGTGGAGTTTTCCTACAATAATAGTTTCTACAGTTTGATAGGGATGGCTCCTTTTCAGGCATTATATGGTAGGGAGTGTAGGATGCCTATGAGTTGGGATACGTTAGAGGATATGGTTTCTCTTAGGCTAGCCTTATTGTAGAAATGGATCGGCAAGTTTTTTTGATCAGGTAGAGATTGTAGGAGGTGCAGGAGAGATTGTAAAAGTGTATGGATCAGCATAGGATATATCGTAGTTATGAGGTGGTCATGAAGGTGTTTCTTTGTGTCAGACTACATAAGAGACCTATCCATTATGGAATAGGTTATAAGCTTGATCCTAGGTTTTTTGGTCCTTTGATGGACAGGTACGATGAGACTACTGCTACATGGGAGGATGCTACAATTATACGGGCCTAGTTTCCACACCTATTCCAGTGACTTCCAGGATGAATTCAAGTCTAAGGGGAGGGGGATTGTCGACACTAAAATTTTCCTCCATAATTTCTATTTCATTAATGTATGTATTAGGAATAGGATGTTGTTAAGTGTAATTAGTAGTAGCGTTCCGATAGAAGATAACGGCGCTGCCAGTACGACGCCGCCAATAATGTGGAGTACGGTAATAGTCAAAGTACAATAGGAATGTTGTAAAAAGTAAATATTTGTCGTAAGTGGTCCGGTAATATTAAAATGTCAAAGTTTGGGTAATTAGAGAAGTAGGGTCTACATGATTAGGAATTAGAAATATTATATTGGTAATAAGGACAAGGAGTGAGGTCATAAATATTTTGTGTATTTTATTTGTAAAAAGTCTAAAAATGTGGAACCCATGTAAAATGATAAGGTTTATCTTATCTTAAGAGATAAGCTTACATGTACAGATAAGAGTTAAGGTATGGAATATGATTCGTCAGAGTGGATTTCTTATCCTATCTTAGAGATAAGATGGATAAGCCTGTAAGTTCTATAAATAGAGAGGCTACCCCCCTCATTTAGCATAGAAAGAAGTAGTGAGAAATATTGTAGGAAGTGTGCAAAGGAAGCCATCAGTTAAAGGTGTGTTGAAGAAGCCATCGAGAGGTGTAATTGTAAAGTTTCTCCCATAGTCTTGTTGAAGTACCTCATGGGTGAGATTGTAACAATTTCATGTTAATATTATAATTTACTTTGATATTTCAGATTTGTCATCATTCCGTCTTATCATAGTCGATGGTATTTTTGTGTTATGTTGTTGTTTTGTTTTCCAGATTACATCCACCAAACTAAAGGCTGTGCATTAGTAAATAATCATAGCACGAGGAGTTCCCGGTGAAGAATTATCATAGTGCCGGATTGGTGATGACATTTTGGTTCCGTTGCCGGGACCATTCCTCGTTGGTGGATTTTCTGGAGAAATATTCCCACTTAGTCAAAAATCAATTGGAGGGTAACCTTGTTTTTACTGTGCATAGTAGTTACCATGGTAAACTCATTTTACCGTGAATAGTAGTTACCATGACAAAGTCATTTTTGCTGGAATAGTATTTATCACAGTAAAGTCACTTTTTACCGTGAATAATATTTACCGCAGTAACTTCACTTTTTACCGTGAATAGTATTTACCGCAGTAATTTCACTTTTTACCGTGAATAGTGTTTACCACAGTAAAGTCAGTTTTTACCGCAGTAAGTCAAGTTTACCATAGTTACCGTGGTCATTTCTATTTTACTGTAGAAAGGTGTAAAGTCACTTTCTATTACAGTGATTCCAATTATTTGTGCACATAAGTCTTGTTGATTGTAATTGTGGGTTGGTATTTCACGGTGGTTACTTTTGAAAATGGGAAAGATTCCTGTTTTTTCAGCTCAATCTAATGAAGATGCTTCTTCTTTCATTCAAGAGTTTAAACGATCTTGTATTTGTAATGGCCTCATAAGAAGGGAACAATGGACTGAATTTTTTCCTACCTTTTTGGATGGTTCAGCACTTAGGTGGTTTGAAACACTAGGTGATAATGTGAAAAATTCATGGGATTTATTAACTGAAAGTTTTCTTGAAGAATTTGGTGAACAACAGAGATATGCAGATCTCATGATCGATATCACAAAGCTAACCCAAGGAGAGAAGGAGAAGATAAGGGATTATCATGCTCGTGTTCTAGAGCTAAGGAGGAAGCTCGATGCCCAGATCCGGAAGGAAGGATTAGCGGATGGGTTGATGAACGGCGTGGATAATCTCCTATGTAAGCACTTCATTCTTGGGATGAAGCCAGAGATCAGACAACGAGTGAAGTATGACCGCCCAGCTACCATTGAACAAGCAAAGGAGATTGCAAGAAGGCAAGAAGAAAGCATGGAAGAGGAGCCCAAAGAAATTGTTGCTAAAGTAGAGCCTACACCAGCACCTTTGGTCCAGAATCCACAACCACTCCCGGTGAGCACAAATATTTCTCCTAGTACATCTACTGAGTATGAAGATCTGCTCAAAAAGATGGGTCAGTTAACTATTAATCTTCTTCAAGGAAAGGAATTTAGTTCTCAGGGAGGAGATAGAGGTCCAAAAAGAAATATTTCTGAAGTTGTTTGTTATGGTTGTTATAAAAAGGGTCATTATAAGTATAATTGTCCAGATAGAGCTTCTACATCTGGTACAAAAGATAATGATAAAGGAAAAGCACCTGTGAATTCTTTTGATGTAGTAGATAAGAGCAGAAATAATGAAGTAGATGTGTTTGTAACAAAAAGAAAGAAAGAAAAAGATAATCAAGATGGAACTGATCCTAAGAAGATGAAAGGAGAAACTAGTAAGAAACATAGGAGAAGAAAGTTGGGTGTGCAGGATTTTCTGATTTCACAGGGGCAAGGACCATACTCCATCTTGGAAGATCTATCCAAAAGGCCTGCAAATATTACATATGGTCAACTCTTGGCTATGTCTTCTGAGAAGAGGCGGGAGTTGCGAGGTGGACTCAATGCTCGAAGAAGGAAGGAGGTTGAGGTCCCTGTTTTGGAGGCAGAGGCAGATCCCTATGCTCCACAAGCTGAGGTATTATGTAATGGTATTTCAATTCATGATGTCTTAGTTGATGGAGGTGCTGCAGTTAATGTAATGACCGAGTCTGTAATGAATATGTTGGGTTTAAAAATTGATCGCCCTTCAACACTTATGTTAAGGTCATTAAATAAGGGAAAAACTAAACCAGAAGGTGTAGTTTCAAATGTGGCAATATCTGTTATGGGTGTTGTATGTGTGGTAGACTTTCAGGTGATGAAAAATGGTACTGTTGCGTACCCAATGCTGCTGGGAAGACCATGGCTAAGGAGAGTTCATGCAAGAAACTACTGGAATGAAGGTTTCATGACACTTGGACGTGGTAGAGAGAGGGTGAAGATAAATGTGATCCCTCGGCATCATAAAGCAGAACCTGTGGATTCAAGTGATGAAACTGATGATTGGACATCCTCTGATTACTCTAGTACCAGTGAAGTGGACACTGAAGATGAAGAAAGTGAGGTGGATGTTTCAGTCATGGATATCCTGCCAGTCACACCAACTCATGACCCCATAAAATTATCTGAAGAAGAAGTTGATGATCGTCTCCAACAAATAAAGATTGGTGATGCTGTGATGGAGAGTGAGAAGGAATCCTACCTCCAGCTCTTTCGAAGGTACATACACCTATTCACTTTTGATTACAAGGAACTCCGTCAAGTAAGTTGGGTAGAACATTGTATTGAGCTGGTAGATGGTGCTAAGCCCATAAAGCAAATGCCATATAGAATGAATCCTAATTTTTCCAAGACTGTAAAAGAAGAAATAGATAAGTTGCTTGATGCAGGATTCATATTTGCTGTGGAGAATTCAGAATGGGTTTCTCCCATTGTGATCTCAATAAAAAAGAATGGGAAGCTACGCATTTGTGTTGATTACAGGAAGCTCAATAAGGCAACAAAGAAGGATCATTACCCTCTTCCATTTTCAGATCAGATCTTGGACGAAGTAGCTGGCCAAGAGTGCTATAGTTTTGCTGATGGATATAGCGGCTACAACCAAGTTCGTATAGCAGAGAAAGATCAGCTGAAGACCACGTTCACCACTCCTTGGGGAACGTTTGCTTATAGAGTTATGCCTTTTGGGTTGTGTAATGCTCCAGCAACATTCCAGCGTTTGATGAATAGGGTGTTCGAACCCTACATTGGGACCTTCATCAGAGTATTTCTGGATGATTTTTGCATCTATGGGAGCAAGTTGGACCACCTGCACCAAATGGAGACAGCATTTCAAAGGTTAGATGAAGCACAAGCCTCACTAAACCCTACAAAGTGTGTCTTTGGATGTTCTAAAGGCGTTTTGTTAGGGCATGTTGTATCCAGAGATGGTATTGGTACTGATCCTGATAAAGTTTCAAAAATCAAAGATTTACCATTTCCTATGAATAGAAGTAAGTTGAGATCATTTTTAGGCCATGTGGGTTACTATAGAAGGTTCATCAAGAATTTCTCAAAGATTACACAGCCACTAACCCAGTTCTTGAAGAAGGATGTTACTTATGAACCAGGAAATAAGGCACATGAAGCTTTTGGACAACTGAAGGAAGCCCTGGTGTCTTCACCTGTTTTGAAGAATCCAGAATGGAGCAAACCATTCATTGTGTACACTGATGCCTCAGATGCAGCACTAGGAAGTACTTTGAGCCAAAAGGATGAAAATGGGAATGAACATCCAATTTACTTTGGGAGCAGACAAATGAGCAGTGCTGAGGTAAACTATACTGTAACTGAAAAAGAGGCTCTGGCTATCATTTTTGCTGTAAAGAAGTTTAGAAATTACTTGCTAGGGAAGAAATTTATAGTTGTAACAGATCATCAGGCTCTGAAATATATTGTCAATAAGCCTAACCCATCAGGGAGGATAGCAAGATGGATAATTTTGCTACAAGAATTTGAATTTGATATTATAGATAGGCCAGGAAAGAAGCATGTCAATGCAGATGCACTCTCTCGAGCCTATGATGGTTTAGGATCATCTTGTGATGATGATGATTTCCCTGATGCAGCATTGTTATCCCTTGACACAATCCCTAGTGAATACATAGATATTTGGAATTATCTGAATGAATTCAAGTTTCCTGATGGTGCCAATGCAAAGACTAAGAGAAATATTACTCAAACCAGTTGTCCATATTCTATTCTGCATGGAGTATTATTTCGAATAGGACCTGATGGACAGTACAAGAGGGCAGTTGGACGTGATCAAGGGAAGGAACTGATAGAAGAATTCCACAATGGTACATGTGGAGGGCACTTCTCTGGACAACTTACAGCAAGAAGGATCTTGGATGCAGGTTATCACTGGCCCACTCTTTTTAAAGATTGTTATTATTATTGTAAGACATGTGATATTTGTCAAACACATGGTAACCGTAAGACTTCATCAGCTCCATTATGCCCTATTCTTCCACTTGGTCCCTTTGAAAAGTGGGGAATAGACATTGTAGGTCCACTTCCAACTACCTCACGCCAAAATAAGTATATTGTAGTTGCCACAGATTATTTAACCAAGTGGGTTGAAGCTAGGCCATTGAAAACAGCTTCCATGGATGAAGTGGCAAGGTTCATATATGAACGCATTGTTACCAGATTTGGTTGTCCATTAGAAATTGTAACAGATCAAGGAAGCCACTTCATTAATGAGGTGGTAGAAGCCCTAGTCAATAAGTTTTCTATTAAGCATAGGAAGGCAACAACCTACAAACCAAGCACAAATGGACAGGTGGAACGAACAAATTTTGTGTTGTGTCAAATTCTAGCAAAAGATGCAGCCTTGCAGGTACATAAATGGGATAAGAGGATTCATGCAGCATTGTGGGCATATAGGGCAACATCAAAGTCAGCAACAGGATACTCTCCATTTCAGTTGGCCTATGGCATTGATCCAGTTCTTCCTATTGAGTTTGATATTCCCACTGTGAGAGTTATGAAAAATGAAAGGATGGATGAAAGTGATTCAGTAAAAGAAAGGTTGGTACATCTTCATTTGCTAGAGGAAATGAGGGAAATAGCAAAGGATACAAGCCATAAGAAGAAAATGAAGCAGAAGGAATACTTTGATCAAAAGATCCTTTGGTCTCCATTTCAGGTGAATGACTTGGTTCTAGTATATGATTCCAGATACAAAAAAAGAAGACAGAGGAAATTTCTTCCAAAATGGATGGGGCCCTACAAAATAGCAGCTGTGCATGAAAATGGTACGTACCGACTGGAGGAATTGGATGGCACTCCCATTACGAAATGGGTCAACCACGACAAGTTGAAGATTTTCCACGCACCAGAAGAGTCTACTCCGAGGACGGAGTAGAAGCTAGGAAGGGGGAAGATGTCGACACTAAAATTTTCCTCCATAATTTCTATTTCATTAATGTATGTATTAGGAATAGGATGTTGTTAAGTGTAATTAGTAGTAGCGTCCGATAGAAGATAACGGCGCTGCCAGTACGACGCCGCCAATAATGTGGAGTACGGTAATAGTCAAAGTACAATAGGAATGTTGTAAAAAGTAAATATTTGTCGTAAGTGGTCCGGTAATATTAAAATGTCAAAGTTTGGGTAATTAGAGAAGTAGGGTCTACATGATTAGGAATTAGAAATATTATATTGGTAATAAGGACAAGGAGTGAGGTCATAAATATTTTGTGTATTTTATTTGTAAAAAGTCTAAAAATGTGGAACCCATGTAAAATGATAAGGTTTATCTTATCTTAAGAGATAAGCTTACATGTACAGATAAGAGTTAAGGTATGGAATATGATTTGTCAGAGTGGATTTCTTATCCTATCTTAGAGATAAGATGGATAAGCCTGTAAGTTCTATAAATAGAGAGGCTACCCCCCTCATTTAGCATAGAAAAGAAGTAGTGAGAAATATTGTAGGAAGTGTGCAAAGGAAGCCATCAGTTAAAGGTGTGTTGAAGAAGCCATCGAGAGGTGTAATTGTAAAGTTTCTCCCATAGTCTTGTTGAAGTACCTCATGGGTGAGATTGTAACAATTTCATGTTAATATTATAATTTACTTTGATATTTCAGATTTGTCATCATTCCGTCTTATCATAGTCGATGGTATTTTTGTGTTATGTTGTTGTTTTGTTTCCAGATTACATCCACCAAACTAAAGGCTGTGCATTAGTAAATAATCATAGCACGAGGAGTTCCCGGTGAAGAATTATCATAGTGCCGGATTGGTGATGATAGGATATAGTTCCCACTTCCCTTCAACACTTTGTATTATTGATGTCTGATTCACTATCGACTATACTTATGGATATTATTATAGCTTTTGACTTAGCATGATGTTAGATGTTAGGGATATTGGATTGTTGTTGATTTTGATTATTAGTATGATGTATGCGGATTATTAGAGAAAAACTATATTGATGATGATATGTTGTTGACATGGTTATATATATTTCTGACATGCAATATTTTGGTCACATTAAGTAGACCTTGATAATTGAACTAATTTTGTGGTCCTATTGGTATCGATGAAATGTAGAATCAAGATGTTGTAAAAAATTGTAAATGATATCATAATTTCCTAGATGATGATTTGATGCATATGTATATGTTTATGGAATTATATTGCATATTTTATCTTGGATGTTTGATGTGACCATGAGGTTGAAGGAGGTATTATGTTTTTTGCAAGTAAATATATTCACAAAAAACAATGGGGGGATTAGAGACAAACCACATTGGAATGCTAGGTGAATTCACCAAGGGTCAACATGCCAACATGTATTTTTATGTATGTGTGTTTGAATTGTTGTTAGGGGGTTCCCATGGGGGGAATTACCTCTAATAGTGACAAAGGGGTTATGTGTTTTCTGTTATTTAGTTTCCTTTATTTAATGTTAGTATGTGATTTTTAGTGATGTGATTTATTGTATTAATTATTTAGAATTTGGTGTATTTTTCTCATTTATCATTAATGGGTTTAAGTGTCTCTTTTAATTAATTAATCTTGTTGTAAAGTAATCATGGAGGGGACAAAATTTTTCATTTATTAGACTAGATGGCTCTTGCATTATGTGTTTTAAGTTGAGTGCTTGTGATCTTGAGTGTTGTACACTCTACCCCTTCATGGATGATTATAATCTTAAACATTGCTGTTGTAATCTAGTTAGCATACTAATAAGATGCGTTGGACATCATGATTACCATTGTGTTTTGATTATTATTTTGACTAGATGGTTGCATTGTGGACCTTGATGGGAATTTAAGGATATGATGATGATCTAGAATGGTTTCCTTGTTACAGGATGATTGTGATATCATTACTATTTTTATATTGTTATGTCTCTTCTCACCCTGTATAGGATCCCTATACCTTGATATCGTATTAGATATTAGACAATGCTAGATGAGCATTGATACACTTGTTTCACTTATTTGATAGACAATACAGACGTGTTAGACTTGCGACATGATGTGACTATTGCGATGAATTTTATATGCTTGATTAATATATCAGTATTCAATGTTCTAACTGTTACTACTGTATTGACATATCGGACATGATTTATGGATATTTCTGGATGATTGTTGATGTATGATCTTAGTACAAATTAATGGATTGGTAGAATCAAAATGTTAGAAAATTGAACGATTGGTGAATTAATTGATTCTAACATTGGTTTAATTATGATTTTCAATTATGTAGGTTGTTATGTATACATATATGTGTTTTATGATTTCAACGTCATTAATATGGCCACGAGGCCAGAAAGGTATTGTGTGATTTTGCAGGAAATTATAGCACAACAAACTACGGGGGATAGGAGACCAACAACGAAGGGATGTGGGGTATTGGCAACAGGTCACCATGGCAACTCATGTATTCATATGTTGTATGTTGTTGTTTGTTAGGAGGTCCCCATTGAGGGGGGTGACCTCAAATGTGACCTTGGGAATGTTTGAAGCTTTGTCTTGTTGATTTTAATTAATTGTGAAGTTATTGTATTTTTTTAGTATGTGGAGTCAATTTTATTATTTAGTTTAGCACCCCTCTTAAGTTAATTAAAATTGTTTAACTAGTGTTAATTAGGATGTGACAAAAGCGGGAATAAATGTGAGTTGGTAGCTTCAATGTGTGTTGTATGAGAATGAATTTAATTGGTTTTGGAGTAGTTGTACTCTATCTCTCAAGTGAAATTCGGATTTTGACCTTCTAGGCAATTTTGGTGACTTGTGGGACAAGTCAAGTTTGTACCACACCTCTTAAAGTGACCCACCCACTAGGCCTATGATGTGAGGGACTTGTTTTAGGTCCTATTTTGTGTTTTTATGGAGGAAAAGAGTAATTATGTGCATTTTTCTTACATGGGTATTTAATTTTGTCCTTAAGGGGTGTGGGTTGGGTTGAGTGTGTAAGAGAGTGGTCTTTTCCCCAACCACCAATTTATTATGCTTTGGGGTTTGGGTTTGACCTTGGTGATGTGGGTTGGAGGAGAGATGATGTGGCATCCTACATGGAGCCACCTCACCCCTCTCTCCATCTTTTCTATTTATTTCATTTTTGTGTGAGGATTTGGGGGTTACTTGTTCATTTTTTTGTGGAGGTTGGGAATTTTGGAGATCTTGCTTGAAGAATGGTGATTTGAGTTTGGAATGGATGGTACTTGCTTGGGGTTTTGGAAGGCTTGGAACTTTTGTGTTTGATCCTCTTAAATTGTAAGGTATATATCTTCACTCTTGTATTTACTTTGCTATTTTGTTGCACTCATATGTGTGGATGATGGTTGTTGTATTGCTTATGATTGTGGGAAATAGATTTGATCCTTAGGTTGTGGGAGAAATGGAAATGGGGGTAAAACTTGTGGGAGGCATAAGAGAAATGTTATTGGGTATTTTAGGAGGGATTTGGGTTGGGATGTCCACCTTGTTGATAAATATGATTTGTGTTTATCTTGTTATTTTCTTGAGGGAGGCATAAGAGTGAGGGAGGCATAAGAGAGGGTTTTTTTTTTTCTTGAGGGAGGCATAAGATTGGTGTATCTTCTTGGAGGGAGACATAAGAGTGTTGTGTGTATTGTGATGGATTTTTTTGGGAGGATCATAGGTGGACACCCAAACACTTGAGAGGCATAAGAATAACCCCCATGTTCTTTTCTCCTCTTTGGCTTTAGCATGAAGCCTTTGTGTTGGAAACTTGTTGGTTTTGTTGTAATTTTGGAAATGTGTTTTTGTGTTGAGTGTCTTGATTGAATGTGTATGTGGAAGCCATTTTGAGTTTCCCATGGTTGTCTAAATAACCCTCATTGCTTCCTTGTTGGCGCTCGAGGGCCAATGAGGAAGAATGCTTCTCTCCATCATCAAAATATTTGGTTGTGTGGAGAGCATTGCCTTCTCCCCCATTAGGTTGTGTGCTTGATTCATGATGAAGATGGTGGAGTTCAATGAATATTGGTTCATAGTACCTTTGAAGAGAATGGAGAAAGACATGTGGAATTGCAACTTGTGATACTATGATTTTACAAATGAAACCTTGGATGTAATCTTGTATGTTATGGTTAGATCTTGCAAATGGGTTATTTGGACTTGCATTGCTTCAAATGAAATGTGAAATTGTATTGGTTTCTACGAAAAGGATAAGATTCTCAAATATATATGTTTTCCTTGAAAGTTGTATGGTAAATCTGTTTTGAAAGGGAATAATGCTATTGAGTGAAAAAAGAGTGTTGATTATTTTTACATTATTGGAAACCCTCCTTGAATGAGGTAAAACTTTAACTAAGTATGTTTCATATTTTTCTATTCCAATTATGTACAAGAAGGAATAATTAGAATTATATTTTTACAATATATTTTTCCTTTTTTATAATCGAAATTATCAGTGAGTATATCACAACTAATATTACCCCTTAAATAGTTCTTTAAATAAATTTGAAAGTGATAACTTGTTAAGTTTGATAAATGTTAAAATTTTACACTATAGTTACCCAGGTGCATGTAAATGTATATCTATATAAATTCCACAATTACAATATTTAATTTCCCACACTAATTGTAATTCCATTCAATGAGAAATTAAATTAATAAATAAACCTATATTATTAATATATAATTATTATATATATTAATAATATACTTGATTAATTTCAGAATTTGTAATACCCTTATAGAAAAATGATTAATAAATATTAGTATTACCTTTAATCATAAATATCTATGTATATATAAATAAATATATAGAGAGATTTAGATTATATATTGACATTTATTAATAACTAAAGTTAATATTATAATGCTAAGTCTTTGAATCGGCCAAGTGGGAGTAAATGAGTGAATATTTTTTATAATATATTAAAAAAAACCTGCATTAATAACTTTAAGAAAAGTGAACACATTGACTTTTGAAAAGAATGTTTTAAATTTTCTTGATAAGGAGAATGCCTTTGTTGGCCATACGACTGCAAGTGGGATTTTATTTAAAAGCCCCATTAATAAAAGCCACCACTATATGAAAAGCCATACCCATTTTTAATAATCTGCCCATGCTTTGAACAATTTGACTTAACCTTTTACCACGTACTATTAACACATTATCCCGTTAATAATGTTAGCGGCCTTTAAAAATAAATGCGGCCATTTTAAAAAAATGTGGCCTGTGTATTATCTGGTCAGGGTTTCATTAAATCTCTGGTCGCTTCAAACTTTTCACACCAATCTTCATTTTATATATTATTTATACATACCTATGGATGGATAAATATCTGTTTATAGATCGATTATTTTCAGGTCGGATAACAATTACCTGATTATTTTAAAAGATAAGAAATATAAATATCAATACATATATATTTTAAAATATATATGTATTTACATATCTATTAAAATTCAAAGAATATATATACAATGTGTATAAATATGTTTGTAATATCAGAATAAAATGGCTAAATACCCACAACTCAAATAATATTGTCAAACAAAAAATGAAGTTTCCGGGTTTTGATAAAATAATTGATTTCTTTTTGTGTTTATACACATACAGATATCAAGGTTCTTGTTGTATTTCCCTCTTGCAAAACCAGAATAACAATGGGAAAAAGCCATAACCCAGGTAAGAGAAATATCTCTCAAATGAAATACAAACAATGGGTAAAATGATATTTAGAAATAGAGCAAACCCTAGGAGAGGGATGTTAAAACTAGCTCCTCTTCTTGTGTGCATTCACCCAAGAGCTTGAGCTTCCTTCCATGGCCTCCCTTCTTCCTTAACCTTCAAAACAAACAAGAGAAATGAGAGGACAGGTTAAGAAATATGTATAAGAAAACCCATAAGGATTTCTAGGGTTTCTTTAGTGCAACCTAGATCTAAGGGATTAGATAGAATAGATCCAATGGTGTAGGATGAACCCTACATCACTTAAGTGATGGGGTATTTAAGTGGGAGTGAAATAATTAAATGATGGGTGTAATGTTTTGAAGGGGGCCTAAGGGGTTAGACTAAGTTGTGCACCCCTTACCTTTTTAAAGAAATAATCTAAATATTAAGGAGCATGATTTAAGACTAAAGGATATTTAGTCTTGTTTATTATAATAAATTTAGAGGGGATTAATGGGGCTATGACATGAAAATAAAAATGAGATATATTAAAATAATTATTGAAGCTTAGCAAGTGAATTTAATTCCTTGATTTAATTTTAAAATTGGGTCAATGTTATTCAATTGTCATTTTTTTTTCGAATATGCCTTGAAAATTTTATAGAGTATTATTATCAAGGCTTTAATTTAATTCCAATGAATTTTATTGTCGTTACCTTTCAAAAAAAATCATTCCATAATTTTCTCCATGTTTGTTATCGTGTTTATCGTGTTTTATTGTTAAGAAAAAATTGGGCGTTACACTTAGTATCAGAGCCGTGGGTTCAACGCTTGGACCCTGGGCCGACTTTCAAACACAAAAAACTAGTTAGCAAAATTTAAATCTCCATAATTAAAATAATAATAAAATAATGAAGTTTTTTGAATTATTGTACTCTAGCCTAGTGGCATTTTGTCGAACCCGATTAACTGACAATATTGCTGAATTTGATTGATATTTTGTGAACTCTTGGTGTAGCAGGAACTTGATTCGGACCTTTGCAAAAATGTTGTTTTTATGAGTCTAACTCTTAATTTTAGTTGTGTGATGTGATAAAAAATTTTGGATTCCTCCTTGTTGGAATACTAAAATGTGTTGTGATTCTTATGGATTGGTCCCAGTGATGCGTTCAAGGGTATTTCGGAGGAAATTATCGGCTAATTGGTCATCTAGAAGCTCCCTTTTCTATTGCCAATCAGTGATTAGATAAGTTAGTTTTGGTTGGTTTGGTCAACTTAACTCCCGTATGGGAGAGTAGATATCAAGACATGGTGTTGCATTTGATCTAAGGCTTTTGTGATGCATTTTTAGAGGTAAGCTTCAATGTATAATACCCAATTATGGTGGCCCATGAAGGGGCTGGTAAAGTCAATGCTATGAAAGCAAAAGCTATATTTTATACTTGTAAACCTATATTATGTTAGACAAAAGGTACCAACATTTTAGCTTCATAAACTCAATTGAAAGCTTTGACTCTTTTCAGTTATTTATACCATAAGATTTTTCGAGAGAATAAAGCTACTTCCTATTGGAGGAAAATTCAAGAGCTATTGTGGCACTTAGCATTGGTGACCGAAATCACTAATGTTGTAGATCACAGCATGGCACAAAAGTTCAGAGATTATTTCTTATCGTTGAGAGTTGGGCTTCTACACTGGGTTTATGGTGATCTCTTATTTCTGATCTAGTAAACCCTATGTTTCTAATTTGATTGGTTTTCTTTTACTTAAGTTATTCTTGCTCTTGGAAGGATGGAACTATCGACACTAAAATTTTCCTCTGTAATTTCTATTTTATTAATGTATGTATTAGGAATAGGATGTTGTTAAGTATAATTAGTAGTGGCGTCCAATAGAAGATAACGGCACCGTCAGTACGGTGCCGCCAATAAAGTAGAGTACGGTAACAGTCAAAGTACAATAGGAATGTTGTGGTAAAAAATAAATATTTGTCGTAAGTGGTCCAGTAATGTTAAAAATGTCAAAGTTGGGGTAAGTAGAGAAGTAGGGTCTACATGATTAGGAATTAGAAATATTATATTTGTAATAAGGACAAGGAGTGATGTCATAAATATTTTGTGTATTTTATTTGTAGAAAAGTCTAAAAATGTGGAACCCATGTGAGATGATAAGGTTTATCTTATCTTAAAAGATAAGCCTACATGTAAAGGATAAGAGTTTAGGCATGGAATATGATTGGCCAGAAGAGATTTCCTATCCTATCTTAGAGATAGGGTGGATAAGCCTGAATTCTATAAATAAAGAGGCCACCCCCCTCATTTAGCATAGAAGGAAGTAGTGAGAAATATTGTATGAAAGTGTGTAAAGGAAGCCATCATTTTGAAGGTGTGTTAAAGAAGCCATTAAGAGGTGTAATTGTGAAGTTTCTCCCATAGTTATTGTTGGAAGGCAAGTGAAGTCAATAACACTTGAAGTACCTCATGGGTGAGATTGTAACAATTTCATGTTAATATTATAATTTACACTGATATTTCAGATTTATCATCATTCCTTCTTATCATAGTCTATGGTATTCTTGTGTTATGTTTGTTATTGTGTTTCCAGATTACATCCACCAAACTAAAAGTTGTGCATTAGTAAATAATCATAGCACGAGGAGTTCCCAATGAAAAATTATCATAGTGCCGGATTGGTGATGACATTTTGGTTCCGTTGCTGGGACCATTCCTCGTTGGTGGATTTTCTGGAGAGATATTCCCACTTAGTCAGAAAACATTTGGAGGGTAACCTTGTTTTTACTGTGCATAATAGTTACCATGGTAAAGTCACTTTTTACCATGCATAGTATTACCATAAAGTTATTTTTCCGTGAATAGTATTTACAGGTAAAGTCACTTTTGCTGTGAATAGTATTTACCACAGTAATTTCACTTTTTACCGTGAATAGTATTTACCACAATAACTTCACTTTTTACCAATAGTGTTTACCACAGTGAAGTCATTTCTATTACCGTAGTAAGTCAAGTTTTACCATAGTTTACCATGGTCATTTCTATTTTCTATTATAGTGATTCCAATTATTTTTGCACATAAGTCTTGTTGATTGTACTTGTGGGTTGGTATTTCACTGTGGTTACTTTTGAAAATGGGGAAGATTCCTGTTTTTTTAGCCCAATCTAATGAATATGCTTCCTCTTTCATTCAAGAGTTTAAACGATTCTTGTATTTGTAATGGCCTTATAAGAAGGGAACAATGGACTAAATTTTTTCCTACCTTTTTGGATGGTTCAGCCCTTAGGTGGTTTGAAACACTAGGTGATAATGTGAAAAACTCATGGGATTTATTAACTGAAAGTTTTCTTGAAGAATTTGGTGAACAACAGAAATATGCAGATCTCATGATCGATATCACAAAGCTAGCCCAAGGAGAGAAGGAGAAGATAAGGGATTATCATGCTCGTGTTCTAGAGCTAAGGAGGAAGCTCAATTTGACCCCAGATCCGGAAGGAAGGATTAGCGGATGGGTTGATGAATGGTGTGGATAATCTCCTCTGTAAGCACTTCATTCTTGGGATGAAGCCAGAGATCAGAACAACGAGTGAAGTATGACCACCCAACTACCATTGAACAAGTAAAGGAGATTGCAAGAAGGCAAGAAGAAAGCATGGAAGAGGAGCCCAAAGAAATTGTTGCTAAAGTAGAGCCTACACCAGCACCTTTGGTCCAGAATCCACAACCACTCTCAGTGAGCACAAATCTTTCTCCTAGTACATCTACTGAGTATGAAGATCTACTCAGGAAGATGGGCCAGTTAACTATTAATCTTCTTCAAGGAAAAGAATTTAGTTCTCAGGGAGGAGATAGAGGTCCAAAAAGAAATATTTCTGAAGTCGTATGTTATGGTTGTTATAAAAAGGGTCATTATAAGTATAATTGTCCAGATAGAGCTTCTACATCTGGTACAAGAGATAATGATAAAGGAAAAGCACCTGTGAATTCTTTTGATGTAGTAGGTAAGAACAGAAATAATGAAGTAGATGTGTTTGTAACAAAAAGAAAGAAAGAAAAAGATAACCAAGATGGAAATGATCCTAAGAAGATGAAAGGAGAAACTAGTAAGAAACATAGGAGAAGAAAGTTGGGTGTGCAGGATTTTCTGATTTCACAGGGGCAAGAACCATACTCCATCTTAGAAAATCTGTCCAAAAGGCCTGCAAATATTACATATGGTCAACTCTTGGCTATGTCTTCTGAGAAGAGGCGGGAGCTGCGAAGTGGACTCAATGCTCGACGAAGGAAGGAGGTTGAGGTTCCTGTTTTGGAGGCAGAGGCGGATCCCTATGCTCCACAAGCTGAGGTATTATGTAATGGTATTTCAATTCATGATGTCTTAGTTGATGGAGGTGTTGCAGTTAATGTAATGACCGAGTCTGTAATGAATATGTTGGGTTTAAAAATTGATCACCCCTCAACACTTATGTTAAGGTCATTAAATAAGGGAAAAACTAAACCAGAAGGTGTTGTTTCAAATGTGGCAATATCTGTTATGGGTGTTGTATGTGTGGTAGACTTTCAGGTGATGAAAAATGGTACTGTTACGTACCCAATGTTGTTGGGAAGACCATGGCTAAGGAGAGTTCATGCAAGAAACTACTGGAATGAAGGATTCATGACACTTGGACATGGTAGAGAGAGGGTGAAGATAAACGTGATCCCTTAGCATCATAAGGTAGAACCTATGGATTCAAGTGATGAAACTGATGATTAGACATCCTCTGATTAATCTAGTACCAGTGAAGTGGACATGGAAGATGAAGAAAGTGAGGTTGATGTTTCGAGTCATGGATATCTTTCCAGTCACACCGACTCATGAACCCATAAAATTATCTGAAGAATAAATTGATGATTGTCTCCAATAAAATAAATATTGGTGATGTTGTGATGGAGAGTGAGAAGGAATCCTACCTCCAGCTCTTTCGAAGGTACATACACATATTCACTTTTGATTACAAGGAACTTCGTCAAGTAAGTTGGGTAGAACATTCTATTGAGCTGGGTAGATGGTGCTAAGCCCATAAAGCAAATGCCATATAGAATGAATCCTAATTTTTCCAAGACTGTAAAAGAAGAAATAGATAAGTTGCTTGATGCAAGATTCATATTTGTTGTGGAGAATTCAGAATGGGTTTCTCCCATTATGATCTCAATAAAAAAGAAAGGGAAGCTACGCATTTGTGTTGATTATAGGAAGCTCAATAAGGCAACAAAGAAGGATCATTACCCTCTTACATTCTCATATCATATCTTAGACAAAGTAGCTGGTCAGGAGTGGAAAATGTTGAAATTAGAATTTTCCTCCATGATTTCAATTTTATTAATGTATGTATTAGGAATAGGATGATGTTAAGTATAATTAGTAGTGGCATCCAATAGAAGATAATGGCATTGACAGTATGGTGCCGCCAATAAAGTAGAGTATGGTAACAGTCAAATTATAAAAGGAATGTTAGTGGTAAAAAGTAAATATTTGTCGTAAGTGGTCCGGTAATGTTAAAATGTCAAAGTTGGGGTAAGTAGAGAAGTAGGGTCTACATGATTAGGAATTAGAAATATTATATTTGTAATAAGGGCAATGAGTGATGTCATAAATATTTTGTGTATTTTATTTGTAGAAAAGTCTAAAAATGTGGAACCCATGTGAGATGATAAGGTTTATCTTATCTTAGAAGATAAGCCTACATGTAAAGGAAAGAGATTAGGCATGGAATATGATTGGCTGGAAGATATTTCCTATCCAATCTTAGAGATAGGGTGGATAAGCATGAATTCCTATAAATAAAGAGGTCACCCCCTCATTTAGCATAGAAAGTAGTGAGAAATATTGTATGAGTAAGTGTGCAAAGGAAGCCATCATTTTGAAGGTGTGTTAAAGAAGCCATTACGAGGTGTAATTGTGAAGTTTTTCCCCATAGTTATTTTTGGAAGGAAAGTGAAGTCAGTAACACTTGAAGTACCTCATGGGTGAGATTGTAACAATTTCATGTTGATATTATAATTTACACTTATATTTTAGATTTAGCATCATTCATTTTTAACATAGTCTATGGTATTCTTGTGTTATGTTTTATTGTTGTGTTTCCAGATTCTATACACCAAACTAGAAGCTGTGCATTAGTAAATAATCATAGAATGAGGATTTCCTGGTAAAGAATTATCATAGTGCCGGATTGGTGATGACAGAATCTTGTGTGTGTCTAGGATCTTGGAGTGGATCTTTCATTTACTCCACCTTTCTAGAGAGAGAGTTCGCATTGGGTCATGTAATCTAGTTGGAAGTTTAATTAACAGTAGTTGTGATTCTCTTGAAATCTGTAAGAGATTTTTTCCTAGATTAGATGTCATTGGTAATGGATTTACGGATTGTGTAGGATAGGACTAACTCTTGAATGATTGTATATTTTAGTGGATAAGTGTTTAGTTTGGATATGACGTACCATTGATGGCATCTTAAGTTTTATCATTATTTCTTTGTTGTATTTAAGAAATGATTGATAATTGGAATATATGTATCTTAGTAATCATGGTTAGATTTAATCCCATTCGGGCAATCTGTTTAAATAAGTTAACTTGTTCTTCTCTCTATGACACATAAATAGTTCTACCATTGCCTTAACATTTTCAATTTTTATTTATACCACCCTATAATATACTAGTATTAGGTAATGTTGATACACTTATGAATGATTTTGGGTCATTTAGACCTTGCTCTTAGATATTTTGGGGTTTTTTAAATAAATTAAAAAAAAATTATAATCTTGGTTGTTCCTATGAAATACCCTTTTCCTTTAAAGCTATAACTCTTGGCCATAGAGGCCATGTTTTGGGTAAACTGCATGATTGTCCTCTGACAAGTATTTGATGTCTTCTAGATGGGAAGTGTGGTGTCCTTAGAGTAAAATTTTCCCTGTCATCATGTTGTTTCATTGGTGTATCTTGTGGATGTATGAGTGTTGTTTGGAAACTCTGCTTGTCTTATTAGGAGAACTGATTTTGAGACTAAACAAAAAACATTGTTTATTTTCCCAAACCAATATAAACCACTTAAAATCGTAATAGTAAATTTGATTCTTTAATGGGTCAACATTCTTCGTATTTAATTTCTATACTTGTGGAGACCCACTTAGAATGTTTTAGTGATGCTTAGAAATTCTTTGGTAAACTCTTGATATCTTGGTGTGTTGCATATTGGTTGATTGATATTTTGTTCCTTTAAAAATAAATATGTGATATGTTAAATGGTCTCTTATTCCTTTAGAATTAAAAAATTTATATGTTTATTTTCTCTTATTCCTATAGAAGTAATAATGTGACATGTTTGACTATTCCTTCTCATTAAAATCTATTAGGTAATATGGTTAAAATAATATTAAATAATAGTAATTGAGAGACTTGGACTTTGAAACTTATCAAGTAAACTATAACATTAAGAAAAGGAAAATGGTTCTTTATACTAATCTTAGTGGATTAATAGAAGACATAAAACTTTTTTGGAAATAGCAAGAAATTTATTCTTTTATCTTCCCTACAAGAAAAATAAATAACTACCTTTCCACCTATATAGAATGGCAAGATGTCATGTCAATTTTGTAGACACTCCCTAATGATGCTAAATAGGTAATATCATAATGAAAATAAATGCATTAATTAAGAGAACTTATAAGAAAGGTGTTTTGTGAGATTAACTATAACTAGTGTTTATAATTCGGATTGTGAAATGAGTTAAAATTGATTATATTATGGACATGATTATGGACCTTATTATAGTATGATGTTAGATGTTAGATCATGGATTATTGTTGACTTGATTCAGTTATGATGCATGATGATTATTAGAGACATTTTAGATATTGACGTTGATATATTGTTTAACATGGTTATATTATGGATGTTGTTCAGACATGTGATATTTTGATATTGTGAGTAGACCTAGAAATGGAAATTATTTGATGATGATATAGTTGTTGAGTAAAATTGCAAATGATCTTGTTGGTTGCTTGGATGTTGTTGTGATTCATATATCTAGATGATCTTGGAATTTTATTTATATTATTTTGGATGTTCTGATATGGCCACAAGGCTGAAGGAGGTATTTGTGTTTTGCAGGTTAAAATATCACAACAAACATGGGGGGATTGGAGACCAACCACATTGGAATTCTAGATGAATTCAACAAGGTCACCATGGCAACTAGTATTTGTTTGTGTGTGTTTGTGTGTGTTAGGGATTCCCATGGGGGGATCACCTTTAAATGTGACCAAGGGGTTATGTGTTTTTATTTATTTGACCCTTTTTGTTTAATGTTGCATGTGTTTATTTTGTGATGCATTTGCCCCTTTCTTTATTTATTAAATGTTGTATTAATATTGTGGGTAAGCATGTTGTTAATATTAATTAAATAAAATATGTCATAAGAAAGTAATTAATAGAGTTGTTGGCCTTGATTTAAAGTGTTGTAAGAGATGTGTAAGTGATGTGTAAGTTAACTTTTGAGTGTGAAACACTTCATCTTCTTGGAAATTCGAATTTTCCTTGAAGGCTGATTTTGGAGGCTTGTGGGACAAGTTAAACTTGTCCCATACCTCTTAAATTTATTTACCAACCATACCTATGGTTGGAGAGTTGAAATTTGACTTTTATAATGCTTTTTGAGAAGGAAAATTGTAAGTTTTAATTGCACTTTTCTTACATGATTTAATTTCAGTCCTTTGGGTGTGGGTTGGATTTGAGTGTGTAAGTAAACTGTCATTTTATTCACCCACCTATTTATTATGCATTGGAGAATGAAGTTGAATTTTGGGGTTGGGGTTGAGGATGTGTGATGTGGCATCCTACATGGATCCACCTCATCCTCTTCCCTTCCCTCTTCTATAAAATTTGAATTCCTTGCCTTGTTTTGGGTTGCTTCACTTTGGAGACTTCATTCTTGGGTGAATTCTTTTGCTGTTTTGGAGCTCTTGCTTTGAAGAAGTTTTTGGAAGATTGTTGCATGCTTGTGCTTGGCTGTTTTGGATTGCTTGCATTGGGATAAAGCTTGTTGTTTTGGAACTTGGAACAACTCCATCATGGAGAGGTAGGAGCTTGGCTCTTGAAATGCTTCTTTTTTGTTTATGAAAATGTTAATGTGTGAATGTTTTGGCATGTTTGTGGGCTGTTGGGTAGATGGCCTAGGAATGGTGTAGGAGAAGACTATGGGGTTTATTTTGTGGGAGGCACAAGTGTGTTTTAGGGAGGTATAAGGGAGGAGGGAGACCGGATTTGGGTTCTACCTTACAAAGAAATAGCTTGCATTTATTTACTCATTATGGGGAGGCATAAGGAAATGTGAGGAATAAGGGGTACTTGGGGAGGCATAAGGAATGTCAAGGTTTTGATATACTATATTTTGGTGGTTTGTAATTCAGGTGGTGATACCCATTTCCCCTTTTGGGAGGCATAAGAAGCATCCCCCATAGTTTCTTGCTTCTTTGGCTTGTTGATAAAGCCTCAGTAATGTTTGTCATGCTTTAATGTAGTTGTAAACTACATTCTGTTTTGGACTGTGTTTTATTGTGAAAATGTTGCTTGTGTGTTTGTGGAAGCCTATTGTTGCCATGAGTTGGATCACATATTTTATTGCATTGTGGTTGGGGCTCAGGGGCCAATGAAGAAGGATGGCTTCTCCTCTTCATTGGATGTCTTGGTTGGGTGGAGAGCGTTTCCTTTCCCCTACTCTTGTTGTGACCAAATTGGAGGAATGAGAAATACACATGTTGTTGTTCTGGAGCTGAGAAAAAGATAGTTTGACAGTCCCTTGTGAAATGAAATCTTATTGTAGCCCTTTCCCACTTTAAATTGGATGATCTATATATTAATTGTAATGGAAAGATACTTTGTATTGACAATGAAAGTTGAAATTTGAAATGTAAAAGAGTTATACTCTGTATTCTATTTTTTGGAAAGAATGTGAAAGAATGATACGTATTTTGTATGTTGTATTTTGAAATCAAATGGAAAGGAAGTTGTAAGAGTTTCATTTGAATTAATGGAAGTGTTTTTCCTTGTTCATATGATATTATTTCCATTGGAAATCTGTGTTTAACATGCACTATGAAATCCCTGTTTGGAAAGTGGAAAAGTGAAACACGTGAGGAGAAAATGTATTATTCTGCCTTGTTTATAATATATGATTTTGGAAAGAATAGAAACTACATTCTTGTTTTAATGTTTGATTGAAAAGAAAGAAAACTATTTATGACCAGCATGGAATGAATTCAATGTTTTATTTCATGGCAAAAGAGATAGTTAATTTTTGTTCTGTAAATGTATACACTTCTTTCAATTCACTGTATACTTTGTAAAATTCCTTTATCAAATGTTCAAATAACCCTGCAAATAGATAAGAGGCAAATGAAATAATCAATTGGACTTAATGAGGAAAAATGATCCCAAACCAAACTAAAAACACTTAAGGAAATGTCTTGAAAATCTTCCAATCGAGCCAAGGCAAATCTGCAGGCTTTTTGCTGTAAAAAGAAACTTGTAATTTCGAAATGCAGATCAAACCAAAAATTTTACACTTGCTATATATCCTAACACTTTCCTAATGGAAACCTCCATGTCTATTTGACATGTTGAAGGAGAAAGAATGACAAATTTGAACAAAATTTTATAAGTTAAAATTTACCAGTTCGCACTGTAAAATCCTGCAGAACGTTTTCATGAAATTGACTCCTTAAATTTTATCAAAACTAGAATTTAATGAATCTTGTGCAAAGAGGACATCGAGATATTTCTAGAAAGTCCTTGTTTTCCCAAAACCGAGCTCTCTATCAAAATTTATGGCCTTCTGAAGTTTTTCTTCACTTGGCGTCAAAAAAAAATTTTGGGAAAATTTCCTTGGCGGGCCCACGGGCCCGAATTTTTCCCTTAGCACTTCAGAAAAAATTTGGGAAAATTTTCCTAATTTTCCCCACCTACCTGCAGCTAATCAGAGGCTTCCACATGGAACCACGAGGCATTGGCGGAGGGGCGGATCCCTTTTTCTTAACTTAGCGCTTCAAAAAAAATTTAGGGAAAATTTTCTAAATTTTCCCCGCCACCCCGTAACCAATCAGGAGATGCCACATGGCATCACGAGGCATCGGTGGAGGAGCGGGTTCCTTTTTTCCTTTTGCATTTTTAGAAAATTTTGGGAAAATTTTCTAAAGTTTCCCCGCCGGCCCGCAGCCAATCAGGAGCTGCCACGTGGCATCGCGAGGCATCGATGGAGGCACGGGTGAATTTTACCCTTTTTTCCCTTCGGGGTGTTAAAACTCTTTTCTCCCCACCACCCCACTTTCCCCGCATTGGCTTAGGAGATGCCACATGTCCCTTGCGGACTCGTGGGAGTGATGGGTGCAAAGGTGGCTTTTTCACCCCCACGGGAAATTTCCAAAATGTCTCCCCGGCCCCCAACCCGACTCCTTCCCCAGGAAAAATTTCTCCCCGTGGCCCACAGACCTGCCCATGGGGAAATATTTCTCTCCACGGCCCGAAGACCCACCCTTGGGGAAAATTTTCTCCCCTAGGCCCACCGTAGGCCCGCTCTTGGGGAAAATTTTCACCCCAAGGCCCACCGGCCCATAACTTGAGAAATATGAGGAGTTAGGAGGACTTCTTTATATCAATGGAAAGGTGAGGAAATTTCCCATCCAATGGGAATGATTTAGGGAAATTTTGAATGCATTAATTTTGAGAAAAATCAAGTTGAATCTTTAAATCCTGTTAGAGAGTGGGTATGGTGAGGAATTACCCTCTGACCCTAATTGAACTTTCTAACCCTAAATTTTGGACCTTGTGACCTTTAATAATTGTTAATAAAAGAAAACAATATTCTAGTGGATTAGAATTGATCTAGGAACTTGTTAGTGACAACTGTTGTTTTGTAACCTGGTTGTAGACTCTTTTAAACAAAAAAAATTATTCCATAATTTTCCCAACTAATCCTAGGTTGTTCTTGGGTCTCAAGTGGGTTGTTTTTAGTGGGCATCACACTTGGTATTAGAGCAGTGGTTCAAAATCTTGGGCCATTGGACACACTAGAAAAATTGAGACATGAACTGTAAACCTAACACACTTTTAAATTTAGAAGACAACTTAGTTTAGAAATTACATATATTTAGTAAACATGGAAACTAAGTAAAACCTAGAATAAGGAACTAATTCTCATCTTGCTCTTTGCAGGAGGCATAGACAAGATGAGGAGCCTTTTCACATAGACCTAGGCATACCACCTCCAGAGCATGTCCGTAGCAGCTATCCTACCACAGATCTTGCAGACTCTTCAGGATGTTAATGTCACTCTACGCAGAGGATCAGTAGGAGGGCATGTAGCCAGACATGATAGAGTCACTTCCATTGAGGGTCATGTATCTCCTCGACCCAGTGAGGAGCATGGAGGAGAGAACTTCCATGCAGAGTCAGCCAGAGTAGAGTCACCATAGAGGGGACAGGGTGACCGAGTTTCAGGACATAGGGAGAGGTCTCAGAGCCCTAGGCTTAGGGATGAGCATGTAGAGAGGCCTAAAGGCCATCAGACCATAGCTGCAGATCACATCAGGGAGATCCTGAAGCTTCAGCCATCACATTATTCTAGTGACACATATGGATTTCAGGCAGAGGCCTGGTTAGTGAGCTTGAGTGGGTGCTTCAAGCTCTATCCTTGTTCTAGCAACATGAAAGCTCATGTTGCGATCCATCTACTGAGGGATGGAGCTGGTGTCTGGTGGTGGACAGAGGAGCAGAAGCTCCATGTTGATTCTGAGATAGTTACCTGGGAGCTCTTTGAGGAGTGATTCAGGAGCAGATATTTGTCACGAGGTTCATACAACAGTGGATAGATGAGTTCCATGACCTCCGACAGGCATCTCTTACAGTGGCTGAGTATGAGAGTAGATTTCTAGATCTACTCCAGTATGTTGATTACATGTAGGATGAGTAGGTGTGGATCCACAGGTTCATCCAGGGCCTGAATCTAGACATTGGAGGTGCAGTGTGGATCCATTGTCCACAGACATTAGCTGAGGCCGTCGAGAAGGCCTATATAGCAGAGGAGACTCAGGGAAAGACCCAACAGGCTAGAGACCGAGTCCGGAGCCACATACAGTAGATGCAAGATAGTAGATCGAGGGGGTCAGTACCTCTTCCTCATGGTGGATAGGGTTCAGCATAGTCATCTTTTAGACCACAACAGTAGCAGCAGCAGTCCCACCCACCTTATAGACCTCCACAGAGGTTTGATGCACAGAGAGGTCAGAGTATGGGGCCTCCCCCTAGGGGTCCCATCAGGACACAGGGTGCCCAGAGAGCTCACTCAGCAGGAGCTCGCTAGTAGAGACCTCAACAGACCACAGCCGGATCATCAGGATCCACACCACAGACCTCCAGAGTACCGACCGGACTTGCTACACAAGGGAGAGGATCAGGTGGTTGTTTTGGGTGTGGTGTTACTGGACATTTTTGGAGAGACTTCCCACAGAACCCTAATAACAAGGGTAAGACACAGATCTCAGAGCCTACTATTGGTGATATGGGGTGTAGTCATAGGATGTACGCAGTGGTCAAGAACCACCAGGAAGAGCATCAGAGTATAGTTATTGAGACTACAGGTAACATTGGAGGCATTCCTACCTCCATTTTGTTTGATTCTAGTTCTTCTAATTCTTTTATTGCACCATCTTTAGTAGAGCAATGCAGGCTGGTGGTAGTTAGGCAGGGTCATAGTTGGGATGTTGAGATGGCTTCTAGAGCCAAGATCTCTATAGACTCCTTAGTTAAGGAGTGTGTGGTGGATTTGGGACCTTTCACCACTACCTCAGATCTTTGTATCCTTCCATTGGGCTCTTATGGAGTCATCTTGGGCATGGACTAGTTGTCTACTCATAGGGCCAAGGATGGATTGTTACCACAAGATTATATCTTGTGTAGATGATTTGGGAGTTGAGTCGGTGATATCAGGGGTCAGGAGACCCATTTCTATTCACACCATCTCTGTTATGCAGCTTAAGTGGTGTGTGCAATGGGGTTGTTAGATGTATGTTGTTACAGTCAGTGACAGATCAGAGGATGGGTCTAGTGGACCATCGCTAGATGATCATCCCATTTTGAGAGAGTTTACAGATGTCTTTCTAGGGGAGCTACTAGGGTTACCACCCCCACGTGAGATTGATTTTCATATAGATCTGGTTCCGGGAGCAGAGCCTATCTCACGAGCACCTTATCAGATGACCACCCCAGAGCTCTGCAAGCTCAAGTTGCAGCTTGAGGGCCTTCTAGAGAAAGGCCTTATCTGTCCTAGTGTATCCCGATGGGGTGCACCAGTGATTTTTGTGAAGAAGGAGGATGGATCCTTGCAGGTTGTGTATTGATTACCGCCAGCTGAACAAGGTAACGATCAAGAATCGTTATCCCCTTCCACGCATTGATGATTTATTTGATCAGATGAAGGGAGCCACAGTTTTCTCTAAGATAGACCTTAAGTCAGGCTACCATCAGCTGAGGATTTCAGAGGTGGACATTCATAAGACCATTCCATATGAGATATGGCCACTATGAGTTCACAGTGGTACCTTTTGGTTTGACTAGTGGCCCCACAGTATTTATGAGTTTGATGAATGGGGTATTTAGGACTTTCTTAGATCACTTCATGCTCATCTTCCTTGATGACATTTTGATTTACTCACGTACACGTGAGGAGCATGAGGGGCACCTTCACCAGGTTCTTCAGTGTCTTTGAGAGTAAGCAGCTTTACAAGGAACTTGGAGAAGTGTGCATTATTTCAGACAGAGGTGCAGTACTTGGGTCATATCATATCTGGGGAAGGTATCACCATTGATCCTTCCAAGATTAGAGCTATCATGTATTGGCCAGCATGCACTACTGTGACTGAAGTGCGTAGCTTCATGGGATTGGCAGGTTACTATAGGAGATTTGTTCAGGACTTCTCTCACATTATGTACCCCATCACTTCCCTTCAACGGAAAGGGAAGAAGTTTGTTTGGTCAGAATAGGTGTGAGTAGGCCTTCAGGACACTGAAGGAATGTCTCACTACAACACCTATTCTTGCAGTGTTGGATCCACAGGGTGAGTTTTTTTGTTTGCACGGATGCTTCTTTAGCAGGACTTGGAGGTGTGTTGATGCAGGAGGGCAGAGTAGTGGCTTTTGAGTCTCGCAAACTCAAATATTATGAGCTTAATTATCTGGCTCATGATCTTGAGCTTGTGGCAGTTGTGCATGCTTTGGTTTGATGGAGGTACTTTCTTCTTGGTCAGAGATTCACACTCAGGACTGATCATTTGAGTCTTCACCACCTCTTCACACAGCCCAATCTCAATGCTCATCAGTGGTGTTGGATGGAGTTGCTTTGTGAGTATGATATGGAGATAGAACATGTGAAAGGAAAGGAGAATGTGGTGGTAGATGCTCTCAGTAGATGGAGACATGTGGCTATGGCCACCTTAGTGGGCACAGATTTACGGAGCAGGATTCTTCAGCAGCTTCCTCTTGACAGCTTCTACATTACAGTTCAAGCAGAGATCGAGTCTCAGAGACCCCTCGAGGGGAAGTTTGATGGTTTCTCACTAGAGGCAGATGGCCTTCTCAGGCACAGAGGTCAGATTTATGTTCCTAGAGATGGAGGATTGAGGCAGGACATATTGACAGAGGCACATCATGCACCCTATTCAGCCCATCCTGGGGTGAAGAAGATGCACGCTACTTTGAGACAATTGTATCACTAGAGAGGACTTCGTAGAGACGTGGCTCAGTTTGTGTCACACTATTTAGAGTGCCAGAAAGTGAAGGCCAAGCATCAACATCCAGCTGGCCTTCTCTTTCCTCATGCTATACCGGAATGGAAGTGGGACACCATTTCCATGGACTTCATTGTTGGGCTACCGATGTCGAGATATCACCACGACGCCATCATGGTCACGGTTGATAAATTGACAAAAGTGGCTCACTTTTCTCTAGTAAAGACCACTTATATGGCTAGTGTAGTGGCATGGGTATATCTTGATGAGATTTTCAGGTTGCATGGGATTCCACAGAAGATCATTAATGATCACAATCCTTTGTACACTTCCCATTTCTGGACTACCATGCAGCACGCCCTCAGGATGAGAATCAACTTCAGCACAACATATCACCCCGAGACAGATGGACAGACTGAGTGGGTGAATCAGATTTTAGAGGATATGCTCAGGATGTATGTGATGGATCAGTAGTCTAGATGGGAGGAGTACCTGTACTTGGTGGAGTTTTCCTACAATAATAGTTTTCAGAGTTCTATAGGCATGGCTCCTTTTCAGGATTTGTATGGTAGAGAGTGCAGGACACCTCTTAGTTGGGACAGGTTAGAGGATAGGGTTTCTCTTGGACCAGCTTTGTTGCAGGACATGGAGTAGCAGGTGGTTTTGATCAGACAGAGATTGTAGGAGGCACAGGATAGGTAGAAGAAGTACAAAGATCAGCATAGGACCAACCATAGTTTTGATGTGGGCATGAAGGTGTTCCTTCATGTCAGGCCACATAAGAGCCCCATCCGTTATGGAAAAGGTTCTAAGTTAGCTCCTAGATTCATGGGTCCTTTTGAGATCTTGGAGCATATTGGCCCCTTGGCCTACCATCTAGCATTGCCACCAAGCTTGTCTCGCGTACATGATGTGTTTCATGTTTCAGTTCTTAGGAGATATGTTGCAGATCCTTCTCATGTGTTAGATTGGACCTCATTGCAGGTGCAAGATCAGGGGTAGGTGATGGTGGAGCCCATTCACATCATAGATCGTAGGACCCTGGGCCTTCGAGGCAGAGAGGTTGATCAGGTCTAGGTGTAGTGGGACAGATATGATGAGACTGCAGCTACATGGGAGGATGCTACTTTGCTACGAGTTCAGTTTCCACATTTGTTCCAGTGACTTCCAGGAGGAAGTCGAGTCTAAGGGGAGGGGGATGTAGTGCCCACTTCCCTTTGACACCTTTTGATACTGATCATGATACTACTGATTATATTATGGACATGATTATGGACCTTATTATAGTATGATGTTAGATGTTAGATCATGGATTATTGTTGACTTGATTCAGTTATGATGCATGATGATTATTAGAGACATTTTGGATATTGATGTTGATATACTGTTTAACATGGTTATATTATGGATGTTGTTTGGACATGTGATATTTGGATATTGTGAGTAGACCTAGAAATGGAAATTATTTGATGATGATATAGTTGTTGAGTAAAATTGCAAATGATCTTGTTGGTTGCTTGATGTTGTTTTGAATCATATATCTAGATGATTTTGGAATTTTATTTATATTATTTTTTATGTTCTGATATGGCCACGAGGCCGAAGGAGGTATTTTGTTTTGCAGGTTAAAATATCACAACAAACATCGGGGGATTGGAGACCAACCACATTGGAATTCTAGATGAATTCAACAAGGTCACCATGGCAACTAGTATTTGTTTGTGTGTGTTTGTGTGTGTTAGGGATTCCCATGGGGGGGATCACCTTTAAATGTGACCAAGGGGTTATGTGTTTTTATTTATTTGACCCTTTTGTTTAATGTTGCATGTGTTTATTTTGTGATGCATTTTCCCCTTTCTTTATTTATTAAATGTTGTATTAATATTGTGGGTAAGCATGTTGTTAATATTAATTAAATAAAATATATCATGAGAAATTAATTAATAGAGTTGTTGGCCTTGATTTAAAGTGTTGTAAGAGATGTGTAAGTGATGTGTAAGTTAACTTTTGAGTGTGAAACACTCCACCTTCTTGGAAATTCGAATTTTTCCTTGAAGGCTGATTTTGGAGGCTTGTGGGACAAGTTAAACTTGTCCCATACCTCTTAAATTTATTTACCAACCATACCTATGGTTGGAGAGTTGAAATTTGACTTTTATAATGCTTTTTTAGAAGGAAATTTGTAATTTTTAATTGCACTTTTCTTACATGATTTAATTTCAGTCCTTTGGGGTGTGGGTTGGATTTGAGTGTGTAAGTAAACTGTCATTTTATTCACCCACCTATTTATTATGCATTGGAGAATGAAGTTGACTTTTGGGGTTGGGGTTGAGGATGTGTGATGTGGCATCCTACATGGATCCACCTCATCCTCTTCCCTTCCCTCTTCTATAAAATTTGAATTCCTTGCCTTGTTTTGGGTTGCTTCACTTTGGAGACTTCATTCTTGGGTGAATTATTTTGTTGTTTTGGAGCTCTTGCTTTGAAGAAGTTTTTGGAAGATTGTTGCATGCTTGTGCTTGGCTGTTTTGGATTGCTTGCATTGGGATAAAGCTTGTTGTTTTGGAACTTGGAACAACTCCATCATGGAGAGGTAGGAGCTTGGCTCTTGAAATGCTTCTTTTTTGTTTATGAAAATGTTAATGTGTGAATGTTTTGGCATGTTTGTGGGTTGTTGGGTAGATGGCCTAGGAATGGTGTAGGAGAAGACTATGGGGTTTATTTTGTGGGAGGCACAAGTGTGTTTTAGGGAGGTATAAGGGAGGAGGGAGTTGGGATTTGGGTTCCACCTTACAAATAAATAGCTTGCATTTCTTTACTCATTATGGGGTGCCATAAGAGGTTGGGGAGGCATAAGGAAATGTGAGGAATAAGGGGTACTTGGGGAGGCATAAGGAATGTCAGGGTTTTGATATACTATATTTTGGTGGTTTGTAATTCAGGTGGTGATACCCATTTCCCCTTTTGGGAGGCATAAGAAGCATCCCCCATAGTTTCTTGCTCCTTTGGCTTGCTTGATGAAGCCTTAGTAATGTTTTTCATGCTTTAATGTAGTTGTAAACTACATTCTGTTTTGGACTGTGTTTTATTGTGAAAATGTTGCTTGTGTGTTTGTGGAAGCCTGTTGTTGCCATGAGTTGGATCACATATTTTATTGCATTGTGGTTGGGGCTCGGGGGCCAATGAAGAAGGATGGCTTCTCCTCTTCATTGGATGTCTTGGTTGGGTGGAGAGCATTGCCTTTCCCCTACTCTTGTTGTGACCAAATTGGAGGAATGAGAAATACGCATGTTGCTATTCTGGAGCTGAGAAAAAGACAGTTTGACAGTCCCTTGTGAAATGAAATCTTATTGTAGCCCTTTCCCACTTTGGAGTGGATGATCTATATATTAATTGTAATGGAAAGATACTTTGTATTGACAATGAAAGTTGAAATTCAAAATGTAAAAGAGTTATACTCTGTATTCTATTTTTTGGAAAGAATGTGAAAGAATGATACGTATTTTGTATGTTGTATTTTGAAATCAAATGGAAAGGAAGTTGTAAGAGTTTCATTTGAATTAATGGAAGTGTTTTCCTTGTTCATATGATATTATTTCCATTGGAAATATGTGTTTAACATGCACTATGAAATCCCTGTTTGGAAAGTGGAAAAGTGAAACACGTGAGGAGAAAATGTATTATTCTGCCTTGTTTATAATATATGATTTTGGAAAGAATAGAAACTGCATTCTTGTTTTAATGTTTGATTGAAAGAAAGAAAACTATTTATGACCAGCATGGAATGAATTCAATGTTTTATTTCATGGAAAAAGAGATAGTTAATTTTTGTTTTGTAAATGTATACACTTCTTTCAATTCACTGTATACTTTGTAAAATTCCTTTATCAAATGTTCAAATAACCCTGCAAATAGATAAGAGGAAAATGAAATAATCAATTGGACTTAATGAGGACAAAATGATCCCAAACCAAACTAAAAACACTTAAGGAAATGTCTTGAAAATCTTCCAATCGAGCCAAGGCAAATCTACAGGCTTTTTGCTGTAAAAAGAAACTTGTAATTTCGAAATGCAGATCAAACCAACAATTTTACACTTGCTATATATCCTAACACTTTCCTAATGGAAACCTCCATGTCTATTTGACATGTTGAAGGAGAAAGAATGAAAAATTTGAACAAAATTTTATAAGTTAAAATTTACCAGTTCACACTGTAAAAGCCTGCAGAATGTTTTCATGAAAATTGACTCCTTAAATTTTATCAAAACCTATAATTTAATGAATCTTTTGAAAATAGGACATCGAGAGATTTCCAGAAAGTCCTCATTTGTCCTAAAAATAAGCTCTCTATCAAAATTTATGGTCCTTTTAAATTTTTTCTTCTACTTATCATAAAAAATATGAAATTGGAAAACTTCTTTCCTTGGCAACTTCGCTGGTAAAACTATGAATTTTTCTCATAAAAAGAAATGTGCTATTATCACCGAATCACAGCACCCCTGTGTTGATCAGATAGTTTGAACTCAAGCAGTGTGATTGGATAACATGGGTACTATCTCCAAGTTGTGGGACTTGCTACTTGAGATAGACCTCCAGAGAAAGCTGGTTCTTGCTCCTAAACTACCTGCCACAATCTACTCTAATGCAGGGTAAACTAACTATTCTAATCTAAATTTCCAAGGGACCAGGGAGAGAGAATGCATAAAATGAAAGCCTACACTAAAGTGGTGATACACCAGAAAAGGAGGGTGTGAGAGTAATCTCCAAATGTGTGAAATACAGAGGCAAAGTGCACACTAGAAGAGGTGATGACAGTTCACCATAATCTAGCAAAATGCATTCACAACAATATTCCAAGCATACACAATGATAATGAATTCCTGCAAGAACATAATAAATAGACACAATATACTTGTAGAAAGATTAAAGGGGCAAGAAGAATGCAAGAAAACACAGCAGGGGAAGATACATCCACAAACTTGTATTTTATTGCTTCCTGGTATGCACAGTTCAGTCTATTACAAGATAAGGGCCTGGATCACCATGCAAGGAGTCCACTACAAGGGCCTGCAACACACTGGCTTCACAAAGCAATTTTGACAGAGCTTTGCTACCCAAAAACTCTCCCCTTTACAATGAGCCCAACACTCCAATTTATAGAAAAAATGAGAAGGAAAAGAGAAGGGAAAAATGGAAATCCCGAAATCTGTCCTTCAACCACCTGTAAGAGGCATTAAATTGAGTGGAATGGGTATACATTACTTGCAAAAGGCTCCCCATACTGTCCCATGTGCTGCAGCAGAGAAAGAATGATGACCATGCCTCTTAATTGCACTCCCAGCTACCAAATAAAACACTGTTCTGAACCCGGCCACGTTTTCTTAAAAATCTCAATCAGTTTCTGATCAAGTCTGGAATTTCTTGATTTTTGTGCATCGGGCTCGGAACCACGGTTCCAACGGTACCAATTTTGTGCGATTTCGTTGAGAAATGCAAAAGTTATGGCCTTCTGAGTGCAGGCAGCTATTTTGGGCCTGGCAGGCGTTTTCTGTCATTTGACGGGAAAGAGCATTAACTGACTGGAGCCGAATATGTTTCCTTTATTTAAATATATCTACCCTCATTAAAAATAAGAAATCCAGTTTTTGTGGCATAGAGGACGTCGTGCTCGTTCCAGAAAGTCCAATTTTATCAAAATCGGAGCTCGGAGTCAAAAGTTATGGCCGTTTGAAGTTCCACGGGTCAAATGTTGACTTTTCTCCTCTGCCTTCGGCCATTTCGGCTTTTCGCGTCCCACGCGTCCCTTTGTCCCATTTGGTACAGTGCTGAAATTTCCCATTTCGGCCGATCCAGCCGGTTCGCGTACTTTTGTCCCGCGCGTCCCACTTTGCTTTCGGACTGCTTGGACAAATTCGCCCGGTTCGGCCGGTTCGCACCGGTCCCAACTGTCCCGGGACAAAAGTTCTTATTTCGGCCGGTTCGCTTCGCGTACTTTTGTACCCGCACGTCCCAGACTTTTTCGGGCTGCCTTGACTCATTTCGCCGGTTCGGCCGGTTCGCGTACTTTTGTCCCAAACGTCCCAAACTGTCCCTCTCAGCAGTTAGTCGATTTTTTCCCTCTGTTCGAACTAGGAATTTCGCGCCCGCCGCGTACTTTTGTCCCATTTGTCCCTTGCTGCGTTTCAGACTGTTTGTGCTGATTTCGCCCGGTTCGGCCGGTTCGCGCTTTTCTGTCCCAAACGTCCCAGTACTTTTGTCCCGGCGACCTTGAGCGGGACTTAGCCAATTTTCACGATTTTTCCTGGATCGACCTATTTGCCTTCTTGCAACCCTTTTTTACGCATTTTCTCAGAACTTACTCTCTTCCTCTTGGACAGGGGAGTTAGACAAATATGAGGGGACCCTAGAAACATGACTTTTCGCCCTGAATCAATATAATTGCTTGCATGTTATCAAAATTACCTTGGGGGTGAATTTTGGATAACAAGTCTACATTTTGAGTTTCTAAAATAAATGGGAACAACCTTCTTCCTAATGTTTTCCCACCAACTCATTGCCAATCTCCTGCCACATGGCATCATTCATTTCGTGAGGGGTCATTCAACTTTTACTTCAGAGCTTCTAAAATTTTTTTCCAAATCTCCCCGCTATCAACATATCAATCACCGGAGATAAACTAAGTGGAACCACAAGTTTCAATGGATGGAAATGAGTTCCTTAAAATCCTATTTTGTTTTAAATATCAAATGGGGTTTTAGAAGTTTTGTCTAAAACTTAATGAAAACTATAATGAAGTTCAAATAAATCAGAATAAGCTATATGTTGATTGGACGTTTTCAGGAAGAAATGAATGCAATTTATTGATTGCTATGTAATTTCTGAAATGTTTTTTTTTAGATTAAATTTCTAAGATTTGTTGCATCTTAACATTCTTCACATTGAATAAAGAAATTTCAGACTTGGGTGAAAAGCTTATAGTGTTCGGTTTATTATTTTAAATATTTGGTCATTATCATAATGTAAAACATCCTCTAAGATTTAAAATGAATCGATGTGAAATGGTTTGAGGTGTTGATAAGTGTCTTTTATTCCTTTTTTGATTATATTATCAAGCATTACAAGGTTTTTGATTTGTTTACTTGATGAATATTCCTGCATGAAATTGAATAATGTTTTTGATAAAGTATTGATTGTGAGTTTGTCCAGTGGTATTATATAGAAGATGGAATGAAAATTATTTGTCAAGGACATCATTGATTTGAAAACATAGGGTTCCACCATTTCAAGGTTGGTGCTAAGTTGATCTTGAGCTGCAATAAAATTTGATAATGCTAAGGCATGCATTGTCATATAGCATGCAGAGTTTTACCTCAAGGGATATTGAGGATCATGAGAGTGCTTGGTCTCACCAAGGGAAAAGCTAGGTGAAATATGCTTAGGAGTTGAATCTTAGAAAGGATCTTGGTATGCATTTATACTTCCAATTTTGGGCCTACTAAGATTGTATCTTAGACCTCTTCTGGATACTCGGTCATACAGAAGGATTTGAATCCATTTCAATCAATGAAATCTTTTCTTTGGTTGAAGCTTAAAATTTGATTTAGGACAAACAACAAAGACCCACCAAAGGACATCTTATCCACGCTCTATCGAGTGATCAAGAAAGGAAATCTTAGTCATCAAGGTGAGTGGCTCATTAACGTAGTACCTAAAGAAACTATTTGATGTTTCAACACTTGATGGGACCCCTTGCATGCAATAAGACCATTACTTGTAAAGGATATCGTGTGAGGAATGAATCTAAATAACCCACACAATGATTCTATTTCAATTTCCAAAATTATGGGATTCATACCTTTAGGGTTCACCATAGCTCTGATTGACTCTTCTCAAAATATGTTGGAAATTTGGAACATGTAGAATTGTGGTGAAAGGGTGCAAATTTTTTTAATCAAAATTCAGGTAACCCCTTAAATCCTCATATGCTTCATAAAGGCCTAAAATTGTAATCTTTAAAAATGAATGTCTAAAGCTAGTAATTTCACAAGAATGTTCACATGCGTTTCTTATGGAAGATGAACTACCTCAAATCTCCCTTGCAAGATTAGTGACATTGAGTAAATTCTTCTTGATATCTCTTCATATTTCTAAGCCACTACTAGGATATAAGATTTATGTAAGTGCGAGGTCAAGGGAAGAACATGACATCTCCTTACAAAGATAATTATTGTAATCATAGTCTTCTGAGTAATAAGGACATTGCTTGGTCAGAGATAATTTTACTATTTAGCATATGACATAATTGTTTTACATCTGCTGTACACTTTCATTTATTCCCAAAACCCATCTAAGGTTTTGAATCAGGTAAGTGTAAAAATGAATTTTTATGATGGTTAGTATATTAGTTTGAAACACTCATGCAGATTAAATGGAAATGCAAGTTTAAAGATATGGCCATGAAACTAGGCGTTCCAAGTCATATATTATATTTAATATGTAAAATGCAATTGATATTAGGTCATGTGTACTGGGAGTTCTAGGGTTTTTAATTTTAGATTTCCCATGGGATAAAAATTGCTCGAACATGTTTCTCCCCTTTATTGAAATAAAACATAGATTGATACATTTTATCGTTCTTTTTTGTAATGAAATTACTTGTATAATTTAGATCATCAACAATATAGAGCACCAAATAACACAATATTGTAGAATAATGATCTCAATATGCAATTAGAATAGCTTAGCCACTTCGAGGGGGTAAACCTCCAAACCATACAATAAGATTCAAATGCTCAAATGATGATCAAATACTACCTACTAATCCCCTATATATACTATTCATATGTTATGGCCATCACCAAGGGCCGACCTACAAGCATGAGAAAGTATAAATGATATGATAAGAGATACATCATGATAAGCCCAGTTATGGCTACTCCATAAGTCAGCTATATACATCCAATGTAAGATATATGATTAAGGGTGTAGCATGCCCCTCCCCTTCAGAAGAAACATTGTTCCCAATGTTGAGAAGCTCCAGATGTTGCTACAGGAAATTTTCATCTTCCCAAGTTGCGTCTTCATTGTCTAGATTTTTCCACTTAATCAAATAATCAGTGATGACCCTTGTCCTCAATCTTACTTAGTGCATGTCTGAAGGATGTATTATGGTTCCAAGATGATTATTTCCTCCTCGATAAGCTTTAGTAATATTGTTTGTGCTGATAATATCTTTCTAATTACCTTCTTCAGGAAAGATATATAATATACTAGATGTATTCGAGTGGCTATTGAGGAAGTTCCAATTTGTATGTTACAATTCCAAACTTTTGTAACACTTGATAAGGGCCATAATAATTAGGTGAAAGTTTTTTTAATCCTTTTTATGTTGTTTCAAGGAAATTTTCTTATATGGCTATAAACAAACAAAAACCCAATCACCGACTTCAAAATATCTTTCACTGCAATGTTGGTCTGCTTGTTGCTTCATGTGGTTTTGTGCCATGGCCAAGTTCTCCTTCGAGACTAGAAAGTACCTCTTGTTGGTGTTGAATATGTTCTTCAACACTCTGAACCCTTGGTTTAACTCTCAAAGATGAGGTGATAGATGGTGGATGGTACCCATATAATGCCAAAAATGGGTGACATTTTAGAAGTATGAAAGGGGGTGTTATACCACCATTTTGCAAGTGGTAACCATTTAATACACCTTTCAATTTCTTATCTGAGGTAAAAAACAAAGATACCCCTCCAAGAACTTTTTACCACTTCTATTTTCCCATCAGACTAGGATGATAAGATGAACTATGAGCTAACTGAGTACCCAAACATGAAAATATTCAGTCTAAAAATTACTATTAAAGATAGGATCACAATCACTTACTATAATCTTTGGTGTCCCATGTAGCTTCTAAACTGTCATCCATGAAAATTGATGCTAATGTACTTGCTAGCAAAATGGATGTGATAAGGCACAAAAATTGGGCATATTTTGTGATCCTATCCACAATCATGATTATAACATTTTCCCTTATGAACAAGGCAATCCGGTGATGAAATCCATGGACACCTCTTCCCATCTCTGGCTAGGAATAGATAGAGGTTGTAAAAGACCTAGGGACTTAATTGTTTCCCTTTTGTTTTTGGAACACTAACCATTTATTTTGCCACAAATTTTTGGACATCCCCCTTGAGTCCCTTCCCAAAATAATTCTCTTGATTTAATGATAAGTCTTCAAAAATCCAAAATGTCCCCCTACTAGAGAAGCATGTAGCTCACATAGAACCTTATTTTTCAAGGTTGAATTCTTAGATAGGTAAAACCTATCCTTGTACCATAGGGAATCTACCTTTCCATACAAATTTTTATGACAGTCTTAGATCCTTTTGAGATTCTGTAGTAGATATTGTGTACATTATCATTTTTTCCATTCAGAACTTTGGCATCATCCACCCAATCCTCCTGTAATATGGACATTGCACACATAGTAAGGCATCTGTTTGATGTCATCCTTCCGAGATAGAACATCAACAACTACATTCTCTTTCCCTTTCTTGTATATTATTTCAAAATCATAACCCTAACATTTTGGTTACCCATTTCTGTTGTTCTTCCAGACGATAACCTCTTGCATCTAAGAGGTATTTCAAACTATCATGATCTGTCTTTACCTTGAAGTGTCTACCCATTAGATATGGACCTCCATTGCTTCACTGCATGAAGAATAGCCATCATTTCCTTTCTCATAAATTAGGTTTGAGTATATTATTATCCTTTGAATTGGCAAACTCTCAAATGAAATGGGTTGATCCTTCTTGCATGAGTAACTGCTCCCATACCATACCCTGAAGCATCACATTCAACAATGAATGTTTTGGAAAGTATATGGAGTGGCTAGAACTGGAGTGGTGCACATGGCCTCCTTCAGCTTCTTAAATGATCGTAGTAGCTTCCTCATTCCAATGGAAGGAGTCCTTATTCAATAATGCAGATGAGTGGTGTTGCTATGCTACCATAATTCCTTACAAATCTACAATAGTAGCCTGTAAGTCCCAAAATCCACAGAGATTTTTGAGGGTTTTTGGGAACCTTCTATTCCACATGGCTTTGATCTTATGAGGATCCACTTTAATACCTTCATGTAAGATACAATATGACCCAAGTACTCAACCTCTTGTACTCCAAAAAAACACTTGGATGACTTTGCATAAAGTTGATGTTGTTCCAAAAGTTTCCAACACTTATTTACATGATGTAAGTGTTCCTCCCATGTCTTACTATACATCAATATATCATCAAAGAAAACTAAAGACAAACTTCCAAAAAATGGCCTAAAGATAGTGTTCATCAAGCTTTGAAATGTAGAGGGTGCATTTGTTAGACCAAAAGGCATTACCAAAAACTCATAATGGCCCTCATGTGTACTGAAAGATGTTTTATGAATATATTCATCTTTGATTCTAATTTGATGATATCCAGAATTAAGATCAAGTTTTGTAAAGTAAACAATACCATGTAAGTCATCTAGAAAATCATCAATTACAGGAATTAGAAACTTATCTTTGATGGTGTACTTGTTGAGTTTCTTGTAATCTGGACACATGCACCAATGTTTCATCCTTCTTATGTACCATCACTACAGGAGAAGAATAAGCACTCTGGCTATGACGAATAATTCATGCTTCTAACATTTCTTGTACCATCTTCTCTGTCTCACTTTTGTACATATGGATAGCTATAAGGTCTGATGTTGGGTGGTTGACTCCCTAGTATCAGCTGAATGGCATGATCATGATCCCTTTTTGGAGGTAGTCCCTTTGGCATATCTCCAAAAATAATGAGTGCTCATCTATAATCTTCTATAGATCTGAGGGTGGCATTGAAGACTGTGTTTTCTTGATATGCTTCTAATGGAAAATAGTTGTGCTAAAAACCATCTCTACTCCTTTTCTAAGAACATTCTTTCATCTGATGAGAGCTCACCAATCTGTGGAGACTTTTTTACTTAATCCCATTCAATTTAAAAGTCCTTCCTTCTAATGAAATCACATGAACAACTCTTGGAAATTCATTTCAATGGTTCCTAAGGTTGTGAGCCATTGGACTCCCAACACTATGTCTGCTCCTCCCATGGAAATGACAAACATAGGTGAGTCTAGCATGTAATCTCCCATGGAGAAATTAATACTATGGAATTTTCCTGTGAACAACTAATAGTTCCCCCATCAGCAATCATAACTTGAAATTCTAGAGCTAGATAAACAAAATAGTTCAAGCATCCTACCAACTTATGATTTATGAAGTTGTGAGTACTCCCTGAGTCAATCAACACCGTCACCTTCTATTTTTTAAGATAGCCAACCAACCTTGAGTTTTTGAGGAGTGACTAATACCTAACAATGCATGGCAAGATATTATTGGTTGGTGATCCTCTACTTCATCTTCTACTCTTCCTCAGCCTCTTCTATAATCTTCAGCTTCCTCTTCATCCTCATTACCTCCGTCAATGTAGAACAACTTCTTCTGGAACACATTTATGTCCCGGTCCATATTTGTTGTCACAATTAAAACATAATCCTTTTTCTCTCTTTTCTTCCATTTTTTGAGGAGTCAGTCTAATTGGCCTAGAAATGATGGGGAAGAGATACGATCTCTACTAGTGTTAATGAAAGGTGGCCTCCTACTATAAAGAAATTTTTCCTCTACACGACATGTCATGATAATAGAATTAGAAAGCTTGAGTGGATTAAACATACGTACCTCATGCTCGATGTGGTCCTTAAGACCCCCAAGAAATAGGTCATTCAGATTCTCTTCTGGACTATTCTCCACCCTTAAGGATAGGTTTTGGAATTGATGCACATAATCTTTGAGACTGATCCTATTTGCCATAACTTTGCTAATTGACTAAAGTAGTTCTCTGAAACACTGGAACTATAGTGCAATTGCAACTCGTCGGTAAAAACTGTCTAAGTGACACCTAGACCCTTATTCTGCCTCTGAGCACATAACCATTGATACCAAACAAATTGGTTAGGTTCAAGACATAGGGATGCTAATGTCACCTTTTGTCCTGATGGTGCTTTGATGTAACTCAAAGAATTCTCCATTTGATTTATCCAATTCAGGGGATCCTTACCATCAAATTTACTCATATCCACTTTTGGCATCATGTTCCATGGTTGCGAATAAGTTTGAATCTGATGGACTAGAAAAGTGATCCAATATGGTTAGTTTGTCCATGATTTTGAACTGAAGGTCCTCCTTGGTTGATAAGGGCTAGATTTTGGGCCATACTGGTTAACCTTTACATGTTGCATGATATCAGTCCAACTGATGATTGATTTGTGTTATGTCTCCTTTAGAGGCCATCTAAGATTGTACATTTCACATCTCATACTCAAGTTGGCTCACCCCTATGATCAATTGAGGTCAAACCCTAGTGCTGAGGAATCTAGTATTTACCCTTTCTTACTCCATCTCCTCAATCACTACCCCATCTTTATCCTAGGTTTTGTTACCCGGAGTAACTGGATTCTTTTTTGTGGCTTTGTGGAAGGCCCCACCTTGATGTCAAACCTTAGGGTTTAGGGTTTTGATACAATTCTCAGCCGAACAGTGAAACAACCAAAAAGAAGATACTAATACTATTTTTTTGAGAGCTTTCTAAAAATGTAAATAACTTGTAAAAATTGTCCACAATTTGCATCCTTAGGGAGCAGATTTTATGAAAAACCCTAAATTTGTAATAAATTTTGCAAAATAAATCAAAAAAAGTATTGCAATTTTCAGGGAACCTGTACTTGCAATGTTTTGTCAACTTTGGTAAAAAATATCTCCCACCAATTCGCTCTGGTTCGAACATATGGCTAGAAACAAAAAAAATAGGGTTTTTTCCCTAATTTTGGCCCAGATCGTAGCTCTGATACCACTTGTAATGAAAAATACTTGTATAATTATAGATTAAGAGAAAGAAATAGAACACCAAATAACACAATATTTCAACAAATAATTATCTCAATATGAAATTAGAATATATGACTTCGCCACTTCGAGGGGGCAACCTCCAAACCATATAATAAGACTCAAATGCTCAAATGATAATGAATCATACTACCTATAATCCCCTATATATACTATTCATATACTATGGCCATCACCAAGGCTAACCTATTAAGCATGAGAAATTATAAATGACATAATAAAATGATCTGGTATGCCACAATTCAGGTACTCATATCTGATTACAAGTAATAGGTTAAGGGCGTAGCACAATTTGCTTCAAAGAACTCTGAGGAGCTTGTGTTCTACTACAAAAGGATGATGAAGGGGTATGAGATGCCAATTTCCTTTTTCAGTAAGGCCTTGTACGAGGAACTAAGCTGAAATACACTATTATAGAGAAGCTATGCATTTTCCTTGGTAAAAGAAACAAAGGTTTTTAGGACTTACATTCTAAGTTCTAAAGTGGTTTCTTATGTTCCTCACACCATGGTGAAAGACATCTTTTCAGAAATGGAATTCTCAAGAAAAAGATGCAGGTGGGTGAACAAGTTGCAAGAATATGATATGGATATCCAAACCATGAAGTTGGTGAGAGGTTTGGGCTTGGATAATCTTATGGCTGAAATAAACTTGGAAACTATTGAGGTAAATGAAGTAGAAGAGGAAAGTGTAGGTGTTTTTGGAAGGTTGATGAGTTTTGAGTGGTACAAGGATTTAATTTTTTATCTCAGACACTTATACTGCCTTGAGTATTAAATAAGAACTAGAAAAGAGCTTCTAAGTTGGCTTCCCAGAAATATGTCACTACGGATTTTGGGTTAGCTTGGAGTACGCCTGAGGGAGTCCTCTTAAGGTGCATTACTGAAGATGAATCCCCCAAGATAATTTTCTGATCTCCATGGAGGATTTTGTGGGGGAAAGATTTTACTGCAAGAGTCACATTAGACAAAGATCCTGAGGGATGGTTATTGGTAAAAAAATATCTTGAAGGATACAACCTTGTTGGTTAGAAGATGTGAGAGTTTATAGCACTTCTTTAAAAGACTGAAAGATTCAGGGTCCCTTCCTTTGCAGCCCATATTAATTGAAGCCTCATTCAAGCAATGGGGAATTTATTTTCATTGGTGAGATTTCTGACCCTTGAAGTGCTGGCCATAAGTGGATTCTTGTAGCCACTGATTACTTTACTAAATGGGTGGATGCAATCCCCACCAAGAAGGAAACACACTAAATTGTCATGGATTTTATGTTGAACCACATCATTTGCAACTTTTGAGTGCCAATCAAAATTATAGCTGACAATGCCATGAGTCTTCAAAAGACTAAACCTCTAGTGGTAATGTGCAAAGAATATGGGATGAAATTGAATAATGCCTCTAATTACAATCCCTAAGGAAATGGACAAGTTGAGTCCAGTAATAAAAATTTGCTGAAAATTATTAGAAGAACCTTGGAGTTGAACAAGAGAAAATGGGGTGAACAGTTGAAGTTTGCTTCTTGGGCTGATAGGATCACTGTCAAAAGAATTATTGGAAAGAGCCCATTTGAGTTTGTATATGGAATTCAGGCCCTGCTTCCCCTTCATATGAAATTATCCTCATATCAGTTCATTCAATAGCTAGAGGATAAAGAAGTAAGTCCTTATGATGATTGCATTAACCAAATTGTTGAGCTTGATGAAGAAAGGAAGGACTGATCCCACCATAGGCATGTAAAATTCAGAGAAAAGCTGAAGAAGTTATTTGATAAGAAGGTCACTCCCAGAGTTTTCAATGTTGGAGATATCTGTGTTACTATGGGATAGTATGCATGAAGATAAGGGCAAGCATGGAAAATTTGACTCATTATGGATGGGCCATTACTTCATTGATAGTAAGATTATTGAACATACCTTTTTCTTGAAGGATTTGGATGGTTAATTTCTTGAGTTTCCTATTAATGGTAGGCATTTGAATCATTTCTTGGATTAATTCCCTAGAATCAAGGTAAAAATATTTCTAAGGATAGTATATAGTTGGTTGTTTGTTTCTTGTCTTTTGTGTTTTTCCTCATTCTAGGAATCCTTGTTGTCCTATTTTTGCTAGTTTCTCTATTCATTATTTCGAGATGGATTTGTTTCTCTTCTCTGCAAGCTGACTCTATCGCCCAATGGATATTTTTTTGCACTTAATATACCTTTTTTTGGATTGTGGCACTCACAGGGAGTTCCCATCCCTGAGTCGTAGCCAATGTTGGTGCTTAAAATAGTCTCGCCCCATTTTGCCTTTGAAAACCCATTGATTTACAGCCTTCTATCACATTTTATCCCCCTGTGTTGTGCCCAAAAGGTCTTTACCTTCCTTTTATTGCCATAATTAATCTAGTTCCTTAGGCCGATGATCACGTATGGGTCCATATTTGTCTCCTCGTTTCTCTATTCATCTGAAGGGGTCTGTAATTTGGGTCCCCATTCTTTAGGAGAGTTCATCTAAAAAATTGGATTTTCCCAATCTTTCCTATTTTCCATGGTTGAGATTTGTTGTCCTTTTCATTTTTTTCCCTAAATACTTGAAGGAAAATAAATGGATTTAGTTTTGAGGAGTGTATTTGAGCCTTGTAACATTTCTGAATTCTCTGTCCTTAGAGAAAATTTCATCTCTGGGCTCGAATGTTTGTTTTTATGCATTTTACGGTTTGACGAGCATTTCTCTCGGTCAAATTTGCATCCTTGCATTAACAGGAGATGTAGCACTCTTATGGTTGGATGCAGCTCTGTGGGGTACTTTAGAAGTTTTATGAATTACCTCAACTTAAAGATGTTGTCCACATGGAAGAACGACGCTCATTTGAAGATCTACATTTTGGTTTGGCCTTGGAGTAGCGTCGGGAGAACACATGGAGGTTTCTACTAATTTTCCAAGCTAATACACTGCATTATGGGACAGGGACACATGGCAAGCCCGTTCTCATTTAGGGTCTCTGCTTTGGGCACCATTTTGAAATTACACCATGAAGACACGTGGCCCGGGAAATGTGGAGAAACCGCACATGTTTTAGGACCAGCCCTTGAGTTTCATTTTAAAGAAGCACCAAGGAGGACACTTGGAGGCCTCTTCTCACTTTGCATTTTGCTTGGAATTTTCAATGGCCAAAGGAAATTGCCTTAGACTCTGACACATGGCACCTTCCACTGAGCTTCAAGCCTTTAAAGAAATTTTTCTGGGCCAGGACATGAGGTGAGCCCACGCTCTTTCAAGGTCTCAAATTTTGGGGGACCATCTTAAGGTGTGCCATTATGATGCATGTGCAGTTTGAAAAGTCAAAAGGGTGGGGGAAAGCGTGAACCATCGGGGGTAACTTACAAATTTTTGTTCCCTTATTCTCAAAAGGGTTAAGATATCAAAAATGTCCTGCAAGCCTGAAAAAGGATCAATCAAGGTTTGTTTCAAAGTCAATGGCATGAGAGGTGCGGACTCTCGAGGGAAATTTGGAAAATTTTCCTTTTGGGAGAAAGGAATTAAAAGCATAAAAGGAAGTGTGGTTCTACTGGGACCCACATCAAAAGCATTTCTCAAAGTTGGAGCCGCAGGGAAAACTTGGAAAATTTTCCCTTCTCCAAAAAAGAGGTGAAATAGAAGAATTTGGCCATGGTTCCTTTTGGACTCACCTTGGGGCACATGTTAGGCTTCTTTCTCAAGAGCGAAGGTGCGAAGCAAAATGGAATTTTTTTCCATTTTTAAATGTTTTTGTAAAAAGTCAAAAAGAAACCCCTGAGCCCATTTTTAAATTGAATATTCCATGTGGACGACCCTAATTTAAAGTGAAGATCAACGATAGTTGTTTCTAAATATGATTTTCCCCCCATTTTACTGAAAACTTAAAAGCTCCTAGAAGTGCAAGTATTCATGATTTCTTGGTATTTCCTACACGCCAAATGAAGAGAAGGAGTTAATTTTGATATCTGAAGTTTGGTGGGGGAGATCTAGAGGATGTCTTTCACCATTAAAATGATCTGGCTATTGGTGCCCAGATCTGATCTTCCATTTTTCTTCTCCCAAGCATGCAAAGAATTAGTTTTGATAGATTAGGGGCAGAAGTGGTTGGAAAGTTGAAGAAAAAGTGATGTACTAGAGAAGGAGTGGAATGCGAGAGGCATGTTCAAAGAGATTTGTCCCCTCGAGCACCTGACAATGTCTTAACAGATGTGATTCTGGGAATCACAATCGTGATCATGGTGAAAACTGGTGCACTCAACATGTTTAGGTCTTTTAGGGGGAAGAGGGACTCCGTGGAAAATGTTGATAAATAGCAAAAATTTATTATGCAAATAGCTTAGAGTGTTAGGGGTTGGGAGCCATGAGTTTTCTAATCAAAAAAATATTAACTAGAGCACATATTTTTTGAGAAGCTATTTGAGAAGCCTATATATCTCTTTTTGTGTTGAATTTGATTGTGTCAAGGTGTTTACAAGTTTACATATAATTGAAAAGCTCTGAGATTATTCTATAAACTTTCCCCTGCTAATAAATTTAATCAAACTCGAATTATTCTGCATTAATCTTGATGCAAAATGTGTTTGATTTACTTTCTGAATGTCTACAGATAGTTTTTCTTATTCCTATTACAATGTTGTATAAAAATATTGGTCTCAATCACACATGTCTCAATCCTTGTGAAAGTTTAGTGGCATCTGCAATTTCATTTCTTAGAAGAGCTTTCATCTGGGAGTGAAATAAACGATTTAAAATCACTTTTCTATCATCTTTTGACAAAGATTGTCTATAAGCCTCTGGGTGTACCTCAGGCATGATTAGGCTCAGATCTTGATGCTTTGTTGGGTTTTCCAACTCGATCTGTCATGTTAGAATCTCATAGATTGTATGAAAAAGCACTAATTTGGGCCTCCATTGAAGCACATATTCTGGTTAAAGAAACATCTTAGTTGCTCTATGGCATTTTGTTGGTTTAATTTTCCATTTTGTAAAATCTTTGAAGGATCTGGTGAATCAAGTTAATCCTACCTCCACCTCCCACCAAAAATCTTCATTTAAAAACATCTAATCTTACCCATACTACCCCTGTTTTCTCATGTGTGTATACAAATGCATAGTTTCTATTACCTTAGCATGCAAAAATAATCAGGGTCTTCAAAATGTATTTAGTAACCTTTTCCTTAGTTTTGAATAGTATCTCCATAATCTGGAAGTGACAACTTATGAGAGTCATATTTAGTGTGTTGGTCATATTTTCCCCAAGGTCTTCTCTATAAACTTTGTGCAAAAGAAAGGTACTTGTATTTCAACATTATTCATATAATAGAGGTTAGAAAATAGGTTCTCTTACCTTTGGTTGAAAGGCACAACCTAAAATAGTTAGGATCATATCACATCCTTTTAAGGTGCTACCCACTCCTTCAAAGCCTAAGTGCCAACAAGTCAGATAGACTGCTTCCTCGAGCTACAAAATGACATACATGATTGTCTATCTACCTCTGAGTGTCCTATCTAAATCCTTGATGCTACTCGGTTTTTGAAGGTGATTAATTTTGGGTACTAACATAAGTGGCAAGTAAACATCATAATTACTGAAATTGTTAAGGTGCAGTGTGCATGAAAATAAAAGAAAAAGAATAGGAAGGAATCCATCATTGCTAGTCCATATCTATTTTGTCCGTCAACTGCTCCATCTTCACTGGCACCATTTGCTCAGGGATATTCATCCTTGTGGTTAATTTTCAAACCCTAGTAAAACATTGTACCTGAAAAGCTCCAAGTGATATGTGCAGTTACTTTAGTTTTCACATCTAGTGCACTAGATTTTATCCTGATCTATCTTTGTGAAGAAAGGTCAAAATCTTTCCGATATCTAGGAGGTATGCATTGACAAACCATATAAATGTGTAATAGATAAGACAACAATATTCTACATCAATACATAGTGGCGATTCTCACAATTGATTCCAGAGAGCATATTAAGAAGAAAAACTATGGAATACTTAAGAGAGGCTCTGTTAATAGCCTAAATATTGTTACTAACCATTTGCATAAGATGTGTAGGTATAGAAGATCTACATTTACAAAGGAAGATCCTGCTAGGATCATTGTTTCCAGAGCAAAGACAAGAAAAAGCTTCAGTATAGAAAATAAATGAACAAGTGATATGGAAAGATTTTTGATATCAATGCATGACTAAGGAGAGGGATCATCCATTTATCAGAGATAACAGATTTATACGATTGAGGACTGTCTAGTCCAATGAATCTTAAGTACATGTAGCTATTGAGCAATTGGTTCACGTGTGAAAGAAATGGTCAGCTCGAAACTTCATCATTAATTAATGAATAAGTGAAATATGCAGTTATGTGTGCTGTTACAAAATGTAACAGATCACATAGTCTAAAATTTCATGATACCTTCAGAAAAAGAACAAAAAGGCCCCGAAGGACAGCTGTGTTGTCTTGATGAAGACACTAAATTATAGAGTAGGTGAAGTTTGTCAGTTTTGGGACAGCAAACATAAGTGTAGATTACAGAAATCAGAGTTCATTACTGAATGTTACAGGTTCTCATTGATGTTCTTTCCTTCATGATTAAGACATTCAATTAAATGAATGAGTTGTTTAGTTCATCATACAATCCATACAGAAAGCTGAAATGCAGGAAGAAATATACAACTCATTTTTAGAATTCAATGTTTTATTCACAAGGAAGGTCAAATGTTTCCCACACAAGCTGTGGGATGTGACTGAAAAGTAAAGTACATCTACTGAAGTAAGAGGTACACATGCATGAAATAGAAAGCAAAGGAGTATGAGTGAACCCATCATTGCCTTTGTATATTCTTCATTATGCAGAGCATCTCCTTGCCATCTCCTTTCATCTCCATTGTTAGGCATGGCACCTGAAAATTAAAAGAAAGGAATATCATCAATAAAGAGCTCAGGGTTAATCCATATTCCTACACTATTCTAATTCATGCATATGGATCTCTAAGCAACAAGAGATATAGATTAGGATTGAAGATAAAACTACATAGACTCACTCAGAAATAAGAAATAGAAAAGACTTGAATAAGAAACATGGACATAAGAGAGGCCAAAATGCCTAATTTTTCTAACTATTTTCTTAAAGTGTGCAGATACAAGTTGCAACCAAGAAGAAAGAATCATATACATGTTGAAAAAGGAGGACCAATGTAACTGAAACTCAGATATTGTCTACAAATGGAATAGGGTTATAGTACAGAACAAATAAGATGCATACAGATAATGTACACTTTCTAGATTTCTGTCAAAGGAAAGGAATTCTTGAGAAAGCTTTGACAGGGCTTCGCCATGTAAAATGGATATTTACAATTTTTCTAATATCTATATCAAACTGAAATCAAAGAAATGTAGTAAAAGTAACAGAACAAATATCTAAATCAAGTTTCTTATGCCTAATAATGGCATCAAAATAAATCAAGAATTGCTTAAAATTACTGTAGGTATCAAAGAGTATAAGTGCAACTATAGGTTACAAATAGGCATTTCAAAAGTGAACTGAAGGAAGAGATGTACAAAAGAAACCTCTTCATTTACAGATTTTATCAACATCATTCAACCTTGCAAACTCACACATATCCAAGTCAAAGAAATGTTACAGTATTTCAGAGATTGTCATTTCCATTAAAATCATATTCAAGTTACATTATCAGAGTGTGTACAGATCCAAACCATTGATAAAACATTAATAGGAATCATCAAGTTCAGAGAAAGAAGAGCAAGATCAGAACGAGGTTCAATTCAAAATAACCAAGGCCGAGCCCAAAGATATACAGATAAACTCTCAATGAAAAAATCTAGATCTAGGGATAGCAAAGCAAAATATGGAATACCTAGAATGTAAACTATCTAGCAAACCCTCCACAGTCAGTTCGAAGAAAGCTAATAGTAATAACCAAGAAATTTATGGTGACACAAGCTTATCAATATCAAGAAAAATAGAGTATTCATACTACTGAGCCATTCATAAAAGGGTGAATCCAAAGTTACCTCTAACCGTGGTCGGAAGAAGTTCAAACGTAATGACAAAATCCTCAAAATTAAAGGAGCCACAAATTCTAACCAGAGATTTCAAAAATGGTCAAGAACCAAAGCCATACAAGTATGTATTCACAATTTCATAGAACTAGCTCTAAGAGAATGACTATGGCGAAAATAGACCACAGAGATCTCGAAAATAGAGAAGAATCGAGCTTCAGAACTCACCACGGAGGCTATTACAAAGACCAAATGTAACAGACTTGGGTATTGAATAATCAACAATAGAACCCCATAAACACTCAAAAGCTCTAAATAGATCAAACAAATGAAAAAACAGATCACAAGAGTTCAAGAAACCATTTTGCATGAAGGAACCAAACTCAAAACCTCATAATAATGGCGTTAAGAAAAATTTTTTTTCCAGTGATTCACCCGCATAGTGAAAGTCCAAATGAAATGATCATTAGGGTTGAAATGATCTTACAATGCAAACTTGAGAGATGAAGTAGCATAGAATTCAACCATAGTTAAAATATCAATGATCGAAAATGAAAAGTACGAGATCAAAGGCCAAAGATCAAGCTCCAAAATCAATGAAAACCATTGGTTAAAACACATTTAATGAAATTTAAAAAACCTAAATTTCTTTGAAGATCAATGATAACCCTATCCACATGGTGCATAAAATCACAAATGTATCATCAAATTAATGCAAAGTCAGTCCACCTGTGAAGGCGGTCGATTGACAAATTTTTCAATTTTCAGATTTGAAGTGTAAAATTCTGTAGATGCCCGAAAGTCCAAGAGTAAAAGTTTCACCATTTAGGGAAAGAGCTGAACAGGAGTTATTTACGTTTTCAAACTTGAAATTTCAAAGGTTAAAATCTCAAAATAGCCCCAAAACCCAGTGCAAGGAAAAATCACAATAAAATGGCAAGAAAATGGAGAGTCAGGCCTCATTAAGTTTTAAAACTTTTGTCAGTGAAAAATTAAAAGTTCCAAAATTTCCTGTCAAGCTCGAGCCTCCCAATGAAATTTAAAGCAATAAGGAGAAAATAAAAAATTGATTCCACATAGTATTGGTGAGCAATAGGTCTTCTCAAATTTTTGATACTTTCCCCAAATGAAAAATACTTCAAAAAGTTACACTGTCCCCGCAAATTCCCCTGAGTCAAAGATCAAAATGGTGACATTAAGGCCATCAAAGTAGACAGAGTTTATGCCAAAGTTTCGGGCTGCAAGAGACAAAACCCAACCAAGTTAAAAAGTATAAAAAGGTCAAGTGGATAGGAACCCTAGTTGGGTTGAAAAATTTCCTGCACACCCAAAAAAGCCAATGGGGCCGACCAAATTATGCCATCAATGCAGAAAAGGGGCTAATAGTGTCCATCAAATATATTATTGCAAATAACAAAGTCCGAAACATATATAAATGTCCATGTAATTACAAAGTGGAAAGAGTCTAAAGTCATTATAGCATGTATTGATCAAGTCCGACAAGAGTGGCCAAATCAGTTGAATCAATTGTACTAATCAAAAAATCAAAGCCAGAGGTGAAGTAATTGCTAAAGTGCATAATCAAAAGGTGGTTGAGCATGGGAGTTTCGAGTGACTTTTACAAAGTGATTTATGTATCTAAACCATGGTAAATGTTAGAGTCCACAAACCGTGGTCCCAACTTCAAGATAAATTTTGGATAATCATTTTGCAAAGGTTGTCCCCACATGTAAATTTTTTTTCAATGCAAGGAGTATTTTTGCATGCCTTCACAACAGGAGAGAATAGAGAAGAAGACAGAGTTGTATGTTCATGGAGAGTGACTTGCCTAGCAAGTAATCTTATTTTTAGCAAGTTATTCATCCTTCTCTTCTTAAAAATAGAACAATCAACTTCAGTTTGTTGTATTGTATTAAGGCTAATAATGCCTATTTGTAATTACATGCTCTATTTTTATTCCTTTATCTATTATTAAATAAAGGATAAAAATAGAATGCATGGGTGAGTACAAGCCTTAGGCTATTTTTAGGAAGAGGGTGAATTTTATTTTTTCTATATATTGTGTGCCTTTGCAAAGCACAAGGGGAACTACTGGAGGACTTTTTGGATATAGGAGTACTGAAGCAATTTTTGTTAGTTTTTCCCTTTGAATGTGAATTATTTTCTGCCTTTCCAATTATTTGCAGTCTTGTGTATGTTTCTATTAGTCTTGTGAATGTAAATTCCCTAATTAATCATCTTACCCTATTGCAAAATTCAATAGTTTCTGCATGATATTAATGTGCATGTTTAGCTTAGCAGTATTGTTGTGATAAACTCCCTCAATACCTCCAAGTGTTTTGCCCTTAATATTCTACAGAAGAACTGTTGGTTCATGCACATGTAAAATCCTTCACATATACAATTGTGCATATACTCAGTCAAAGCCCTCATACAAATTTGAAGTATCACCTTAGTTTAATTATTTTACCTCCCTCATCTTTTACCCCTAAACCTGAGAATCAATTTAGGATACATCAACAAGGAACCGGCCTTGATTTGCTGGAGACATCCTCAAAATAGGTATACCCTCAGACATGAGGTGTTTCCATTGTATCTCCTTGAAAGAGAGAGATCAATTTTACAAGCTTAGAAAACCTAGAACCATCTCTCTACAAGGTGCACTTTCGAGAAGATGAACCAACCTTCTCTGGAGAGATTTCCCTTTTTTCAGAAAGGGAAGCTTACACCTTTGGGAAAGTTCAATGTTATGCAATAACACCAAATGACCTTGTACCTTAGAAAGGTTTAGAGATCCATAACTCATTTAGGGGTGCTGTGATTTTCACAAGAAATAGTTTTGTGCAAGCTCCAGTGGGACCCCAAGTTTTATTCACTTCTATTTCATCAATCAATATGTTCTTGATGGGATTCATCCTTTTGAGGTACACCTGCAGAGCATAAATCTGGTGACTCCATCTGGTCTAAAACACATTCTTTGAGTTATAAACATTTTGCCATCCATTTCTACTCATTTTCGTCCATTTATCTTCTTGGAGCGGATCTCATTTCATTTTCCTCCAATTCCATGATGTTGTGCAATCATGAAGATTTCCATTAGTCAAGCTTTCATCCAACTCACACTTGACAACAATGCAAGGGACCTCTAATGCAATTCCAAACTCCTCTATTGATCTTGGACATTATAATTTTTTCCAGGATCATTCCTGCTTGAATGTAATGACATAGTCCTTAAATTAGTTTGCAGTCCATGATGCTTCTATTCATCTTGAACAAGGCAAATTCATGATTAATCATGGTGACAACTATGTGCAAAATGTTAGGTTTGTTGGATGATATTAAAAAAATGGAGGCATGTTAATGGTTCAGTCAGTATTTTTGTGATAATATGCCTTAATACCTCCAAGTGTTTTTCCCTTAATATTCTTCAGAAGAATTTTGGTTCATGCAAGGCCCAAAATCTTTCACATATCAATTATGCATATACTCATTCAAAGAAGCTTCACTTCAAATTTGGTGTATCACCTCACTTTTACATTACTTTACAGTCATATTTTACTCTGTCAATCCCATAATCAGTTTAGGATACACCAACAAGGAACCAGCCTTGATACTGGAGACTCACCTCAAAATAGGTATACCCATAGACCTAAGGTGTTTCCATTGTATCTATGAAAGAGAGAGATCAATTGTGCAAGCTTAGAAAACCTGCAACCATCTCTCTACAGGGTGCACTTTTGAGAGATAACATTTTTGGCATGCCCAGTGGGACCACGAATCAGATCTGCATGCAAGTTACAAATTTACAACAGATCTACAACAGATTTATAACAAATTACAAAGTCACTTTTAGGAGCAAGTTGCAGCAATTTATTTTAAAGATTTGAAGATATTTTGGCGACTCCACAGAGCTTATTTCAGACCAGTATTTCATCAATGTTCCATGCCTAAAGTGACTACAAGATCATCGGTAAGAGGAATTCCTCCTGAGTTTGTTTCTTTACCCTTGAATTCTACTAGAAGGAGAAGAGTTGGTAATACTTTACCTTATAATAGACCTGGTTTTGATAACCCTCCTCCTAATATTCCTTCACCACGTATCAATTTCTCTATTAACATCCCAGTTTTTCAAATGGCTATTCAACCACCAAGGAATTTTGTGACCTTTACTAATGGCAGTCCATTAGTAATCCCAGTCTACCATGACATTCCTAATGCTGCCATGAAAATTTTGTCATCATTCACGGGTGAAAATCAGGTTACACCTACTAAACATATCAAATATGTTGCAGCCCTATGTGCAATCCATAATATCACTCATGAAGACATAGCTTTAAGACTTTTAGCTCCATCTTTTAAAGGGTAGGCCTTGCAATGGTATAGAAACCTAGAAATTGGAAGCATAAGAACTTGGGATAACTTAGGTGAAAAATTTATGTAACAGTTCTAGGATAATTTACACCATTTGTCTCTAATTGAATAGTTGTCCACTATTAAAAGAGTTCCCAATGAGTTTATGTCCAGTTTCAATATCTGTTTTTCCAGAACTTGGGAAACAATTCCAGCAAGTGTCAAGCCTCAAGTTGATCATGCTTTCCTTTATTATCTTAGGGCATTAAATAGTGATATCTCAACTATGATTCAGTCAATGGGGGGATAAACACTCCCAAAAGCCTACGATATCACTATCTGAGCTGAAAATAGTCTTATTCAAGCTGGAAAATTGGCACTAAGGCCTTCAATGCCATTTTGGGTAGATTTAGTACCTATTCCTCAGCCTATTACAATCATAGAACCTATTGTTGTAGCTCCATCAGATGATGTATTTAAAGCTTTGCAAACTATGGGAAATAAATTGACTTTGATTGAGAACAGAATTGCATTACCTAGCAGACCCTATCAAGCTCCTTATTAGCAAAATCAATAGAATTAATAAAACAACAGCCCTATCAACAAAATAAAAATTATAGGTAGCCTTACTAACAAAGGTAGTTTGACCCAAAGGCTCCTAGTTCATCTAATGCTTTAGTCCCAGTTAATATGGCTATAGAAAGAGTGGTGTCAACCTTGCAATCAACCTCATGTCAGCTGCAAGTTGCCCAAATACTTTTTCAATCTGAATCTTGTTGCACAACCTCAATCTAAAACATTGTTCATGCCTCAAATGGAGGGTGGGAAGCAAGGAACTCATGTTCAAAAATTACCTAAATTGAATTTAGTCAGTTTTAATGAGGAGGATTTCATTATAGTCACTACTAGGGCTCAAGGAAAACCTAGTAAAAGTCAAAAACAACAAAATAGGCCTATCTTACCTACTTTCACTGATAAGAAAACATCTACAGTTCCAAAGTCAACCAACAATCCTGTTGTTCCTCAAAAAATAGCAAGTGTTCTAGTTGATAGAGGCCATCAAAGACAGTTATAGTCTGATCCAAGAAGACTATTTATACCTCAGATATCTAAGGCAGCTGAAGCAGAATCAGTTTTTGTTAAGGCCTACTCTAAGACATTTGAATCCATCTCTAAAACAGTTTTTTCTTTTACAACATTGTTGATGTAATGAAAAATCATAATGTTAATATCTCAATGTGGGATTCTCTAAGTATTCTTAGACAACAATATTTACTCTCTCATGAACTAGCTAAGCTATAGATTTCTTCAAATACAACAGAAAAGGAAGTTCAGAAGGAAGACATGGTCCTTGGAATGCTTGAACAAGACCGCATTAAAGAAGTTAAGTGGATGGTTCAGAAAGTTCTGAATGCTCATGACATCAAGAAACCACAACCATTTTATTTATCACTAATTATTGGAGAACATCTAGTTCATAATTGCATGGTGGAAAGTGGTGCAAGTAGCACAGTTATGCCAAAAGTGATTGCAGAAAAATTGGGTTTGCAGTATGAGCCTACAGAAAGGAGTGTCTTACAGCTTGATGGAACTACAACTAATACAGTTGGTATAATAAAAAATTTAGAAGTGATGTTACATGCTTGCCCAAATGTTTCTATTCTGCAAGATGTTACTATTGTGGATTTACCTCCATACTTTGCCTTATGCTTATCTAGAGACTTCACGGCAAAAATAGGAGGTTATCTCTCTTCAGATTGGTCCTTATTTTTCACTACTCATTATGGCACCAAAGTTACTATCAATTCAGAAGCCATTGGCCAGATTTCATATTGAGTCTCACTCTTCAAATGTAGTGGCTAATTATTTAGCCTTAGATCAGTTTGACTTTGATGAGGTAACTCAGGTTTCAGCATTAGATGGTGTTTCTAACATGTTCATGGATGAAAAGACAGTGGAATAACATGCTCATGATCCTTTTAAGGAAGTTGAAGAACACATGTTTGGTGTGTATTGTATGCATGAAGAAAATACACCACTTCCCTTGTTGTCCAAAACAGAAGATTCAGTAGAAGGGATTTGGAAGCTTCATTTTGATGGAGCTAAGAACAAAAAAGGACAAGGAGCAGGTCTAATGCTCACTTCCCCAACGAACGAAAGGTATTTCTCAGCTTTGAGTCTCCAATTTTCATGTACTTGCAATGTAGCTGAATACGAAGCTTTAATTCATGGCTTACTTTGGGCCAGAAAGAGAGGTATCAGCATGCTACAGATTTTTGGTGACTCTGAATTGGTTATCAATCAAGTAAGAAATTTCAATGTTTGTAAGAATCCATTAATGAAGTCTTACAGACATAGAATTTTCAGACTTAATGGAAGATTTTGATGCTATTAACATTCAGTCTATTCCTAGAGCTGAAAACAAGCATGCAGATAGAATTGTAGCAGTAGTTAGGGCTAGTTTTGAAGTGCTGGAACAAATTGAAAATAGAAAAATACTAGCCTCATATAAAACTAATTTTCAGGCCCTCAATACTTGATAATGATTTAAACTAGAAAGATTTTGAAAGTGACGATCAAATCTGCAGGTTTTTGTAGCAAGAAGATGAGTTTTCTATAGTTAATCATGATAAATTGTTGAGATTGCTGCCTAAAAAATTTTTCCTTGGATTCTCCTTTGTGCCAAGGTCATCCTTCTCAATATCCCATGAGGATACCATGCATTTGTTAACAATGCGATCAACATTATCAAAATTGGACTCAAGAGCTACTAGCCCTCTAGGAATGGTATTAGTCTTTAGCTGGATGATTCCCTTGCCAAACAAGGTTTCCTTACCCTCTGTTGCACATACCAATGGCTCCAAGTCAATGTATTTATCAACAAATTCTCCCTTGTTCTACAAAAATCTCTTGATCTGAGCATCATCATAAAATACATGTCAGTGTTTGATGTTGTCATGGATAGAGGGTCTTGTCAATATCTCAACCTCATACTCAAAATATGGTGACATCATAGAATTTTCAAACCGAGACCCCAACACTGCAAGCTTGTTAGCTAAGTCATTGAATTTCCTGTCATGATGCACAATGTTGAATGAATCAAACATCTCAATGAAATCCCAAACTGCATGGTTGTACTACTTCATTCACTGATTCTTTGTGGTATAATATTTTATGACTTGTTTTACTATCAATTCTGAGTCTCCTTTGACAATGATGTCCTTGACACCATATTTCCAAGTAATTATTAAACCCAACAACAATGCCTCATACTCAAAACTGTTGTTGGTACATTCAAAGTTGAGTTTGAAGGAGAAAACAAATTTTTCCTGACCAGGAGAAAGTAAAACAACACCAACACCATTCCCAAAGTTGAAGCAAGCTCCATAAAAAATTAGAGTCTAAGGAGATCCTATCTATTCGAGACACTTACATTCTTCAATCTTGTGTTCCTTTCCATCAGAAAATCCCATAAAGTTATCTACATCAACACTTGTTTACAATAATTCATATGATGCATTGTTAGGATCCTCAATGATGTGCAATATCTTATTTTCCCCATACATCCTAACAAGGTTGACCTCAATTGGGATGGTAGCATATGAAATATCCATTTTGATACTCCCACCAACACTTGCAGCCCATTTTCTTGACAATAGCATGCCCCACCTGGCTGGGCAGTCAACAATGACAACATCAAGTTTTAAATTTTTACCTGGGTAAGTTGTGAGTTGCACCACCAAACCATTCACACATCCAACTAGTGTCACTTCTATAGAGTCCAAAGCAGTGCATTTCCCATATGCTATTGTCACTTTTATATTCAGCTCATTCATGACTTCCAAAGGCATGAAATTGCACGATGCCCCTGAATCAAACATGCAGTTATGTAGCATTCTGTCCTTAATGATCAAAGTGGTGAAGAATGTATCCACATTCATTTGAGAGTCCACTAAGGATGTCCCCAAGTAAACCTAAAGTGGTTCATCTAGCTCTTTTGACGCTGGTGGTGCTTCTGGTCTTTCAATGACTGGTGGGGTCTCCATAATGTTTATGTTTCTACCTAGGTAAGTCTTCTCTTCTTTCAACCCCAAGTATTCAAATGCTCTCCTTTTGTGCTCAAGGATCCTAAGATACTCAAAACTTGGCACAAAGACTTTGATTTGACTCAACACTTGGGTAATATCGTATGGAACATTCTCTGGCAAGGAAACATTTGAAGGAAAGCCAACAAACTCATTAGGTGGTACAAGTTTTTTGACAACTTGGGCGTGAAGAGGTGTATGATTCTTGTTTGGAACTGCAGAGCTCTTAGTAGGTGCATATTTCTTACGAGCCTCTTTAGGGATATTTGAAATTAAGGGATATTTTGGATTGTCTTGAGGCCCTACCCCTTTGACAACCTTACTTCTTGTGTTATATACTTTCTCTTGAGTCATAACAACATTCATCAGTAACTTTCTGTCCTCTTCAGATGGGATTCCCCCATCATACTTCTTTATAATTAAAGCCCTCAAATATTCAAAGTCATTATTGGGAAATTCAAAATCTTGTAAAATATCTACTTCTAAAGGATGAGAGAGAAAAAGAATGGGTACCCTTTGAATGCAATCCCAAAAAGTGACAGTAGTCTAGGCACTTATCACCTCAATTGAAGTTTCCCCTTGTTGTGAGCTCGTAGAACAACGCATCATGTATACATCATCATCATTTCCATCATCTACCTCTTCTTCATCTTGTTGATCCTCATCATAAGGAGCATGAGGCATGAAACATTTTTCACACCAATCAATGACATTTGTCTCCTCCACAACAACTCTGGCATCCAAAGGATCGTGTAACATTCTGTTATCCCGGGCCTGAGACTGTCTATTTCCAAATACAACAAGTCCCTTGCCTCTGTAATTAGATCTTTGGTGATTTTTGAAATTTTCTTGGCCTTGCTATTTATGTTGACCTTGTGAGCTCAGCCCAATTCCTTTCTCATATCGGGCTAGTTTGTAGGAAATTTCCTTGACAGCCCCTGCCAAAGTCTTCACAACTTCTTCCAAATCAGCAGTCTCGCTTGTTTGGGGTTTTTCTGGGTTAACTAGATTTACACCTTCCCTCTTTGGAGGTTTTCCAATTGCCTTGATATTGTTCTCTATTTGCAAATCCATGGTTAAGTCCTGCCTCAAATTTGTGGGGTTTTTGTCTCTCAAATAATGTGTAGCCTTTTTATCAAATGCATCAGTATATTTGATCAAACATGACAAATCAAAAGGCCTTATACTAAAAAGAAATATCCTTACAGTATTTTTACACCTTATGTTGAAATCATGTAATTACTCATTAGGGTTGTTTCTGATATTTTCAAATTTTGTCAAAAGAAACCTAGGGTAAGTTCTATCACCATATTGCAATCTAAATGCATTACTCATATCAGTCCAGGAATCAATAGAGTTATTTGGAAATGCCTTATACCAGTCCATGACATCTTCTTCTAAGCTATGGATAAACAAATTGATATATACATTCTCATGTTCAATCTCAAAATATTCCATCATATTGATAAAAATATTTAGATGCTAGTCACCAGTGATAGCATTGTTTCCTTTGGAAATTTGGCATTTCGTTCCTTACATCTTGAGGCACTACATTTGGATATCCATCCATTCCCAAAACATTTATAGGCCTAAAGGTATTTAAAATAAAAGGGGGTATGGGTGGGGATAAGGCCATGTTTCTTTAAGGAGGTGACCTTGGAGGGGTGACAAATTGATGAGGAGCAGAGGGTCTTCAAAACACAAGGGTATAACTTTCAAAATGGGTATTCCCCAAAGGCCTTACTTCTTTGAAATCCCTATCAACCTCAGAAAAGATAGGAGTAGAGTGTGAAGAAAACCTTTCAAAATAAAATGAAGGCTCCTCTCAAGCTAGAGAGTTCAATTCCACAAAGAGTCTACCTAATTCAAAGTCACTTGAATGGCAGTCTTCAATGATGTCCTGATCACTTTTATCAATGGAGATCCCCCTTCTTGTCTACTGCCCTCCCATAACTCTCCAGGATTTTCTTCCTTTTGATTTTTCTTTTCCTAGCTCTGGAAACAATGTCCTAGTAGGATCCCTAGAAAAGAAAGATATTCTTCCTTCCAACTTTGCAAAGATTAGTAACAAAACTCACTTAATAGAGGTTAAGACACTGGTACTCTTCAATAATTAGATCAACAGGGAGTCACCAATAGGGATTTCCACCTTAGTTGTGCAGATGCACTAAATATGATTTGTCAAATATTTTTCAACACTAGAAACTAAGAATGGAGAGACTCTTAATTTTCTTTACCCAGATTTATCAATGAAAGCTAGTGCACTAGATGTAGAAACTGAAATAATGGCACACATCACTTGGAGCATACAAGAAGTGTTTTACCAGGGTATGAATATGCAACAACAATCACAATGTCCATGGAAATAGTGCCACTGAGGTGTTGGTACCCAAATTTATTCTCCTTTAAAGTCTGAGTAGCATCACTAGTTTGACAGGAAACTTAGAGAAAAATTAGATCATGGTGATTCATTTTATAGCTAGGGATGAAATCTAATTGGCCCTTTATCACTCAAATGTGGATAAATGGATAGCACCCTCAAGAGGATTTGATCTATCCTCACTATTTTAGGTTGTGCCTTTCAACCAAGATAAGAGAACCCTTTTGTAGCCTGTTGTTTATGGAGGAGATGGAGATATCCTTCCTAATGAAGTTGTTAAGGAGACCTTGAAGAGAATATGATCAATGCAACAAAATATAACTCTCACGAGTTGTCACTCTAGATAGTGGAGATATTCTCTAGGAAAGGTTCAGGCTACTAAAGACATTTGAGATCCTGATTGTATATGCATGTTTTTCATAGTGAAATTTTTACATTTGTATACACACATGACGAATAGGGGTAGTATGGGTATGATTAACTTGTTTTTAATGAATTTTGGTGGGAGGTGAAGTACGATAAAGTTGATTATACCAAATGTTTGAGAGCTTACAAAATGGAAGGTTAAACCAAAAGAATGCCACAAAATAGCTAAATTTTTTCTTTAACTAGAATATGTGCTTCAATGAAGGCCCATATTAGCACTCTTTCACAAAATCTTTGAAATTATATCACAAAGGCTTGAGTTAGAAAATCCAACAAAGCATCAAAATATAAGTCAAATCATGCATTAGGTACACCTAGAGGCTTATAGAAATTATCTGTCAGTAGATGAAAGAAAGGTGATTTTAAATCAATTACTCCAATCCCAGATGAAATCTCTTCTGGGAAATGAAATTGCAGATGCCACTAAACTGTCACAAGGATTGAGGCCTCTATGATTGAATAAGATTTGATACAAGATTGCAACAGAAACAAGAAAAACTGCTCACATACATTCAGAAATAAAACAAACACATTTTTCTCAAGACAACACAGAATAACTCAAATTTGATTAAATCTATCAGTAAGGGAAAGTTTCTAGAACAGTCTCAGAGCTTGTCAATGGCTGTACACTTGCAACCACCTTAACATGATCATTTTAATACAAAAGAGATATACAAGTTTCTCAAATGGCTCCTCAAAATGATGGGCTCTGTCAAGATTTTTTCTATTAGAAAATTCAATCCCAACCCCTCACACTCCAACCCTTTGAACAATTTTTTTTTGCCATTATATAACATTTACAACAGGGACCCTTTTCCCTAAAAAATACAGACCTTGAGTTCTACTAGTGCTTTCCATGATCATGATCGTGATTTCTAGGATCATATCTTTAAAAAGTCATCAGGTGCTCAATGGGGTAGATTTCATTGAATACCTCATGCATTCAACTCCTTCCTTTGCTAGATCACTCTTTCTTCAATTTTCCAACCACTTCCACCCCTAATCTGTCAAATCTGGCTCCTTGCATGCTCGGGAGAAGAAAAATAGAAAATATGATCAGGCACGATAGTCAGACCATTTTAATGGTGAAATATGTCTTCCAAATCTTCCCACCAAACTGAAATATCAATATTAACTTCCCCCTTTGCTTGGCATGTAGGAAAGACCAAGAAATCATGCAGACTCACACTTCTAGATGTGTTTTAGAGAAATGGGGGGAAAATCATATTTAGACTCTCAGCTTCCGTTGATCTTTACTTTGAATTTGGGCCGTCCACGTGGAAGATTCAAACTTAAAAAATAGACCTAGGGGTTTCCTTTGAATTTTTACAACTTTTGGAAAAATGGAAAAAAAATCCATTTTTGCTCCACCCCTTTGTCCTCAGGAAATGAGCCTGACATGTGTCCTAAGGTGGGCCCCAACAGAACTATGGCCAAATTCTTCCATTTGACCATCCTTTTTGGAAAAGGGAAAATTTTCCAAATTTTCCCCATAGCTCCACCCTTCTGTCGTTGACCGGGGAAAAATATTGACTATTTCCCTTGTCGGGCTTGCAGGGACATTTTGATGTTTTAACTCCTTTTCTCAAAAAAGGAAAATTTTCAAAATTCCACCCAGGAGTCGACACCTCTGACATTGACTGGAGCAAGCTTTGACCATTCCTTTAGCGGGATTGCGGGCCATTTTGAGATTTTAATCCTTTTCAACTAGAGGCACAAAATCCAAGTTTACCTCCGATGGTCCACTTCCCTACCCCTTTGAATTTTCAAACTGCCATGTGTCACCATGTCACACCTTGAGATGGTCCCAAAAATTTGATACCTTGAATGAGCGCAAGCTTGCCACATGTCACCCTGTTCCGGAAAAGACTTCTTCTGAATGCTTAAAACTCAGTGGAAAGTGCCACCTGTCTTACATCCGAGGCAGTCTCCTTTGGCCATTGTCCTTAAAATTCTAAGCAAAATTTAAAGTGAGTGGAGGCCTCCACATGTCATCCTGTCGCTTCTTTAAAATGAAACTCAAGGGTCAATCCCAAAACATTTGGTTCCTCCACTTGTCTCCGTGGCACTATATCAATATGGTCCCCAAAGCAGAAACCATTGGGATGAGCACGAGCTTGCCATGTGTCCTTCCTACAGGTTCAAAGTGAGAATTTTTCCCTCCCTCTTAATTTTTCTCCAATCAAATGCCTGACGGGGCCGTGGGGTGAGTCTAAACTATTTTCCAAAGTAGCCAAAAATAACAAGTTCAAAAAAGACCCACCGCATCCCATCCAATCAGAATAAGCCACGTAAGCACCAAAAGAACCAATCAGAATTGAGAAGAGCCATGGGACCAAATTCACCTTTTCACCCAAAAGGAAACAAGTGATAAGTTAAAGCATTTTACCGCTGCCCCCCGACCAACCAAAAGAAGCCACATCCCTTGTTAATGCAAAGGATGCAAATTTGACTAGGAGAAACACCCGTCAAACCGTAAAATATAGAAAGACGATCATTTGAGCCTGAAAATGAAAACTTCTCCAAGGACAAAGAATTTAAAAATGTTACAAGGCTCAAATATGTTTCTCAGAGATACATCCATTCATTTTTTCAAGTATTTAGGGTAGAAACGAAAAGAAAAAAAATCTTGACTGTGGAGAATAGAAAACATTGGAGAACCTAAGTTACAGACCTTTTCTAGAGGAACAAAGAAACAAGGAGAAATTATGGACCCATAAATGATCGACAACCCAGAAATAGATTAAAAATGGCACTAGAGATTAATGAGGACAACACGGGAAAAATAAAGTGACAGAGGCCGTAAATCATTATATTTTCAAAGGAAAATTGGGGTGAGACTATTTTGACCAGCAATAACAAGGATGACAAAGGATGTATCTAGTGGTCATCAACTACCAGCATAGAATCTTGAAATGTTCCTCTTACTTTTGGGTAATTTCAATGGTGGATATCCCACATATAACACAACTGCAGGAAATAAATCAAGATTTTATGAAGTTTCTTTTTAGAATTGGCATATGGTTAGTGAAAAATCTCAAAAAATCATCAGCTAATGCTCACTGGCATCTTAGTCACAAATAAGTGCAGAAATTAAAAGAATTGTCCTTTATCCGGTCTGGTGAAAGAAATAAATTATTTGCTTCAAAGCCAAAAAATCTAAGACGAGTTATTTACCACTACAAAAATCATGAACAAAACTTGAAAGTATATATGTTATAGAGAATGAAATTTAGCACAACATACCTTCCACAAAAGGTTCCAAATATTGACCACTTTATGTTCTTTCATCTCTTGGAATCATAATATTTATGGCATCCTCCATCCATGACCAAAATGTTTTCAAATTCCTCTATTCTGTCTATAATGACTCATATAGTTTAATATGATAAAACTATAGCACACTTACAAGATAAAATTATATTATAGATGAGAAAACAATTAGACAAAGAATATTACAAATTTGATGTAGAAAATCAATCATCTTTATGTTAAAGAAAGAGAATAGTTCTCAATGAGAAAGTCCCTATTTCACTTGGATTCATCTAAAACCCAAAATTAAAATCTTATTTCATGAATGAGAAACATTGTTTGTTTCAATAGAGGAATTTTAAACTTATTACTATTTATTTCAATACTTTTGACTCTACTTATGGAAATTTTATATTATTTTGACTTAGCATGATGTTAGATGTTAGAGATACTGAGACTATTGTTGGATTTCGATTCATAGTATGATGTGTGTGGATTATTAGAGACATTTTATATTGATGATGATATGTTGTTGACATGGTTATATATTTCTGACATGCGATATTTTCGTCATATTGAGTAGACCTTAACAATTGAACTAATTTTGTGATCCTATTGATATTGATGAAATGTAGAATCAAGATGTTGTTAGAAATTGTAAATGATAATGTTAATTTCCTAGATGATGATTTGATTCATATGTAGATGATTGTGGATTTATATTGCATATTTTATCTTGGATGTTTTGATGCGGCCATGAGGCCGAAGGAGGTATTATGTGTTTTGCAGGTAAACATTATCACAACAAACAACGAGGGGGATTAGAGACCAACCACATTGGAATGCTAGGTGAATTCAACAAGGGTCACCATGGCAACATGTATTTTTGTTGTGTGTGTGTTTGAATTTATTGTTAGGGGGTCCCCATGGGGGGATCACCTCTAATTATGACCAAGGGGTTGTGTGTTGTTCTTTTATTAGTTAATTTGTGATTTTATTGATGTATTTTGTAGTAATTATTTTATAGTGATGTATTTTTCCCTTTATTAATTAATTGGTTTAAGTGTCTAGATTTAAGTTAATTAATCATGTCCTAAACTAATTATGGATGGGACAAAAATAATTCATTTATTAGATTTGATGGCTCTTGGGTTATGTGTTGTAAGTTGAGTGCTTGTGATCTTGAGTGTTGTACACTCTACCCCTTCATGGAAATTCGGATTTGGCCTTAAGGGCCAATTTTGGAGGCTTGTGGGACAAGTTAAACTTGTCTCACACCTCTTAAATTACTATACCAACCGTACGTATGGATTGGGGGGTCAAAAATAGACCCCATTATGTGTTTTGTAAATCAAAAAGTGAAATTTATTGCACTTTTCTTACATGGGTAATTAAAGTTTTCCTTAGGGGTGTGGGCTTGGATTGTGTGTGTAAGTAATTTGTCATTCCTCTCACCCACCAATTTATTGTGCATTGGGGTTGAGGTTTGACTTGTGAGGTGGAGTTGAGGATGAGTGATGTGGCATCCTACATGGAGCCACCTCACCCTCCTCTCTCCCTTTTCTATTTATTCAAGTTCTTTTTCTTGTTTGGGGGTTACTTCATTTTTTTTGTGCTCTTGCATGTTTGGAGTTAGAGGATTTTGGAGTGCTTGTGGATCTTGTTGGAGCTTGTTGGTGATTTTTTGGGCTTGAATAATCTTGGTGTGTGACTCTTGGATCAAGCTCTACCATGGAAAGGTAGGAGCTATACTCTTGTTAAATGTTTTCTTTTATATTGTGTATATGTGTATGTTTTTTGTGTGTTTTGGTATGCTTGTTGGGTGCTTGGGTAGATTTCCTAAGTATGGTGTAGGAGGGGACTATGGGGAGCTTACATGTAGGGAGGCATAAGATTTATTTCATGTTTTGGAGGGAGTTGGGTTGGGTGCCCACCTTGGACAAGAAATGCTTGCATTTCTTACTTGAATTTTTTATGAGGGAGACATAAGAGATTGTAGGGAGGCATAAGAGAATGTGGGAGGCATAAGAGGTATTGAGGGAGGCATAAGATGTGTAGGGAGTATTTTTAAGGTGGGCACCTATTTCCTATTGGGAGGCATAAGTGACCTCCCCATAGATACTTGCTCCTTTGGGCTTTACATTTTGAAGCCTTGTATATTTTTGTTTTCCTTCTTGTGATTGTAGTTGTGTTGTTTTTGTTTTGGTGTGGTTGTGAAAACTTGGTTTGTGATGTGGAAGCTTGTTTTTTTTCCATGAGTTGGATCCATCTTTCATTGCAATGTGGTTGGGGCTCGGGGGCCAATGAGGAGGATAACTTCTTCTCCTCATTGGATTTTTGGTTGGGTGGAGAGTGTTGCCTCTCCCCCCTTTTTTGTTGTGGATCAAGTGAAGCATGGTGGAGCTCTCTTGTTGGTGATGTGAAACTTGGAGCATTGTTGGTGTCCTTAAGAAATCCTTCCTTGTGATAAAACCTTCTTGTTATTCCCACTTAGGGTGGAAGAATTGTAATATTGTATTCCTTTTTAGCTTTCATTCTTGTAAGTTTTTCCACTTTAAGTGGAAGATATTGTATTAATATTGTGAAGAAAATTTGTATTCATTATTGGATATTAAAGTTGTATTGTATGTTGAAAAAGGGAAAGAAAGATTTGTGTTTGTAAAGCTAGTTTTGTTGAAATAGAAAAGAAGTTTATAAGGGAAATATCTTATTTCATTATAGTTGATTTATTTCCCACAAAAGTGTGTTGCCTTTGTTCTAAATAAATTATTGGAAATATTGTTGAAACTCTCTTGTGGAATGTTGGAAAATTGCATGAAGAAATATTACATTTCATTGTGTTACTTGAAAGGCATGTAAAGGAAGAAGTTAGACTATCTTGTTCATTTTCTTGCATTGTTGAAAGGAAATTTGTTGTACAAAATGAAAATGATTCTTGTAGTTGTTGTTATTATTGAAATATGAAATGTTTTAAATTGATTAAATTTTACTATGAAATGAGTAGATGAATTTAAATCTTGCAAATGGAAACTTTAGGCATGTAAAATTAAGTTCAGAATGACCTTTAGAACACCCTAACAACTTTTGTTTTTAGAAAAATTTCAGGTTTGAAGGTTCTGTTTCTAAGGAATAGGACCACCGCCCTGTGCAGAGCGGCGGGCCCATAACCGCCACTCAGGAAAGGTGTGGTCTCAGAACCACCGCTAGGGAAAGGTGATGGTTCGTGAATCGTCACCCAAGTAGGAAGGTCCCAAGACCACTAGGCCTGCTTTGGGGCTGGTGGTTCTGTCACTGACTGTGGAAAATGTAAATCCGCACCTGTGCAAATTTTAACTTGGTCAAAACAAAATTTTAAGCTTGTAAAAATTACAAGGAAACCTCCAGCAAACAAATAATGGCTAAATCTCATTGTTTAAAGAAAATAAATCTTCAAATGGTAAATTCAAAGTACTCAATCTTGTATATATTAATGGAGGTAGGGTTTTCCCCAAATAAAGAACTCAAAATATAAATAACTTTGGAATAACTCCAGATTTGGAGTGGAAACCCCTTCAATCTTGGAATGAAAGAAATTACAATGGTAAATCTACAACCTAGATTAAACTAAGCTTGATTTTGGTAAATTCCTCCATAGTTCTTCCTTCCTTTCTCCCATGGCTTCCATTTCTCCAACCTGCAAATTAAACAAAAAAAAAGTGACCAAATGAGGAGAATAGGGTAGGAAAAGGATTTAATAAGAATGCATAAGGATATTTAGGGTTAGTTTGGAACCCTAGGATCTAGTGGCCACAATTGAATTGATCCAAGGGTTGAGGATCAACCCTACTTTTGCTTGGTAGGAATGTATTTTATATGTTTTAAATAAATTTTAAAGGTATGTGTAGATGGGTGAATGGGGCCATTTAATTGCCTTGGTGTGCAAAGTCATTATTAGTTCCTAGTATGTTTTAGGAAATTAATGAAATGGACATTAAGCTAATAGGATAATGAAACTAAAATAACTAAGTATGAGGTTAACCATTTTGGGTTTGAATATTAATTAAAGAGGAGAAAACACTTAACCAAGTAAATTAAATTATGGCACCTTCCTAATTGATTTTTAATTAATTGACCTTAGAGATAAAGTAAGAATATTTAATCATTTAACTAGACCTGGTACATCAATTGTAAAGTTGAGATTATTGGTGAAAATTAATTTAATGCACACTAGGGGTTGACACCCTTGTAACCTTTTAACTTATAACGAAAAAAAATATTTTCCACAATTTTCAGGTCAAGTGTTAAGATTTTAATGTGTTCTTAGAATGTTGTTTTTGCAAGCATTACACTTGGTATCAGAGCCATGGGTTCAAAGCTTGGACCCTTGGGCACACTAGAAAACATGAGACATGAACACTTAACCTAGCACAAAATTATTTTCTTTTAAACCTAGAAAACCACACTGTCTGATAATTGTATAATATAGAAAACCTAGAAAACTGAAACAAGAACCTAGAATGATGAACTAACTCTCACCTTGGTCTATGCAGGAGGTGCAGACCAGACGAGGGGTTCTTACATGTGGATCTAGATTTACTACCGCCAGATCAGGTTGTAGCGGCCATTCTACCTCATATTTTATAGATGCTTCAGGATGTCAATGCCACTTTATGCGGAGGGTCCTTAGGAGGATGACTTGATAGATAGGATAGGGAGCCATCAGTGGAGGCTCATGCACCTCCTCGACACAGCGAGGAACATAGGGTAGAGAAATCCCATGTGGATTTGGCTAGGGAAGAGTCACCATAGAGGGGACATGGAGATAGGATTTCAGGATATAGGGACAGATCTCAGAGCCCTAGGCAGAGGGAGGAGCATGCAGAGAGACCTAGGGGTTATCAGTCATCAGCTGCAGACCATATCAGGGAGATCCTAAAGCTATGACCATCTCACTATTCTGGAGATACAGTGGTTTTCAGGTAGAGGCCTAGTTGGTGAGCTTGAGTAGATGCTTCAAGCTCTACCCTTGTACTAGCAACATGAAATCTCGTGTCACGATCCATCTTCTGAGGGATGGAGCAAGAGTCTAGTGGAGGACCAAGGAGCAGAAGCTCCATGTTGACTCAGATATAGTTACCTGGGAGCTATTTGAGGAGTGGTTCAGGAGCAGGTATTTACCCAAGAGGTTTATTCAGCAGTAACGGATAGATGAGTTCCATGACCTCCATTAGGCATCTATGATTGTAGCTGAGTATGAGAGTCGATTTCTGGACCTACTCTAGTATGTTGACTATATGCAGGATGAGCAGGTATGGATTCATAGGTTCATCAGGGGCCTGAATTTAGATTTGGGTGGTGTGGTGCTCATTCACTACCCATAGACATTAGTAGAGGCCGTGGAGAAGGCCTATATTATAGAGGAGACATGGGGAAAGACGCAATAGGCTAGGGATAGAGTTTAGAGCCACATCCAATAAATGCAGGATGGTAGATCGAGGGGGTCAGTTCCTCCTCCTCATGGTGGACAGGGTTCAATATAGTCTTCATTCAGGCCACCACAATAGCCACCTCAGTAGCAACAACAGACCCGCACACCTTACATACCTCCTCAGATATTTGACGCATAGAGGGGGCGGAGTATGGGGCCTCCTCCTAGGTGTCCCATTAGGACACAGGGTGCACCGAGAGCTCAGTCAGTAGGAGATCATCAGTAGAGACCTTAGCATTCCATAGTTGGATGTCAGGATCCACAACATAACCTCTAGAGTACCAGTTGGAGCTGCATCTCACTGGAGAGGACCAAACAGTTGTTATGGTTGTGGATTTACTGGACATCATTGGAGAGAGTGCCCATAGAACCCTAGTAATAAGGGTAAGACAAAAGATTTTAGAGCCTACTGTTGGTGACATGGGATGTAGCCATCGGATCTATGCAGTGGTTGAGAACCACTAGGTTGAGCACCAGAGTACCATGATAGAGATGACAGGTAGTATTGGTGGTATTTCCACCTCTAAATTGTTTGATTCTGGTTGTTCTGATTCATTTATTACACCATCCTTAGTAGAGCATTGTAGGTTGGTGGCAGTTAGGTAGGGTCTTAGTTGGGACATTGAGATGGCTTCTAGAGAAAAAATTTATGTAGAATCCTTAGTTAAGGAGTGTGTAGTGGATTTGGGACCCTTCACCACTACCTTGGATCTTCGTATCCTTCCCTTGGGTTCTTATGGAGTCATCGTGTGCATGGACTAGCTGTCTGCACAAAGAGCTAGAGTGGATTGTTACCATAAGACTATTACATGTACAGATGATCTAGGAGTTGAGTCAGTGATAGTAGGAGTTAGGAGGCCCATTTCCATTCACACCATCTCCGCTATGTAGCTTAAGTGGTGTGTGTGATGAGGTTGTTAGATGTATGATTTTACAGTTAGTGAAAGATCTAAGGATGAGTCTAGTGGACCATCCCTTGATGACCATCACATCTTGAGAGAGTTTTTTGATGTTTTTCCAGGGGAGCTACCGGTGTTACCTCCCCACATGAGATAGATTTTCACATAGATCTGGTTCCTGGTGCAGAGCCTATCTCACGAGCACCTTATCAGATGACTACCCTTGAGCTCTATGAGCTCAAGTTATAACTTGAGGGCTTTTGGAGAAAGTTCTAATCCATCCTAGTGTATCCCCTTGGGGTGCACTAGTGATTTTTGTAAAGAAGAAGGACAGATCTCTACGGTTGTGTATTGATTACCGCCAGCTGAACAAAGTAACGATCAAGAATAGTTACCCCCTTCCACATTGATGATTTATTTGATCAGATGAAGGGGGGCCACAATATTCTCCAAGATGGATCCTAAGTCAGGGTATCATCAGCTAAGGATCACTGAGGTAGATATTCATAAGACTTCCTTCCATACAAGATATGGTCACTATGAGTTCGTAGTGGTGTCTTTTGGTCTAACGAATGCCCACGCATTGTTCATGAGTTTGATGAATGGGGTATTCATGATGTTTTTGGATCACTTCTTGCTCATATTCTTTGATGAAATAATGATTTACTCACGTACGCATGAGGAGCACAAGGAGCACCTTCATCTAGGTTCTTCAGTGTCTTTGTGAGCAGTCATCTTTACGGAACCTGGAGAAGTGTGCATTCTTTCAGATAGAGGTGCAGTATTTGGGCCACATCATTTCTAGGAAGGTATCATAGTCGATCCTTCCAAGATTCGAGCTATTATGGATTGGATAGCACCCACTAGTGTGACCGAGGTGCAGCTTCATGGGTTTGGCAGGATACTACAGGAGATTTGTTTTTTCTCGGATTACGCACCCCATCACTTCCCTTATGTGGAAAGGGAAGAAGTTTATCTTGTTAGATAGATGTGAGAAGGCCTTTAGGAAACTGAAGGAATTCCTCATGAAAGTGCCTATCCTTATAGTACCAAACCCTCAGGGCAAGTTTTTCATTTGTACAGATGCTTCTTTGCCAAGACTTGGAGGTGTTTTGATGCAGGAGGGAAGAGTAGTTGCATTTGAGTCTCGAAAACTCAAATATTATGAGCTCAATTATCTGACTCATGATCTTGAGCTTACAGAAGTTGTGCACACCTTAGTGTAGTGGAGACACTTCCTTCTTGGCTAGATATTTACACTTAGGACTGATCACTTGAGTCTTCACCACCTCTTCACGCAGCCCAATCTCAACACTCGTCAGTGGCATTGGATGGAGTTACTTTGTGAGTATGATATGGAGATAGAGCATGTGAAGGGGAAGGAGAATGTGGTTACAGACACCCTAAGTAGACAGAGACATGTGGCTATGGCTACTTCAGTGGGTACAGATTTGCGGAGTAGGATTTTGTACAGCAGCTTCCTCATGACAACTTCTACCTTGCAGTCCAGAGCAGAGATTGAGTCTCAAGACCCCTTGAGGGGAATTTTGATGGATTTTCATTGGAGACAGATGGTCTTCTTAGACACAGAGTTCAGATATATGTTCCTAGAGATGGAGGCTTGAGACAGGACATTTTGACAGAGGCTCATCGTGCACCTTATTCAGCCCATCCCGAGGTGAAGAAGATGCATGCCACTTTGAGACAGTTGTACCATTGGAGGGGACTTCAGAGAGATGTGGATCAGTTTGTGTCACACTTTTTAGAGTGTTAGAGGGTGAAGGAAAAGCATCAACATCCAAGTTGGCCTTCTCTTTCCTCATGCCATACCGGAGTGGAAATGGGACACCATTTCCATGGACTTCATAGTTGGGTTACCGACATTGAGATACCACCATGATGCCATCATGGTCATGGTGGATAAATTGATGAAAGTGGCTCATTTTTCTCCGGTGAAGACCACCTACATAGCTAGTGTAGTGACACGGGTATATCTTGATGATATTTTTAGATTACATAGGATTATATAGAAGATCATTTGCGACCATGATCCTTTGTACACTTCCCACTTCTAGACCACCATGCAGTATGCTCTCGAGACAAAGATCAATTTCAGCACATCATATCACCATGAGACAGATGGAAAGACTGAGTGGGTGAATCAGATCTTAGAGGATATGCTTAGGATGTACATTATGGATCATCAGTCGAGATGGGAGGAGTATTTTTACTTGGTGGAGTTTGCCTACAATAATAGTTTCCAGAGTTCGATAGGCATGGCTCTGTTTTAGGCACTTTATGGTAGAGAGTGCAGGACACCTCTGAGTTGGGACAGGTTAGATGACAAGGTTTCTCTTGGGCCATCCTTATTGTAGAATATGGAGTTAGTAGGTTGTTATGATTAGGCAGAGATTACAGGAGATGTAGGATATGTAGAAGAAGTATGTGGATCAACATAAAACATATCATAGTTTTGAGGTGGGCATGAAGGTGTTTCTTCGTGTCAGGCCCCATAAGATCCCTATTCATTACAGAAAAGGTTATAAGCTTTCTCCTAGGTTTATGGGTCTCTTTGAGATCTTGGAGTGTATCAGTCCCTTGGCCTATTGCCTAGGGTTTCCACCTAGCTTGTCTCACGTCCACGATGTGTTTCATGTTTTTGTACTTAGGAGATACATTGTTGATCCTTCTCACATATTAGATTGGATCATATTACAGGTGCAAGATCAGGGGTAGGTGATAGTGGAGCCCATCCGCATTCTAGAGCATAGGACCCTAGGACTTCGAGGTAGAGAGATTGACCAGGTTTGGGTCCAGTGGGACAGGTATGATGAGACTGATGCTACATGGGAGGATACTACATTGCTACGAGTCTATTTTCCACACCTGTTCTAGTGACTTCCAGGAGGATGTCACATCTAAGGGGAGGGGATGTAGTGCCCACTTCCCTTTGACACTTATTACTATTGATTTTGATATTGTTGACTATAATTATGGACATTTTGTATTATTTTGACTTAGCATGATGTTAGATGTTAGAGATACTTAGACTATTGTTGGATTTTGATTCATGGTATCATGTGTGTGGATTATTAGAGACATTTTTCTATTGATGATGATATGTTGTTGACAGGGTTATATATTTCTAACATGTGATATTTTTGTCATATTGAGTAGACCTTAACAATTGAAATAATTTTGTGATCCTATTGATATTGATGAAATGTAGAATCAAGATGTTGTTAGAAATTGTAAATGATAACATTAATTTCCTAGATGATGATTTGATTTATATGTAGATGATTGTAGATTTATATTACATATTTTATCTTGAATGTTTTGATGTGGCCATGAGGCCGAAGGAGGTATTATGTGTTTTGCAAGTAAACATTATCACAACAAACAACGGGTGGATTGGAGACGAACCACATTGGAATGCTAGGTGAATTCAATAATGGTCACCATGGCAACATGTATTTTGTTGTGTGTGTGTTTGAATTTTTGTTGTTAAGGGGGTCCCCATGGAGGGATTACCTCCAATTGTGACCAAGGGGTTTGTGTGTTGTTCTTTTATTTAGTTTCATTTATTTAATTTTAGTATCTAATTTTTAGTGATGTATTTTCCTTACATTAATTATTTAGATTGTGGTGTATTTTCCCCTTTATCATTAATGTTTAAGTGTCTAGATTAAGTTATTTGTTATGTCAAAATAAATATGGATGTGAAAAAATAAGGTCATTTATTAGATGAGATGGCTCTTGGGTTATTGTGTTGTAAGTTGAGTGCTTGTGATCTTGAGTGTTGTACACTCTACCCCTTCATGGAAATTCGGATTTGGCCTTTAGGGCCGCTTTTGGAGGCTTGTGGGACAATTTAAACTTGTTCCACACCTCTTAAATTACTATGCCAACCCTACCTATGGATTTAGGGGGTCAAAAATAGACCCCATTATGTGTTTTGTAAATCAAAAAGTTACATTTATTGCACTTTTCTTACATGGGTTTTAATGTTTGTCCTTAGGGGGTGTGGGCTTGTAGTTTGTGTGTGTAAGATCTTTGTCATTCCTCTCACCCTTAATTTATTGTGCATTGGGGTTGAGGTTTGACTTGTGAGGTGGATTTGAGGATGAGTGATGTGACATCCTACATGGAGCCACCTCACCCTCCTCTCTCCATTTTCTATTTATTCAAGTTCCTTTCCTTCTTTGGGGGTTACTTAAATTCTTTTGTGCTCTTATATTTTTGAGTTGGAGGATTATGGAGTGCTTGGGGATTTTGTTAGAGCTTGTTGGTGATTTTTTGGGCTTGAAGGCTTGTTTTACCCCTGTTTATTATTTTCCTCTATTTATGTATATGTGTGTGTTATATTGTGTTTTTGGTATGCTTTTTGGGTGTTTGGGTAGATTGCCTAAGTGTGGTGTAGGAGGGGACTATGGGGAGGTTACATGTAGGGAGGCGTAAGAGTTTATTTCATTTTTTGGAGGGAGTTGGGTTCGAAAGTGACCCACCTTGAATAAGAAATGACTTCTTTTCATACATGTTTTTTTTAATGAGGGAGACATAAGAGATAAAAGGGAGGTATAAGAGAATGTGTGAGGCATAAGAGGATATTTAGGAAGGCATAACAGTATGTAGGGGTTTCTGAGATGTGTTGTGAAGAATTTTAAGGTGGGCACCTATTTCCCATTGGGCACCTATATTCTTGTTTCGCTCGGAATGTTTCGATTTCGGGGAATAGAGTTGCTTCTATCCTTTCATTCCTTTTGGAAACAGATGAGGTTAGGGCTAGGAGGAATACCTGTTAAATGTCGAGATGGTGTGCGCATACCGTAGAGGAATATCAGGTTGACTGCGGAGAACTCCTTTTTGTCTTGGAAGGACTACCTGCAAATAAGAACACAAGACCACAAGATTTTGATTAGATGATAAATGAGGGAACTGCCTTGGGCCCAGGAAATATGAAACTTCCTTTCGAAGGTGGTCAGTTCCCCTGTTAATATGAATTAACACAAAAGACAACAATATATCAATTAGATTACTTAGTTGAAATGGGTAGGAGAAGGTTGGTTTCTGGTTATGGTCAAGGTAACCGATACCGGTTTCAGGTAACCGACGTCGGTTGGGCCTAGGAACTGTAGGTCGATTGTTTTGGTGAGGTGTTTGTGTTTCTTGGTGTTTGTGGTGTTTGTGAGGCTGGTTTATGGGTGATATTAGGAAAATGGGATGATGAGGGATAACAGAATGGCAGTTGTAGGCAATGGGATCTTGGGTAGTGGGTTCAGAACTGGATTTAAGAGGATTGTGATTCAAAGAGCACAAGAAATGTTATAACAAAGGATATGCAAGATATGACTTACTGGCCTTACTAAAGATGCAAGTTGATCTCCTTTGCTGCCAAACACTCCTGGTTTCTTTACTCGTCTCTGTTCTGTCAAGTAAAGATCTGGACTCTGTTCCTCGCTCACAATGCTCTCTGCTGGTTCAGAAATCCTTTTACTGATCTCCCAAAATGAAATTCCGATCCGTTGTTTTGGTTCGGGGAGCCCATTTACAGGGAACCGATGGCGGTTGCGTAACCGACGGCGGTCGAGTAGGAACCGGCATCGGTAAGGAAAAAGTAGGCTATTTTTAGTAAAATAGCCCACCTTCCCTGCTTTTCTCCCGAGAGATCAGTTGCGGGCTTGGTCAAGTGGCTAGAAGGTCGGCTTTTGGTGTGAGTAAGGAGGCATTAGTTATGGATGTGAGTCTAGACCAAGTCATGGGTCTTAATTAGGTTAGTTTAGGGTTAGGGCTAGGTCATGATGAGGTGGCAAAGTGAGGTGGCGGGTAAGGTGATGTGGATTTATCAATTACAAGGTAATTAATAAATAATTGTGTAAAGTTTAGGTAATGAGGTTAGGTTGCGAAATGGGATGCGGGTCACAAGGGGTCGTGAGACACGAATTTGGTGTCTACATTAGCCCCTTATTGTCGTGTAGCTTGTTCTGTAAAGCTGCGCGGACAATAATATGAAGTGGTTTCTCATGTTAAGGATATAGGTAATCCCCCTCAAATCTATCACAGATTGAGTGAACGGGAAATCAGGGATAGGGTTGATAAAGGGTATATGTGGTAGAGAGGATGGTAAGGTGGTGGGGTAGGTCCAAGGAAGCAGACGCATGTTGAAATGCAATAGTACGACTAGGGTACATGATTTGACTAGCAAACCAGCAATGTATAGGCAAAGGTCGATAGTTTATCAAACAAAGGTGATATAATCCTGGTATCCAAGGCATAGGAAGTAGCTCCAGGGTATATAACAGGTAAGGTACCGGAACGTTTAGGCATGTTCGGCAGTACCAAAAGGTTGGTTTGGTTGAGATAAACGTCACGGTCTAGGTCTAGGCAAAGCTGGTCGACAGATCAAGTCAAGGACCCTAATCATGCTAAAACACGAACAGGTGAGCGCGATTGAACACAAGGTACATGATGGATGTACAAAATAAAACGTTGATTGTGGGTATGGTATGGAAGTGATACGGCCTTGGGTCAGGCCAAGTGGTTGGGCGGTGGCCCTGGGTCAGGTTAGGTGGGTAGGTTGAGGCCTTGGGTCGGGTCAAATTGTTAGGGCGAGGCCTTGGGTCCGGGCAAATAGGTAGGGCGAGGCCTTGGGTCGGGCCAATGGGTAGGTTGAGGCCTTGGGTCGGGCCAAATAGGTAGGGCGAGGCCTTGGGTCGGGCCAAATAGGTAGGTGGAGGCCTTGGGTCGGGCCAAATAGGTAGGTTGAGGCCTTGGGTCGGGCCAATTGGTAGGTGGAGGCCTTGGGTCGGGCCAAATAGGTAGGTTGAGGCCTTGGGTCGGGCCAAATAGGTAGGGCGAGGCCTTGGGTCGGGCCAAATAGGTAGGGCGAGGCCTTGGGTCGGGCCAAATAGGTAGGGCGAGGCCTTGGGTCGGGCCAAATAGGTAGGTGGAGGCCTTGGGTCGGGCCAAATAGGTAGGTTGAGGCCTTGGGTCGGGCCAAATAGGTAGGGCGAGGCCTTGGGTCGGGCCAAATAGGTAGGTTGAGGCCTTAGGTCAGGCCGAATTGGTAGGTTGAGGCCTTAGGTCAGGCTGGACAAGTGAACAGATGTTGTGCAGCAAAGGTGGACGGAGGCGATATTGGTGAAAAAGAGGCAAGGAGTAAATAAGGGCAAAGAATGGGGTGAAAGTTGGGTAGAGAACCGATGTCGATTCTGCATGACCGATATCGGTTAAGGGACCGATACCGGTTTCTTAGGGAAAAATTAAACCGACATCGGTTAAGTTCGAAAAACCTATAAAAAGAAAAATACGGCCTGTCATTGTCACTTTAGAAAATTTGCAAACCAAAGCGACTTGTCTGACGTGGAGAGTTGATTTGGAGGGTTATTGAGTGAGGTGGAGCTATTTGATTGGCGGAGAGAGTTGATAGTGGGCCCGATTGAGGAGGAGGCAGCAGGTGATTGGCCAGGGACCCAATAGATCAGGATTGGAGCCATGGCACAGGCAGGAGGAGCTGGAGGGGCTGGACCAGCTGGACCGCCACCACCCATCCCACCACGACGACGTGTCGTCGTACCGGTAGGTTCTAAACTCGTGATTTATGCATTGAAATGTTTATTAGGCTAAATGGGGGGTTTGGGTAGGAATTTGTATTTTGTAGGAAATAAGGAGGAAATGGAGGTAATTTGAAGAACGGAGAGGGTAGAGAGGTAAAATAGGGTAATGCGGCTAGGTGAGTAAAATTGGAGGGTTTTTGGGCGGGTAAATGGGTAGAAAATAGGAAAAAATGGGTTGTGGGGGCCGCGCGGGGGTTCGGCTCCGAGAGAGGACAGTGACCGATGTCGGTCACTAAGCGACCGGCATCAGTCGCTCAATTTCAGGGGAAGGGAGTGTTGTTGGTGACCGGCGTCGGTTATGTATCGGCCGGCGTCGGTAGGGTTGGGTTGATTGTTTTTTGGGTTGTGGGTGGGAGTGGGAGTGGGGTTGGGTTGATTGTTTTTTTTTTTTTTTTTTGGGTTGTTATTTTTTGGGTGGGAGTGGGAGTGGGGTTGGGTTGATTGTTTTTTTTTGGGTTGTGGGTTGGGTTTATGGGTGGGAGTGGGAGTGGGGTTGGGTTTAGATTGTTGGGTTTTTTTTGGGTTGCAGGTCGGTGTGGGGGTTGGGTTTAGGGGTGGGAGTGGGAGTGGGGGTTGGGTTTTTTTGGGTTGGGTTGCAGGTCGGTGTGGGGGTTGGTTTTAGGGGTGGAGAAGGGTTAGGTGTGGGGTTAGGTTTTGGGTGTCACAAAAAAGGGGGTTTAGATGGTAAAGTAGATTGTTATAATAAAGAGTAGGTCTAAGAATGTGGGTTGGTTTTGCAGGCACGTCAACAGTTGACGATGCGTGATAGGATGCCTCCACTATTGAGTCAGATGAGGCCACACGTATCTGCGGCACATTGGGCCATCATGCGCGAGGTGGGACTCGGCAGGGGTCCAGAGGTACAGAGCGATAGAGAGGGATCACAGCCTGATGGTCGCCCTCATCGAGAGGTGGGATCCGGCGGCCAATGTGTTCCATCTGCCGACCGGAGAGATGACCGTCACATTAGAGGATGTGTATCGCATCCTACGGCTACCAATCGAGGGAGAGGTAGTCTTCCAGGTAGATTCAGAGACTACGATGGACAGCATACTGCAGGTTTTTGGGGATGCAGCCGCTGCTACTGACCTACCATAGTGCGAGTATCGGGTACGGTGACATGTACCGTGTGCATCGTCACGAGACACGACTGGCGGTGTTGATGATGGTTGGGATCACCTGCTTCGCCCTCCCGGACTCAGAGGGAGGCCACTTCCCACGAGCATTGATGGGGGTACTGCTGGAGATGGTGGAGGAGCACACCTGTTTCGCATGGGCACCAGTGTATCTGGTGTAATTATACAGGGAGCTATGGGGCTATCGTCGGAGGAGGCGATTCGGGATCTGTTCTACGTTTTTGTTGCATTGTTGGGCATACGAGCACATCATATGCATCAGGCCAGTAGGGCTACCGCAGCAGCCAGGGCCACAGGTCGTATATCGATATGGCTTCCAGAGGTGGTTGGGGGTCGTGGGCCAGCCACGAGCAGTTATTGCAGGTCGGGATGTGGCCTACTATAGACACTTGCTAGAGGGCCTTACAGCAGTAGACATTGTATGGAGACCCTATAGAGGGCACCAGCCTGGCAGAGGAGCCCGCGTACAGCTACGCCTGATCCAGTATACATTCTGGATAGTAGGACAGAGGCCGGGAGAGTATGAACGGATACCCCTAGAGAGGGTACGCAGGCAGATGCGGCTACGCCAGGACGAGCCACCTCCCTTCCCTCAGTATAGGAGGGATGATGTAGAGGCCCCACTGCCAGCGCCACAGTCTTTGGATCCAGACTGGGTAGCGGAGAGACCAGCAGGTGAGGGTGTGGATGATGCAGGGTGCACAGGAGCATACAAGGTGTGGTGGGCTGGGCAGAGAGCAGTGAGGATAGTACCGCCTGCGCAGCCAGACTTGGCTGCAGTTATAGGAGAGAGAGATCAGCTCAGGGGTCAGGTGCAGCTCTTACAGGGGCAGCTAGCTGCAGCACAGGCACAGGTAGGTATCTTACAGGGGCAGCTAGCCCAGGCTCAGGCACAGGCACAGGCAGCACCACCACCAGCACCACAGCCACAGGTGCAGGTACAGGGACAAGCAGCAGCACAGGTACCAGCACCACCACTAGTAGTGGTACAGCCACAGCCCCAGGCACAGGTACAGGTACAGGTACCACAGCCACAGGCACCACCAACGGCACCAGCACAGGCACAGGGGGCACTGGTAGTAGGTGTCAGGGGACCAGCCCCAGCTCCTTCAGTGGCGCGAGATCGCTATATGGAGGTCAGAGCAGAGGCCCGATATTATCAGGATATTCTTGATAGTACCGGAGTCGAGTATCAGGCGTATGCAGCGCATAGGGCAGAGACCTCGCACAGCCAGATATCTCAGGGAGGGGCAGCCACAGCTGGCATGTCCGTGACGGGCAGGAGGCGAGAGGCACCACAGGGACCAGCGGGGAGAGGTGCCGAGGGCGGTGGGGAGAGCTGAGAGACCCCAGACAGGATTTTTGTATTTTTAGAGATAGGTACCGGTCTGCGAACCGGGTGTATTGATAGAGGCCTGCGTGCCGATATTGATTCATTGTATTGATTCATTCATTTATTTATTATATACCGGCCTGCGAGCCAAGTACAAGTTGTACATTTGATACTGGCCTACGAGCCGAGTATATTGTTGATATGAGAGACCGGCCTGCGAGCCGAGTTGAGATTTTCGATAGGTATTGCGGCCTGCGTGCCGGCTTTGGTATATTATGAGATCACAGAGGCCCCGACATTGGGCATATTGTATTGTTGAAAACTGGTATATATATAGAGACGATGCTTTGATCCACATGCCGTGTTCAAAATGCATTTAAATATTTTGTTAATGGTTGGTAATATGTAATGTATGATAAGTTTTAGTTGATATGTTGATAGATGGATGATGTTGATGTTTTTGTTTTTGTTGTACGTATGTATGAATGATATGTGATGTGATGAATTGTTGGTTTTGTGCCATTGTGATATATGTAACTGATGAGTTGGATCCAAATGATGTAGAGATTGATAGTTTCCTGATATTCGTAGTTGATGGTTGTGTATTTGTATAAATGATGTTGAATGAAATTATAATGCTACGTGTGGTAGATGAACAAAATGTGGTGAATTCTGTTGTTTATGCAGGCAAAGAGGCGGGCGCGACAAGAATTTAGATGAGAAATGAAGAAAAGAACCCTGTTTCAAAAAGGGCAGGTGTATAACCGGTATCGGTTGGATAACCGATGTCGGTAGTTATATGACCGACATCGGTTATATAACCGATACCGGTTATTTAGGTATGAACTTTTCTAAAAATAGAAAAGCTAGGGTGGCAACTTTAGTTTTAATTTAGAGCCATGCAAGAGGTTAAATACGCGAACGCGACGCTTTTTGATGACTGAAGCAGGTATTTGCATGAGAGATTTGGGTGAGAAGGAGGAAAGAGACAAGGAAAGTGAATGTGATCCGAGATTTAGAAGGCAGAAAGACAAAGTTAAAAAGGGTGGTGATCATGGCAGAACGAGGAGAAGCATCCAGCAGGCAAGGACAGGAGGGTAGACAAGGGCCACCTCAAGCTGCTGCAACCCAAGAGGTATCATTTTGTTTGTGATTTAACTACTGCATGTTTTGTGAATAAGACGGGGGAGAGCAGGTGGGTAGATCTGAGAAAGAAAATATGATAACAAGGGTTGCAGGTGAGGTAAGTATTACAGGGTAGGCAATCAGAGGCTGCAGGTATGTTTGTATGTATAAAAAGGAATAAACGAGAAAATTATTGTCATAGGTAGTTGTTTTTAGGGAAGGTGTATATAATTGTCAGTGACCGGTATCGGTTATGGAGAACCGGTATCGGTTATTCAACCCATATCAGTTAATTATAACCGAAATCGGTTACTGGAGGAATTTCCAGACTGTTTGAAAAAAACTGTCGGATTGAATGGTTGTTTGTGGTTTTGGTGTATGCAGGCAGAGGCAGGGTTGAGGATGAATGATAGTGTGCCAGCGCTGTTGTCACGAATCCGAGCGGATGTAACACCAGCGGAATGGACATTGATAAATCGTTTGGGGTTAAGTGGAATCCATTATTATTCACGAATCGCCCGTAACCATGGTATGTTACAGGCGTTGATTGAGAGATGGAATCCCGAGACAAATACCTTCTATCTGCCAACAGGTGAAATGACAGTAACATTGGAAGATGTGTTTCGGATTTTGAGACTCCCCATTACAGGAAAACTAGTATATCAAGCATTACCTGGCGCGGGGCGGGCAGCGATAACAGAAGTATTTGGTCCATATGCACGAGACTTAACACAGCGAGGTTTGTCATTCACATATGGGGTAATGTATGCAGCACACCCTGAGGAGACAAGGTTAGCAGTGATATTAATGATAGCAGTAGGGTATTATGCATTACCGAGGGCGGAAGGGGGAAGATTTCCAAAGGCATTGATGGGTGTTATTTGGGAGATGATAGAAAGGAACGTGACTTTTGCATGGGCACCTGCATATTTGGCGGAGCTATACAGGGGTTTATGGGCTTGTAGGTGAAATCACAGGACAACACTGGATAGTTCATACTTATTACACTGTTGGGCCTATGAGCACATTGTTTATGTGTGACCAATAGGCCGATCCATCCAGGCAGGAGAGACCAGAGTACAGAGGTTGGGATTCAGACGATGGATCCAAACAGAACGAGAGGCCAGATCCCAGGCTTGTGATGGGTGACATTGAGTATTATAGGCAGGTATGGGATAAAGTGACAGTTGCGGATATCTGTTGGAGGCCATACGGAAACTATATGGTAACAGAGAACATAGCTGAGGAGTTGAGGGGTGTAGAGCGATTGAGGTGGATTGCAGGGCACAGGCCGGGTGAGTATGAGAGGATTCCTATAGATCGCGTGTGGCGACAATTTGGATTTGTGCAGGATATACCCCTGGCTTATAGACCATATATGAGGATCGATGCCGAAGCAGCATTCTCACCTCCCCGGCCAATACCTCCAGAAGGGCCTGAAGAGGTAGCAGCTGATCGCAGGGTGATGGATGCGGGAATGACAGAGGCCTATAGATTATGGTGGGTAGCAGAACTGCGAGGTGTGCGTGAGCGCCATGACATAGCGGTGATTACATCAGAGAGGGATCGTCTACAGCATTTGGTTTAGCAGCTCCAAACGCAGGTGAATGAGACAAGAGGATTGTTAGTGGTTGCGGAGTCACGGGCGGGGAGACTAGAGGCTGAAGTCCTCCATGCAGGAGGGCGTATTCATATGTTACAGGAGAGATTGGCAGATCAGTGGGCGGTACCAATAGCCGTGGTACCTTTGAGGACAGAGAGGCCCGGCGAGAGGGGTCGACGATCACGATCATCACCTGGTTCGGGATGAGGTGTGATGGTCTGAGTACATGTTAGCAAGGTATAAGAATAAATAAGGATGTCGACCTGCATGTCGATGATAGAGAAGATGTATTTGTTTAACATCTAAATAAAACTGAATATGTATGTTGATTTGAG
>JAHRHJ020000297.1:0-84858 GCA_019776745.2 Taxus chinensis | reverse complement strand
CATTTTTTCAATGTATTGCAGGATACCTTGTCACTTAAAGTGATTTTTGTGGAAACCAGACCTCTTCCAAGACTTGCAAACCTGTTTTTCCTCTCAGGGGTTGTAATGCAAGTGTTTTTTTTTAATGAAATGACAATGCAAGCTTTGTGAATGAGTTTTAATCCCTTTGTCTGTGTTGTTTGATTCATTTCTAACCTTCCATTACAGTTATCCGTTTGTGCATGAAGTCTTTGTTACATTTTATGAACTGTGTCAATTTGCAGAAGTAAAAAATGTCCACCACTCCTTTGGTGTAACCTTTATTAGCACTAGTTTTCAGTTTTTGCATTCTCCATCTCTACCCACTTTTGAATCTAACGTAGGATTTTGAGTTTCAAAACCTCTATATAACATGCAAGTGACAAATATGTCAGAGGAGTTGAGGAACCAACCTCTAATCTGGATATTCCTTTCCCATTTGTAATTTTCACACTTGGGGAAAGGATTCAATGTGGTGTAATCACACTGGATGCTTAGGATGATCAAACTAGAATATGATCAACCATCCAAGGGTTGCTGATGATTTGTAACAATTGTTTTGGCACACCCAGTGGGACCTTAGAGGTCTTTATCTTCATTGCAACAAAAATGATGTGCATTTTTTACAATATTCTTTCTTAAAAGAGCCCTAAATTACACATCTGGCGACTCCAAGGGAGGAAGAATCAGCTGGTTTTAACAGTGCAGACTAAAAACTCATGAGAAGAATCACCACAAGGTCAAGATTTGGAGAAGAAGAGGTGATGTTTGAGTATCTACAGTTATCTACAAGAAGAAGGTAAAGAGGGAGGAGGATTCAAAGGTCTCCATCTCCACCAAACATAACTCTCTCAACTCCTCCACCTGGCAGGCCTTTCATTCAGTCAACAAGGGTTTTAAGACCGATTAGAATGGCACAAAACAACCCCTACGTCAACTTCATAGGCAACAACCCACTTGCCCTCAATGCACAACATCCAATTCCTATTGCAGCCTTGAAGAACATTCCCTACTTCACTGGAGAAAGTCAGACCACTCCAGGTGATCATGTTAAAGATATTGCTAACCTTTGTGCAATCCACGAAATCAATGAAATGCAAGTGGCTGTCAATTTACTGGCATCTTCATTCAAGGGTAAAGCATTGCAATGGTTTAGGAGCCTTGGAGCTGGTTCTATCACAAATTGGAATCAGCTGTGTATAGCACTTCATGAGCAATTTGGAGAGAAGGGAGACAACTTGTCTCTTTTGGAGCAGCTGACGACCATCAAGAGAGCTCCCAATGAGCAGCTGACCGATTTCAACTTCAGATTTCAAAAGACTTGTGAGAGAATTCCAGTGGCGGTCAAACCAACAGCAGAAGGTGCTTTTCTCTACTATCTCAAAGCTCTAAATTCTGACATTTCTATGTTAATACAGTCCATGGGAGACATAACTATCCCTATGGCTTATAGCATTGCCATTAGGGCTAAAAATTGTTTAATCCAAGCTGGCAAACTTGCCCCTAGACCTCCCATGCCATTGTTTCTTTAGAGAGCCCAAACACCAATCAAGCACCTAATTTGGCTCCTTCTCCCACTCCTAGAAATCAGAGTTCGAATGAAGCTTCCACTTCATCTCCAAGTGCCCCAAATGAGCTTCAAGAAGTCATGAAACAATTGTAAAACCTAGGCAATGAGCTGGTTACTCTCAAAAGGTAGCAGGCCCAAGGTTTTAGACCTTCTTATCAACCCCAAGTTCAGCCTAATAGGCAGCCTTACCAACCACAAAGGCCTCCTAATCCAGTTGTAAATATAAATCAAACAAGGCCTCCTGCCAATAGACCATTTCAGCCCTATAATCCAAATGCCATATTTGCCTCTACGGCATTGGTGCCAACACAAAACAACATTGCTCAGGAGTATGATTGGTGTTTTCCATGCAATGAGCCTCATAACCAATCCATGTGCTTCAATGGTGCTTTGAATCAAGCACTAATGGTGACAACTACTGGCGTGGAGGGTGAGGGCAGTCAAGAAACATTCCAAGCAGCAATCAGCCCCAAATGACACCACATTGGTAAATTGGCAAGCAGAGGATTTTTGTGGCATGAACCAGGTAGTTTCTCAAGGTGTTGCAGCCAACACAAGGTCAAAAAGGAGGATTTTTGGTGAAGAACAACCATTAGCCCCAACCGATCCACAACCTTCAATGGCTCCACAAGTGATTGGCAAGCAAAATCCAATTTTGAATGCACAAGGGCAGCCAAGAACAGCTCCTAGACCAACTCAAACACCAGTTGTTGCTGCCCACGTACAAGGAGTGAATGTGCAAACCAAGGGACAACAAAGAGATCCTTCATCCCCATTCAGCATCATTGATCAGATGAAGAAGACAAATGTTAATATATCAATGTGGGAATCCCTATCTATCCCAGGCCAAAGAGATCTGCTGCAAGCTGCCATGAAGGACTGGCCAACTTCGAATCAACAAGTTCAGATGCAAGACAAAGTGCTTACAAATGCTGCCCAGCCTGTGGGAAATCATGGAGGACAGCAAGGTAAAATGTTGAAGCCCCCTCCTTTCTATGTTTCATTGATCATTGGAAATCAGCTAGTGCACAATTACATGATAGACTCAGGGGCAAGTAGCTCGGTAATGCCTAAACAAATAGCTGATCAGCTAGGGCTCCAGTATGAAACAACATCTAAAGGGGTAGTGCAGCTAGATGGGACAGCAGTAACAACAGTTGGGGTGATTAGAAATTTGAGTCTTACCTTGCATGCATGTCTAAATGTTGTTGTTTTACAAGATGTATCAGTCATAGACCTTCCACCTCTCTTTGCCCTTTGCTTGTCAAGGGACTTCACAGCCAAGATTGGGGGATATTTGTCTGCTGATTGGTCACACATGCTGTTCAGAACAAGGTATGGAACTAAGGCTACAATCAGGTCAGAACCTATTGCAAACTTTCACATTGAGCCTTACACTCCAAGTCAGATTAATGCCAATTGCTCATCATTTGATCAAGAGGATCACCCAAGCACTGATGAGGCTGACACCAAGGTTGGAAGCATCCCAGATCTAACTCTTGATGAATGGGCAAACAAGGTACATGCATTTGATCCTTATCAAGAAGTGGAAGAATTTGAGCTAGGAGTCTATTGCATACACGAAGAAAATCAGCCTATTCCTAGCATCACCAAGCCAAACCACAAGATGACAATGAGGTATGGCAATTGTTTTTTGATGGATCAAGGAGTAGGCAAGGTGCAGGAGGTGGGGCTATGCTTGTTTCACCTCAAGGAATAAGGTACTACTCAGCTTTTAAATTTCAGTTTGCATGCTCCAATAACACTGTTGAATATGAAGCCTTGGTGCAAGGGATGCATTGGGCAATCAAAAAGAAAATAAAGAACTTTCAAGTCTTCGGTGACAGTGAATTGATTGTAAATCAGGCCAAGGGACATCATGCTGCCAAAAATGATCTACTCAAGTGCTACAAGAACAGGGATCTGAACCTCTGTAGTTTTGCAATTATTAGATCTAAATCAGAGGAGTTTGAGGAACCAGCCTCTAATATGGAGATTCCTCTCTCAGTTTAACAAGTCCCACACTTGGAGAGAGGTTTCCATGTTGTGTAATCACACTGGATGCTAGAGTGATCAACCTAGAAGCCTGATCTACATCCAGGGTTGCTGTGATTCTGCAACAACAATAACCTTTCATCATCTTCTTATCGAAGTATAGCTAATACTTCAGATGGTTGTATGCTAACATGCATGACCTTGATCCTAACATTATCATCCATAACATTGTCACCATTCCCAATGCTAAGCTGGTCAATTAAAAGCTATGCCACATGTACCCTCATGTTTCTCTCCTTGTCAAAGAGGAATTGAAACACCTCCTATTTGCTAATTTCATCACACCTATTGACTAGCCACAATGTGTTTTTAATATTGTACATGTTGCCAAAGCTTTTAGAAATCTCTGCATCTGTAAAAAATTTCAGGATTTAAATATCGCTTGCCCTAAAGATAACTTTCCCCTTCCTAACATCGATCATCTCATCGACCTCATTGTTGTCCACGATATGATTTCTCTTATGGATGGTTTTTCTGGTTATAATCAAATTCTCATCACACAAGAAGACCAATATAAGACATCCTTCATCACCCCTTGGGGAACCTTTTGCTATCATGTCATGCCCTTTGTTTTAAAAAGTGCAAGGGCCACCTATCATTGTGCTATGACCTACATCTTCCATGATCTTATCCACAAAACTATAGAGGACTATGTTGACATCATCTTGGGAAAATCCAAGCATCGACAAGACCATCTATCCATCCTTAAAATACTCTTTACACATCTCATCCGTTTCTTCCTGTCTTAATCCCACAAAGTGTGTGTTTGGAGTTTTAACTAACAAACTCATTGGCTTCATAATTTCTATAAGAGGTATTGAAGTTGACCTGGCCAAAATCAAATCCATCCTTGAGATGCCTCCTCCTGATATAAAGAAATTTCATAGTATTCAGGGTTGACTTAGTCCGTCTGTTGTTTCATCTCACAACTTTATGACGTTATCAACCTTTTCATCATCTTATTTGCAAGGAAACTCACTTCAAGTGGAATGCCAATTGGCAAGAAGCCTTTGACGAACTTAAGCATTATCTTCTATCTCCACCCATGCTCATGCCTCGACATGAGCGTGAGCCTTTCTACCTTCACATATCCGCCTTCGATCATGCTCTAGGCACCATGTTGGCACATGTGATGAGAAAGGCATGGAGAAAACTGTTTATTATATCATCCACACTCTCCATGAATATGAAACCCACTACACTGAAGATGAAAAGATGTGTTCACTCTTTTCTTTGCCACATTTAAACTTCACCAATACCTTCTTAATCATAAAACCTTTGGTGTCACTAGCTTCAATCCTCTCAAAGCCATGCATTCCAAGCCTTATCATAATGATCACATTACTCTATGGCTCATGCTCATGACCAGGTTTGACCTAGAGGGCCAAGGTATTGTTGATTAAGGGCCAAGCTATTGCTGATCAACTTGAAGAAGCCCCTCTTCCTAAAAATCATCTTCCTCACGAAAAATTTCAAGACAAATCTATCCATACCATTGATAATGAGTATTATCCCCTCAAGATGAGACTTTTCTTTGACAAATGTAATTGTTGGTAAAGGGTTGGTTCCCGCATCATTATCATTCCTCCTTCAGAAACTCTTATTCCCATTGCTTATAATCTCAAGGATTTCGAGCGTGCCAATAACATTTGGCTGAGTGATGATACTATTTCTGCAATCCTGGTACAACAGAACTTTAGAAATGATGATCAGCCAATTGCTTTCGACATCCAAATCCTTGATATCTATGAGGTGAGATATTCGAACTCATTATCAATCAAATTAAGGTAATTTATCAGAAGCTTGTAAGAAATTCAGGCATCTAGTTTCAAACAACAAGGTTCAATTGTTTTCTCATGTGGGAGTTAAGGACTTCCTCCTCAACAAAGACTTGAATGAAAAATGATACCAGGTTGGATTAATCGTGTCATGGAACTATGACATTGAGATCAAATCACCAAGTTGGTCAAGGAAAAGGATTGTGTGAGAACTCTGATTTTGTTCAGCCGCATTAAAGGAAGCATCCAATGAGAAGGATCTGTTTTGGCGTTGCAAGATCAATCACAGAACAAGGAAGACTCAAGAGGAAAATGATGGTGTTCCTCACTCCTTGTTGGACCCAAGATTAATGCACTTCTCAATCACAAAATGCCCTCCGAGATAACAAGAAAATGATAGAAGACACTTCATATTGCAATGCTGTTAACCATATGCTCTTGTTGATGGTGTCCTGTTCAAAATGTGGGTTTGAATGGAGTGCTCCTGAGATGCATTGGTACAAATGAGATTCACCCACATGTTGGAAGAAGTCCATGGTGGATCATGTGGTGGTCATTTTAGCACCAAGAGTATCAGCTCTAAATGTGTCATGATGGGCTGGCTATTATTGGCCCAACCCTTTCGAGACTGATTGTTATGCATGGATCAAGAGGTGTAAGAATTGTGCATTCTTCATCTGTAAAGAGAGGCTATCTAGCCCTTCCATTGCACTCAATCTTTGTTGACCATTTTCATGCAATGGGGTTTGGACTTCATTGGAGTTATCAATCCCAATTCAAGCCAAGGGCACAAATGGATTCTAACATCACCACAATTGAATACTTCACCAAGTGGACTGAAGCAATAGACACTCAAGGAAGAAAATGAATCTAGCATCCTAGACTTCTATGAGGGAATAACAACCAGATTTGGCATACCTGCTACAATAATATCAGATAATGCATTGGCATTCATTGGGTCCAAGGTAACTGAATGGGCTGTCAAGAATGGGATCTACCTAAGCACTTCATCAAATTATTACCCTTAGGGTAATGGCCAAGCTGAATCTACAAACAAAAACTTGTTGAGGATCATTAGGAGGACTCTTGATGAAAATCAGAGGTCTTGGCATACTAAGTTGAAATCAACCTTATGGGCTGATAGGATAACTCCCAAGAGATCTACATGTAACTCTCCATTCAAGCTTGTTTATGGGAGAGAGGCAATCTTGCCCATGTCACTTGAGTTGCCAACATTGGAACTCATGAAACAGTTGGAGTTATCGGAGTTTGAGCCCATGGAGGTTAGATATGTAGAATTGATGGAGCTCCAAGAAATCATAAAATCAGGCATCCTAAGCAATGGAGAAGGATCAGGCTTTGATAAAGAAGATCTTTGATAGAAAGGCCAAGAATAGATCCTTCCAAGTTGGAGATCTAGTGTTAAAATGGGATGCAGATAGAGCAAAACCAGGAAGGCATTCAAAATTTGATGCCATTTGGAGTGGCCCATACATGGTCACAAAGTGTAAGGACAACAATGCCTTTCTAATTGTCTTCATTGGATGGCGAAGAACTGCAAATTCCAGTCAATGGAATCCATCTAAAGCATTGCTACTAGAAGGGAATTCTCCACCTTGTACATATTAGCTTAGGTTTTTCATTCCTCTAAGTGCTTGTGCACATTGTTTTGCTGTAGGTTAGATTTGCATTTCCCTAAGTGCTTTGGCACAGGTTTTGTTGTCCCTGGGAGATGCATCTTTTGTAGATCCTTGCTCCAGATCAAGTAATGATCTACTCTCACAATCTTCATTCTAGATATTGTTCTAGTTAATCGAGAGTATCAAATAGTTAAGCTCGATGACTCCATTGCCCAATGGATTGTTTCAGGCAACTGGTCATTTCATCCAGTAGGTAGATGACCCCTCTGAGTCACCAAAATTGTTATCCAAAATGAGCCCCCTTGCTTATTTTGTGGCTAACTTTCTTTCATTCTTTCCTTCTCTTGTGCCTCAGTCATAATTTTTTGCACTTTTTAAGAACTTAAAATTTTCTAGGTATTTCTTCATCAGATAGAGGATCTCTCTCAACTTTCCAAAAAGGTAAAGAAGTCCTCCTAACTCCTTGTATTTTGCAAGTTATGGCTCGGTGGAGTTAGGAGAGGAAAATTTCCCAAAGCGGGCCCGCAAGAAAAACTTTGGCACTTAGCCTTTTGGAGTCAAAGGGGCAAAGGGAAAAGTTTGGCCTGAAAGCCTACAAGGAGATGAGATGGCACCACATGGTAGGCAGGGGTCAGAGTGATGGAAGGACTTTGAACTTTTTGGCATTGGGGTCAAGGGGGTCAAAGGGGAAAATCTGAGCGGAAGCCTACTGAGCAATGCTACGCCCTTAATCATATATCTTATATTGGATGTATATAGCCGACTTGTGGCTATCATAACTTCTTATCATTATGTATTTCTTTCATATATGTTATATTTTCATTAGTGGGTCGGCCTTGGTGTTGGCCATAACATAGGAATAGTATATATAGAGGTTAGTAGGTAGTATTTGATCATCATTGGAGCATTTGAGTATTATTGTATGGTTTGGAGGTTGCCCCCTCGAAGTGGCGTAGCTATTCTTATTGCATATTGAGATCATTATTCTAGAATATGGTGTTATTGGATGTTATATTTCTACTCATGATCTGAATTATACAAGTAATTTCATTACAAGTGGTATCAGAGCTTGCACTCGGCCAACACTGCGTCAAACCCTAATTTTGAAGGTTCATCCATATCTCAACATCAGTAGCGAATTTTTCTGCAAATTTTTTTTGGGGTGGCGAAATCAGTCAAGTAAGCTTCCCTCAAAATTTTAATACTTTTTGACTTGTTTTGCAAAAGTTATAGCGGTTTTATGTTTTTTCATAATTCGGCTACATAGGGTGCAATTTGTGGAATTTTTCAAAGTTATTTACATTTCCAGAAAGAAGATTAAAAATAAGTTTGAGTTCGTTCTTTGAGTTTTATAAAATTTGGCCGAATTCCTATTGAAATCTGAAACCCTAAATTTCGACCTTGATCCTTAAATCTTACTATTTTTGGGCATCATGGCTGGGCCTTCGACAAGAGGAAAAAAGAATTCCATCACTCCGGGTAAAACCCCTGATAAGGATGAGATAATAGTTGAGGAGTTAGAGTCAGAAGGGGTAGCTACAGAGTCCTCAGGGTTAGGGTTTACTTCAACTGACCATAAGGTCAGCTATCTTGAGTTAGAGTTGCGAAACCTTGAAAGTAGAGTGGCCAGCAAAAAAGATGTAGAAAAGATTGGACAACGATTGGAGGATTTCATTCAACAATTTAGCTACAATATCATGGGTCATCATAGCATTCCTAATGAGCCACAACTCAATCATACTCACACTAACCATGGTGGATCTGCAAACATGACCAATCCAAATACAAACACTCTACAAGCCCGTCACATGCTTCCAAAAGTGGAAATGCGTAAGTTTGATGGAAAGGATCCACTCAATTGGATTAACCAGATGGAGAATTTCTTTGATCTTCATCAGATTCCATTGGGACAAAAGGTTACCATGGCATCATTGTATCTGGAACCTGACCAATTCATTTGGTATCGATGGTTATGTGCTCAAAGGAAAAAGAGTGGCTTCAATGTTACATGGACAGTATTCACTGAAGAGTTGCAATTGCACTATAGTTCTAGTGTGTCAGAGAATTATTTCAGCCAATTAGCAAAGCTCAGACAAACAGGAACAGTCAAAGATTACATCCATCAATTCCAAAACCTTTCCTTACGGGTGGAAAATATTCCTGAAGATAATTTGAATGACTTATTTCTTGGGGGTCTTAAAGAACAAATTGAGACTGAGGTGCGTATGTTTAATCCTCATAAGGTTTCAGACTCTATGATCATGGCACGTAGGGCAGAGGAAAAATTTCTTTCAAGTCGGAAACAAACTGTCAGTACTATCAGAGATCGTAGCACCCTTCCACCATCATTCCCTCGGCCAGTGAGACTGACACCTCAACAAATTGAAGAAAAGAGAGCCAAAGGGTTATGTTTTAATTGTGACAACAAATTTGGACCAGGACATAAGTGTGCGGAAAAGAAGTTGTTCTACATTGAGGGACCTACTGAAGAAGAAGAAAATGAAGAAGACGAAGAGGTAGAGCCAGAGGAGGAATTAGGAGATTCCCAACCAACAATATCATGCCATGCAATTTCTGGTATTAGCACTCCCCAAACTCTCAAAGTAGTTGGATTCTTAAAAAAACAGAGGGTAACAGTATTGATTGATTCGGGAAGTACTCATAATTTCATCAATCATAAGTTAGCGGTACGCTTGAACTGCTTTGTTTATCCAGCTCCAGAATGTCAAGTCATGATTGCTGATGGGAAAACTGTTAGTTGTTCAGGAAAATGCCATAACATTAATCTCACCATGGGAGATTACTTGCTAACTAGCAATATGTATGCCATTGCCATGGGAGGAGCAGACATTGTGTTAGGAGTTCAATGGCTTACCACCTTGGGAACCATTGAAATGAATTTCCAAGAGTTGTTCATGCAATTTCAGTCAGAAGGGAGGAATTTTAAACTAAAAGGACTAAGAGCAAAATCCCCGCAGATGGTAAGTTCTCATCAGATGCAAAAATTGCTTAGAAAGGGTGCAGAAGGGTTTGTGGCACAACTATTTTCATTGGAAGCACATCATTCCAATACATTTATACCCGCAGATATGCAAGCAATTATAGATGAGCACTCAGGGGTTTTTGGAGAAATGCCCAAGGGTTTGCCTCCGAAAAGAGACCATGACCATGCCATCCAGCTAGTACCAGGGAGTCAACCACCCAACATCAGACCTTATAGGTACCCCTATATGCAAAAGAGTGAGATTGAGAAGATAGTTCAAGAGATGTTAGAAGCAGGACTTATTCGTCATAGTCAAAGTGCTTACTCTTCTCCTGTAGTGATGGTACGGAAAAAAGATGACAATTGGCGCATGTGTCCAGATTACAGGGAACTCAATAAGTACACAGTTAAAGATAAGTTTCCTATTCCTGTAATTGATGATTTGCTAGATGAGTTACATGGTGCTGTTTACTTTACAAAACTTGATCTTCGTTCTGGATATCATCAGATTAGAATCAAGGATGAAGATATTCATAAAACAGCCTTCAGGACACATGAAGGACACTATGAGTTCTTGGTAATGCCTTTTGGACTAACAAATGCACCCTCTACATTTCAAAGCTTGATGAATTCAATATTTAAGCCATTTCTTCGAAAGTTTGTTTTAGTGTTCTTTGATGATATATTAATCTATAGTAAAACATGGGAGGAACACCTGCATCATGTAAATAAAGTGTTGGAAACTCTTGAACAACATCAACTTTATGCAAAGCCTTCTAAGTGTTCTTTTGGTGTCAAGGAGGTTGAATATCTGGGTCATATTGTCTCTTATGAAGGTGTTAAAGTGGATCCTAACAAGATAAAAGCCATGCTTGAATGGAAGGTTCCCAAAACCCTAAAAAATCTCCGAGGATTTTTGGGGCTTACAGGTTATTATCGTAGATTTGTAAGGAATTATGGCAGCATCGCAGCACCACTCACAGCTTTATTGAAGAAGGACTCTTTCCATTGGAATGAGCAAGCTACTATGGCCTTTGAGAAGTTGAAGGAGGCCATGTGCACCACTCCAGTTCTAGCCACCCCAGATTTTTCAAAAACATTCATTGTTGAATGTGATGCTTCAGGGTATGGGATGGGGGCAGTACTCATGCAAGAAGGGCGACCCATTGCTTTCGAGAGCCGTCAATTCAAAGGTAAGAATATCTCTAAACCAGTTTATGAGAAAGAAATGTTAGCAATACTTCATGCAGTGAAACAATGGAGACCATATCTAATGGGACGACATTTCAAAGTAAAGACAGATCATGATAGTTTGAAATACTTCTTAGAGCAACGCTTATCATCAGAAGAACAACAGAAATGGGTCTCAAAAATGTTGGGGTATGATTTTGAGATAATATACAAGAAAGGGAAAGAGAATGTAGTTGCTGATGCTTTATCTCGGAAGGATGAATCTGCCCAGGCATTGTTGTATGCCATATCTGTATTACAGGAGGATTGGATAGAGGATGCAAGGTCTGAATGGAAAAATGACCCAGGTACACAAAATCTCATTCAAAATCTCCAACAAGATCCAAACATGTCAGAAAAATTTTTATGGAAAGGAGATGTTTTATGGTATAAAGATAGATTATATCTATGTAAGAATTCAATCCTTAAAAATAGGGTTCTATCTGAGCTCCATGCTTCTCCAGTAGGGGGTCATTCTGGCTTCTTAAAGACTTATCATCGTATCAAGCATGATTTTTTCTGGGAAGGGTTAAAAGGAGATGTACAAAATTTTGTGGCAGAATGCATGGTTTGTCAGCAAAATAAGGGCGAAACAATTAAGTCCCCAGGTCTTTTACAACCTCTATCTATTCCTAGCCAGAGGTGGGAAGAGGTGTCTATGGACTTCATCACAGGATTGCCTAAATCAGAAGGTAAAAATGTAATCATGGTGGTGGTGGATAGACTCACCAAATATGCCCATTTTTGTGCTTTATCACATCCATTTGTTGCGAGTACAGTAGCAACGGCCTTCAGGGATACAATTCAGAAGCTACATGGGACACCAAAGATTATAGTAAGTGATCGAGACCCTATCTTTACTAGTAATTTTTGGACTGACTTGTTCTCATGCTTGGGCACACAACTAGCTCGTAGTTCCTCTTATCATCCCCAGTCTGATGGGCAAACAGAGGTGGTAAACAAGTGCTTGGAGGGATATCTTCGTTGTTTTACATCAGATAAGCAAGCGAGATGGGTCCAATGGTTGCCGCTGGCAGAATGGTGGTATAACACCTCCTTTCATACTTCATCTAAAATGTCTCCTTTCTTGGCATTATATGGGTATCATCCACCATCTATCACTTCATCTTTGAGAGTCCAGCCAAAGGTTCGAGCAGTTGAAGAACATATTCAACACCAACAAGAGGTGCTTTGTAGTCTCAGGGAGAATTTGTCCATGTCACAAAACCGCATGAAGCAGCAGGCAGACCAACATCGCAGTGAAAGACATTTTGAAGTCGGTGATTGGGTTTTTGTGCGTTTACAACCATATAAGCAAATGTCCTTAAAACAACACAAAAAGGATAACAAGCTTTCACCTAAATATTATGGTCCTTATCAAGTGTTACAGAAGATTGGCAATGTAGCATACAAACTGGAACTTCCTCCAACTACTCGAATTCATCCAGTATTCCATGTATCTTGCCTAAAGAAGGTAATTGGACAGACAATATCAACCCAGACAGTGTTACCAGAGCTTGATGAAGAGGGCAGAATCATCCTGGAACCAGAATGCATCCTTCAAACACGCACTAAGAGGTTGAGGACAAGGGTCATCACTGAGTATTTGATCAAGTGGAAAAATCTAGACAATGAAGACGCAACTTGGGAGGATGCAAATTTCCTGCAGCAGCATCCAGATCTTCTCAACATTGGGGACAATGTTGCTTTGAAGGGGAGGGGCATGCTACGCCCTTAATCATATATCTTATATTGGATGTATATAGCCGACTTGTGGCTATCATAACTTCTTATCATTATGTATTTCTTTCATATATGTTATATTTTCATTAGTGGGTCGGCCTTGGTGTTGGCCATAACATAGGAATAGTATATATAGAGGTTAGTAGGTAGTATTTGATCATCATTGGAGCATTTGAGTATTATTGTATGGTTTGGAGGTTGCCCCCTCGAAGTGGCGTAGCTATTCTTATTGCATATTGAGATCATTATTCTAGAATATGGTGTTATTGGATGTTATATTTCTACTCATGATCTGAATTATACAAGTAATTTCATTAACCCTTCCATTTCCTAGAAAAATGCACATAAAATTAAGTGATTAATTAATCAATTTCAACCCCAAAATTAAACCAAATCTTCCTCACATGCCAAATATTCCCCATGCCCCCCACTTGCGAATTAAATACTCAAGTTTAATTCTAGACCATTCCTCATGTCTCCCACTCACCTAATCATGTTTAATTTTACAAATCGTAATTACCCAAAACCCCCAAATTAATCCCACTTTTAGGCTATAAATAGAGCATCACCCCCCTTTTTCAGAATAAGCTTGAAATCCTGTCAAACTTCTTACATCCTTTGAGCATAGAACATCCCTCCACCTTGTCCTAATGCCAAAATAGTCCCATTTTTATCATCCCAAATCCATTATCCCCTTCAGACATTAGTGCAAAGTTTGAGTTGATCTTGTTGCAAGGAAGGTCTTGCTCCGGTTCGAAGGATGCACCTACATTTCAAATAGTCTGGGCCCATCCACATTATGTTTTCCCATTCTGAGGTTTGCTAAGGAATCAAAAAGGAGAAGGTATTTAGTTAGTTAGCTATTTTTTGTTATTAGTATATTTTCCTAGCTCACATTTTGGCATGCCCAGTGGGACTTACCCATGCATTATTATTTTTGGTCTCACAAATCATTACTTTATCCATCGTTTACCTACTAGTATTTGTTATTATTAAATTTTATATTTTGTATGGTCTTCTCTGGCTAACGTTTACATTGTGGGAGATATTATTGCTCTCTGGTGTCTGTGTAGGTTCTGATAGTGATGAATACTCTTCTTACCATGTCATGAACCTCTTTAAGGAGATCCATCCATCTAGCATTTTTACTTTGTTATATCTCTTGATACCTTTTTTGAGTAATCGTTTTAATATCCATTGATATTTGCATATTTGGTTTGTTTCTTGTTGTCTCTTTTTTTCTCATCGCTTTACTTGTCTTGTGTAGATATCGAAAGTATAAACATGAATTGACGACTAAAAAGTCTTTCTGTTTGTGTTGTTTGCTTCATTTATGACCTTTCATTACATTTTATCAGTTTTTGCATGATGTTTGTTGCATTTTTATGATCTATGTTAATTTACAGAAGTAAAAATACTAACCACTCCTTTGGTGCATCACCTTATTAGCATTAGTTTCAGTTTTTTGCATTCTCTATCTCTATCCCCTTGGAATTTAGAGTAGGATTTTGAGAAACAAAAAATATTCTACTGATTTGCACCAACAGTCCCCAATGATAGCTTCCTTGGGCTCCTCATCTGAGTCGATGTTAACTTTCTTGGTTTTGAGTGGTTCATGGTGGTACACACGTGCACATGCATCCACACTATCAACTAATTCATGCACCCTAACCAAATGGTCGACATCCAAGCTTTCCATCTCCTCCCCATCAACAACGTATACCATTTTTCCTTTCTCCTTTTCAGCACACATGCGCTCAAATTGTATGTCTTCTGGTTCCTCCTCTTCGAACCGTGCTTCCAAGCTAGGTCTACTAAGTAAGTTTACTAACCTATCTTCTGCCATGGAAAAATTCCCTAGATTGAGGCACTTGATAGTTTGTAACGCCTCATCAACTAGTTGATTGGTACTTCGGTACTCGAATGTGTGAACCAGGTTAGACACTAACCCATGCCAATTTCCTGTTTCGTGGTGTGTTTCAGAATGGATGTACCAAGCACACGCACAACCTTGTAGTGTCGAATATAGCTTATACACCTAAAGGGAGGGTGGTAAAGCTTCCGCGCCTTCTCCCCATACCCTCTCACAAGCCTGGATGTGGGAAGAGGTGGGTCCATTGCCATTGTAATCTTTGATAGTGGTGGGTATGTTACTTTTTCAGAATCAGACAGTGAGCGCAATTCTAACTTCGTGCCACTCCAACAAGTTTTCACTATGTGCGGCCCACCACCTTGCTGCTATGCCTATTAACACATAACCTAGCATACTTCGTCACTCATCCTCCCTCCAGTGAGCCTCCATTTCTCTCAAAAATACCTCAGGGTATACATCCCTAGAATACTTGGTTATTACCTTTCCTCCCAGGCACTGAACTATACACACCATTATTACCTTGGTTACCGATCCTTTCAAATGTCTCCCAATCAATTCATAAGTCCCATGTACCCAATTATCACATGTTATACTGGTAGTATCACTGATAGATTGAGCATCATTGAACTAGATGACTCCTTCTGTAGGGTGGATGGTCTCTAGATCTCTTATGGAGTGCACATATATTCTATCCAGGACTTCCTCCCCAAGGGGTTTAGTATATGGGGTGGACTTCCCATCAACTAGTGGTATAACTACCCACTCTTCCTTACTTTCAAATCTTATGTACCCCTCGTTAAACCGGAGATCTGCATTATTCTTATAACACCACGGGTGCCCAAGTAGAACTAGGAAATTATCTACCTTGGCAAGCGCCAAGACTTCAAAATCCCCAGTGAACCTAGTCCCCTGAATGGTAATGGTTGCATCCTTCAAGACACCTATGGGCATTGCCTTTGTCTTATTTTCCATATACAAAAAATTTGAAGATGAATGTAATGCAGGTCTTCCCATTTGATGCCAGGCATCCAGAGTGAGAACATTAACCTCCGCACCTGTGTCAATGAGGATCTTGCTAAGCAACCATCCATCCACTACTACGTTCAAGGTAATCTATTTGTCATAATCAAGGCTGTGAGGTGGGAGGTTCGCATGCAGGATTTACCTTTTTTGTTCTAACCCGGCGCGCGACACCTTTTCTCTCAACCATGCCCCTAGTAGGGGAATAATATTCCCCTGACTCAACAGTTTACACACCTCCTTAACCTCATCCAAGTCATCCCTTGGTGCTTCTACTGGTCCCCTTTTCTCATCTTTTCTAGTATGCTCTTTTAAGCATTGGATCTCCCATTGTAAGCTTTGAATTATGTCCATGGTTTCCTGGTAGACTTCTTTCTAGTGAGCCAGGTTTGGATACTTCCCATGTACTACTTCTTCTCTCGAAACCAAAGGTCTCTACCTAGGTGCTTCCCTTACACACATAGATTCCACCCTTGTTATTCCCATAACAGGCTCTAGTTCTGATTCACGTATTACTCACAGAAGCCATTGCACATCAGTCTTCTTAATACTCACCATGGCAGTGCCCTTATCCTTCCGGTACTGCTGACTCATATGTTCGTATAACTTTGGGCACTCTTCATACTTATGTTTTTTTCCACACCAGGAGTATTGTAGAAGACTTGGACATTCGCGCTTATAATGGTCCATGGCTCCACAATTAAAGCATGTTCCACATGGGAACTCACTTCTTCCTCCACGGTTACCATGACCAAGAAATCCTTCGTGAAAGCCTCTTCCATGTGCATCTCTGCCTCCACACTCTTCATACTGATGTTCATCTCCTTTGGATCTGTTGGTAATGCCAATCTGGCGCACACCAAGATCAATTACCTCATGAATATGATCAATCAATCTACAATACTTGGTGTCATGTGTGGTTAAGGTACATATCTTACAATAACAAGATACATTTTTACAGATCGCGTGCTGCAACAGGGGGCATCTACTTGCATCATGGTCCTTGTGACATATTTCACAGTTTACTGCTATGACACATACCACCTTCCGAGTACATACCCCACCATTATCCTTTGTGTGCCCTTCTACGTTACAATCCATGAACCACATCCCTCTACGAATCTCTAGAATTGTGTTGGCAGATAATTTCTCCAATTGCTTAGGCATGGTAGCAATCTGAGCTTCCAGAAATGGGCTAACACCAGTGTTAACACTACCAATTGCCTCAATGTGTAAATTAGCTTCCAACGCTTCACACGGGTCTATGAATGTTTTATGAGATAAAGCCCTCCTAAAGCGTGTGATCAACCCTCCGAAAAACCACTGAACATGTTGTGAAGGGTGGATATCATAAGACAATTTAGAAAGAAAAGTGTTTTAATGCACATCATATTCCTGCATGCTCTCTACCATGCCCTATTGGATTTCTTTGAGAGCGTTGATGCTCTTTTGTTCAAACTCAAGTATGTGGAATTTCACCAAGAATGCATTTCTAAATGTGGTATAATCCAAAATAGTCTGATGAGGGTCATACTTTCTATACCAACTATGTGCACATCCTTATAAGGTCGTCACAAATTGACTGGCCTTTCAATCCTGGGTTATGATTCCCTTCACGTGCCATAGTAGCTCAGACTTATGCACATGCTCCACAGCATCTTCTATCCCACTGTAATCTAGTAAGTGTAGAGACATCTCGAAAAAAACTTGTGGAGGTGGCTAAGGCCCTTGTCCTCCTAATCCAGTCCCTTGGTTTCCTCCGGTGCTTCCTCCTCTGCCAGATCCAATAGATCTTGAGCCACCAGCTTCACCACTTCCACCTCCAGATCCTCCTGTGTTAGGTATAGGGCCTGTGTTTGTCGTGCCAAACACTCCCGTCATCCCACTGAATTACATGCTGATAGTTTGTGAACTAGTACCACTCCCAGTCGTATTTCCTCCACCACTTCCTAGTGTACTTCCAAAACCAGCTGTGTATGTGCCTTGCCCAAACATTCCACCAAATACTAGAATAGTGTGTGAAGCCATAAAATTCCCAAGCATGAAGTTGTACCTCCTAGGCATTGACCAATTGCTTCTACTGCTATCAAATGGATCAACTGTACTTCTACCTCGTTCGAACAAACCAAGTGCCAAGGTTCGGTCGCTAGGTGGGGTCAGATGTGCGCCATTGAATCTTCTTTCTCTACGCAACAGATTCTCATTAGAAGCCACAAGGTTTTCTCTCCTACGCTTACCAAGATGGGGTACCATAGACTGTTTGGGTTCCACATCCTCCACGTGAACCTCAACTCCTTTCCACCATGTCTGGCTCCATAACCCACTTGTAATCTCGTGCTGTCTATCGATCTCCTTTTCAGGTGCTTGGTTATACTTGAGCCGTCTTCCTCCATTTCCTATTCAGTCATCAAATCAACCATCTTTCCCCAACCTGGCTTCCTCACCTAATGCTTAGGGTGGTTTAGCTGGCCATAGGAAATGCCTCTAAACCCATGGTTACCATCAAGATTTTGATCGCAAGGGGAATGACACACAGAAATGATCCCCTGGGCTCTCGCAAGAACTCAAACTCAACAATTTCTAGACAGGAATACGTGGAAATGGTGTATTCCAGAGTGTAGCTAGTCAATACTCCCTTCCACCAATGATCTATAGCATGGGTCCACGTTAGATCAACATCTTGCAACTTTTGATATGTTTCTTGGGTCCAAGGGTGTGACTTATAATACCACCCCGATCTAGATGTATAAGCCGAAAGCCATTCGAATAAATCTACTGGGAAACAATAGAAGAAGGTTTTGTACAACTCATGATAAAGAGTGTCCTCCACCCATATTCATGTGTTAAACCCAGGTCCAGTATTGAATCTCTGGGCAAATTTTTCCTCTGTGCTTTTAAACTAGTCTTCAACACCTTCAAGTGTTAAGCACTCCGCCATCACTTTTTGCAAAGATCATGATGTATGCCATGTTCCACTACAACTTTGAAAAGAGGTCCCAATAATGGAACCAAAATGTATTCATTTTTACACCCACAAAGAATAAGGGAACCTCATGTGCACCGAACTATCACCCAGTGGGAACTGGGCGCTCACCTGAGGCATGCGAGAGGGAGTCAAGTCTCTCTTTTATGTGAGTCTAGTGGAAGGCATAGTTCATGATTCTGACTTAGTGATTTAATAGACAAGACAAATCTATAGAGCTCAGGATGGCTTCTACACTCCTTCAGTCATAACAAAAACAAAGCGCGCAATAGAAATAACAGAACCAAGAAGTTGTAAATCCACAAATATACTTAACCATTCAAGTAAGGTCCATGATTATACAAGATCAAAAGTAGAGTAAAAACATGCAGATAGTACAGAAAGAGATCTTAATGTAAACATGATGGTAACCTTATCATATTCATTCATAGTCTTGCTACAAAGTATCACAGAGAGGTAGACCATAGTCATGCGCCATATCTGGATCCATACATGTATTCTCACAAAATAAAATTTACATTCCCCATTTTGCCATTACATCCTTACTGGAATCCTTCCCATAGTTCTCATAGTAATTTTGCACAGCTCCACTACCTTACTTCTCTTCTTGCTCTTTTCCAAGGGCACATGTATAAATAGGCATCTGAGCTCTAACAAACTCCTCTCCACCCTCAGATCTGGCCCAAAGTGTCAAGGTGTGGATTGCCCTGGGTGCATGCCTCTCCATGTCATGATTTTATTTTTAGATCTTCCTATCCCAAGGTATATTCCTTCCAGGACACCCTGTTGCTAGGCCGGAACCTTATCCAAACAAAACATGTTCTTTATGTGTCCTGCCCAAAAGGCCAAAAATGGCTAAGTCCTGAATTGTTCTTCGTGCGGCACACACCTTGGGTTCTCCAAGAAGCCTTTTGAATACTACCTTGTGCTCCTTCACTTGCACGCTTCCTTCGGCCATGTGTGCCTACGCGCCCTTAAGATTTGGAAGCTATAATAGGGGCCCAACATCCCACCTGTACTAATGCCACCTACCCCCAATGAACCTCTCCTCTTATACATTTCTACTACCCAGTTTGTCATTGGCGCATTACTTGCCCAATATGACTTAGCCCATAAAGAGAGAGCAGTTTACTATCTTAGCCACACCTTGATCGCATACGAGTTGAATTATACCCAAATAGAAAAGGCCTGCTTAGTAGTTGTCTTCACATTCCAAAATCTTCACCATTATCTCTTGAATAATAAAACCAAGTTCATATCCAAAGTTGACCCTCTCAAGTACCTTTTATCCAAACCCACCCTCATAGGATGAATGGCTAATTGGATCATTCTCCTGAGTGAATTTGATATCAATTTTTTGAATCAGAAGTGTTTAAAAGGACAAGTATTGGCTGATTAGTTGGCAAAAGCTCCTCTCCTACGAATGGAACATTTATGCTTAGAGTTACCATATGCATCTATGATGTATATTGAGGAATCCATCAAATGGTAGGTTCATTTTGATGGTCTTTTACCTTCCATGGATCCGGAGTAGGAGTGGTACTCATCACTCCAATAGGCGATGTCATACCATGAGAATTCCATTTGGGATTCCCATGCAAAACTAACATTATAGAGTACGAATCACTCATCGCTGGCCTCAAGCTATCTATTTCATGGAACATCAGACAACTACGAGTCATTGGGGACTCTCAACTTATCATAAAAGAGGTTAAATATGAGAAGCTTATTCTGTATAAGAAAATGGTTAAAACCTCTGAAGGAATATTTCACACAAGTCATATGATATGTCGGAGTCATGTTTGGCATGTGAAGTTGTTGGTCCTTTATCCCCTTAGTATGACCCTATCTTCCAATACCTACAAGATGGTATTCTTCCACCTGACATCACCCATTCTAAAAATAAATCCATTATTTTCCACATAGCCCATTATACCCTCCTAGGAGGCACCCTTTATTTTTGTGGCTACGATGGGAATCTGCTTCGCTGTTTAGATGTTGCTGATTCTATCCATGCAATTAAAGAAGTACATTGTGGTATTTGTGGATCACACACTAGTGGCATGGTCTTAGCTAAAAAGCTATTGAGAGTAGGCTATTATTGGCCTACCATCAAATCAAATTGCTGTAACTTTTTAAAGAAGTGTGAAATCTAATCAGAAATATGGAAACCTAATATTCATGTGCACTAGTATAGGATTTGCAACCTATAGACAACTACCTTGGACTTTTTCCAAATGGGGTTTAGATCTCATAGGGAAGCTCCATCCTTCCTCTTCAGATGGTCACACCCACATAATCACTGCCATTGAGTATTTTAACTAAATGGGTAGAGGTTATCCCTCTTGCTTATGTAATTGGTACGTGCAGATCTCAAAATTCATCCTAAACCATCTCATATGTCGTTATGGTATCCCCTCAGCCATTATCAGTGGATAATGGTAAATATTTAAAAAACAAAATAGGTTAAAGACATTGTGTCAGTGCTTCCATATTTAACTTAAAATGGTCTACCCCCTTATTACGCTCAAGGTAATGGACAAGCAGAAGGCTACTAATAAGACCCTCATACGAATAATACGCAGAAAATGGTAAGTAAAACTAGCCGTAATTGGCATCTTGTAGATACAGTCCCACCCTCTGGGCCTCTCAAACTTCCATCTGCGCTCCTACTTGGTGCGACCCCATATTCCCTTGTTTATGGCACTGAAGCCATCATACCTTTGGAAGTGGAGCTTTCCTTCCTTGAGAATCTCTCTCATGAGACTATCTTGATAAAGACAAGGACTACAGAGTTGCTCACTTGGTAGAGTTTGAACTATCTAGATGAAAAGCGTATCAGAGCGCTCAATCACCATGAAAGTGTATCAGAATAGAGTATCCAGGGGATACAGTAAATGCATCATCCACTCAGGAATTTGATGTAGGTGATCTATTTCTTAAAATAAAATCAGAAGAACAACCACCAAAGACAAGAGAAAAGAAAGGTAAGTTCGAAGCTAATTGGCTAGGCCCTTATGTGGTGGTTTCGTAAATATGGATCAGGAGCTTATAAACTTGCCTACTCAGATGGTGAAGAAATTCCATAAGCTTATGAACACCATGCACCTCATGAAGCATTTCTACACTTAAGAATGATGAAGAATATCAAATAAAAACTAAAAATTGTTGAAAAACAAAGAAAAAATAAGTAAAAAAATTACTAATTTATTTTTTGAGAATATAGTTCCAAGAGAAAAGCAGGTCACCCACATGTGAAAACCACGCAATTATGGTGCACAGTGGGTAGGTCTTTGAGCGAAAACTAGTTTTTGGTGCTCAAGGAAGGTTCGTTCACAAGTGCACTCTTGGGAACTTCTCAAGATGGATAAGTCATTACCACTTTCTAGATATTCAAATTCATTCTAAACTAGGTCTAGGAAGTGCACAAGACCCTAAGGCTCACCTTACAGTTGACCTGTGATTTGGTTTGTTTTTGCTCTATATCATACACTGTAAGGACTTTTCCTTTATAAATTCCCATCTCAATGGGGGCACCTATACACACCGTTCCACCTTCTTGCACATACGCACATGGCATTCTTCCTTTTGTATATTCCCACATCATGTTTGGGGAATCCACGCTTCTTTTGTTCTTGTAAATTTCTTTCAAAACATGCACCTTTGAAAATACCAAAATATTTGAAAAGGACACGTAAAAATATAAACATTTGGAAACATTCCACCACTTTAGGGATAAATCTACATTGTTCTCACAATGTGATCTTAGGATTCCAGCCTAGAAAACTCAATGGTAAACCGTAGCTAGTGAAAATTTATATTTTTCGAGATAACCCTAAAAACATTAGAAAATATATCAATGTTGTCCAACAAAAACTAGTGCTTTAATTATTTTAGTTATTGTTTTGTATACTTTTGATGTACTTAGTTTGTTGAATTGTTTGTTTTCTTTCAGTGGTTATCACATGCTTACCTTATATTGATTCTTGTTTGATTTGAGTTACTGTATTGCATTCCATTCATTGAGGAAATAGTTCATGCTTGTAAAATATTATTGTAGGATTCTTTGTTTAAAGTGTGCATCTATTAAAGTTCACTTTTTAGTTGCTTAGATTAGAATGTCATTTTAAGCTATTGTTAAAGATTTGCATGAGTTCCATTTTAGTTGTAATTTCCTTGTGTTGTTTCATATGCATATATTTGTTTAGTTTTTCTTTAACTTGTACTTGCATTTTTTGCATAGTTGTTTGTTATCATGTCTAAGCATCTATCATTTCATCACATTTTCATAAACATCATTCACTATATCATCTATATATATACAAAAATTCTAAGTATTACATCATGGGATGTATGTCTAAGCTAATCATCACATATCGTATCAACAATGGGGGCAATTTGGGTTGCTTCATGATCAAAAATATATCCCCACCCACTTCTCACCCGTGCTCAATATCATCTAGTATCATCCCATGGTGCTAGAATAAAAAATTAGAAATATCTCATGTATCCAAGACATGTAGTGATATTGGGTAGAAATAATTCACAGATATGAATCCTAGCATGAATTCCCTTATACATATTTTAAATATTTAAGATATGGTACAATACACCTCAAAATGACACCATTATTGTTCTTTTTGAATAGATTTTCATCTATTGGCTCCACTAGATGGGATACATTATTTAAAATTCCTCCTTAATGGATTTTCTAATAAGCATTGTTCCCGCTCATCTTTCTTCTCATCGGAGAATTTTATCCTAGCTCTCTGAACGCTGAGCTCTCCATTGTCCGTTGGGGCATTTTCACGTGTACTTTTAGGAGATTTTCTATATGTTGAAATTATTCTGACCAATCAAAATCTTTAGAAAAATTATAAAATAGTACATTCATGAAAAATAGTTAAAAACATTTGTAAAACTTTGCAATTCCTATAAATGGCAATTTAAAATCGGTAAAACCAGCTCATTTTAGTGCTCATGCTGAAATATGTGTCTCTTACATGGTTACTCATCTTATATCTTGTTTGATATCATTTTCAAATGTATTTTCAAATAACGACTTGTGGATCACTTATAATCTTTTAACCATTTACATCAAGAGCTCATGTTCCTTACTTTCATCTATACTTGTGGGGCACTATCAGTTGCCTAGTACTATTTTTAGGTCATGCACATTGCATTGTTTCATCGAACCCAAAGTGTCATCCATTTCCCCCCTTGCATAATACACATTGCTTGGGGCATCATTCTTCACCCTTTTCATTTATCAGAACATTTGGGACTTTCATCTTAATAACAAAATATTTGTGTAACTATCTTGGAAACGTTATTGGTTTAAGTGTGTGTGATTGTACTTATTTCCCTATTAGGTGATGAAATTGTTTAAAAACATTTCTCGTATTACATTGCATGTGGTGTATGTTGCATGGAGTTGGTCATTTTAAGCACAAGATAGTTATTTGATATCTTAGGCTTTTCATGTCATTCTATGCTTTGATCAACATGCTCACATTTTAATAAGGACCGATGATATAGGATTCTAAGCATTATGATGATTAAAAATTGTTGCAATTGATTTGCGGATAGCTTAATATCCCTGTTTTATTGATGTTTTTCTCATGATTCTCTTGATCCAAAACAATAATCTCTCTTTATTGTATCCTCTTTTTCATATCATTGATAAAGACCTTTCTTCAATCACCCCATCGACACTCGAGGGGGCAATCCTTCAACATTAATTTTTCTTCATCCTTCAAATATACTATATTTCCATAGGTATATGTATACCCACTTCGATATATATAAGGTATTTTACTCATTTGTATTTGTCTACTTTCATTGAAGTGATATAACTTATGTCACCTCAAAGAGGGGAAAATGTAGACACCTGTAGTTTTATCAATACACTATTAGATCTTATAATGGAGCATTAAGATATAATTCTTCTCCTTGAGAAATTGACAACACACCATAAGTTAGACCTATCTAACTCCCCTCTTACGACACCTTTTTGGTCTTATCTTCCTCTTATAAACCATTTAAACAGGTTGTTATAGCCTTGTTCTAACTACATTAGCTTCTCATTCATCTTGGTTAGCTCTGATTCTATTAGCTCAATCTTTGACCATTCAATAGTCACTTCGTTGGATTGATTACAGACCTTCAGAAACCCTTCTAGAACCCTAATTCCTCTCTAAGAGATGATGAATTAGTCTAACCTAGGTTAATTACTCTAAACATAGTCAAATCATTTACTTTGACTTGCTAATGTCAAGTGCTTGTTGCACAATTAGCCTTTTGAGTCTCACATGCACCCAAATTTACTCCCATTCTACCAAATGAAAAACTATAAATAGGGTTATGACCCCCTCTCTACATTTCTAAAGAATTCTCTCTTCTAACTAAAAGCATAAACTATAGTAATTTGTTTAGGCTTTAGATTGTAATTCATCTTCCTATTGAATTGAAACTAAACAACATTTGACTTTTGTATTTTCATCAGCATAACCATGGAGTAAAAGGGAAGATGCCATTGGCCTTGAATCCATTAATGGGGAGATCTCTTTCTCTTAAACACATAATTGATTGCTTAGATCCTCTTAGGTTCATTATTTCAATCTTTTGAAGAATAGAGGTTAAACTTCATTTGTTTAGTTTTCATGTTTATTTCAAATTAATTTATGCCAAAGAAGGAACCCTTGCTCATTTCTTATTACAACATGGTCCATTGATCATAATTGTTAAAATTCTTTGGGGTATTCTTTAGAGATTCTTACCCCAAATCCATGGCTTTTGCAACTTTTCATTGAACACACATGAGGCACACACGATTAATCGTAGCCCCTGGTTATTATGTGAGCTTTGGATGAGAAGGTTCTGCCAGTGGTAATGGATGCTATTATTTACAGCCTGAATATAAATACATGCATCCTAACTCTTATAACATAAAATTAGTAGGCATCCACACACTGTATTCCCATGCCATCAGAGAAAGTAGATAAACGTATGAATGAACCATAGGAAAATAGATCTAAGGATCATAACATACTACAATAGTGCAAAAGGGTTTGCACCCATAAACAATATATAAGTGAATGAACCCATATATACTATATAGTATATATATGGATATCATATAGTATGATATTGATTTAAAAGAGTTTTGGTAGCCACATTAAAGTCAAAAGGGTCATCTCAGACCATATACAGTAAGTGATAGTTGGTCCATCCTATACAATAGTGCTCTAAACAAAGACATTGGTTATGTTCTTCTTGCTATAAGCCATTTAAAAACCCTAAGTGGTCATAGTGTCAACTTCTATCAATGACATTCTATGGATAGCTCTCTAATACCCTGAAATCCTAAACCCTAGGATTCTGAAACCTAACATTGTCCTGCTGCAGTTTGTTGCCCTACTTTCTACTCCATTGCTACCCATATATTCATATGTATATCTTAGCCTCTCTTTTATGCCTCTCCATACACACATCATGTAATTTCATAAATAGGGAAAAAAGCCTATATTATTTTATTGATTTGCAGGAAATCAATCAATCCATAAAGAATGGAGTGCTTACAATATCTTATAGGATATTGTCACAACTGAAGTATAAACAAAGAATTAAGTTTCACAGGTACAACTGGGAAACTAATTCACAGAAGCTTCTAAAAAGGTAATCTGTTAAGCATAACCAAATTATATACAAACATATAGTTACAACAATACCTGCACATATGTTTAATAAAAATAGTATAGATGGTTATAAATAAACATAACCATATAAGAATTTATATTATTTACCATAATCTAGCTATAGCAAATGCAAAATTAACTATAGGTAGAAATATGTTTTACCTTAACATTCCCCCCCTTAATTTTGCATTTCCTCAAGGGATGAGGAGAGAAGCTCTTTGAACAAATCAAACTTGTCACGTGCAAGTGACTTCGTGAAGATATCTTATCATTTTTCAACTGTTAGACAAAAATAAAGCTGTATATTGTGCTTCAAGACATGACTCACATATGAAATGTACCTGTACCTCAATATGTTTTGTTATTTCATGAAGCACTGGAGTGTAAAAATGTTTGAAAACACCTTCATTGTCAACATACATGGTGTTTGGTTTGTCCTATGGTATTCCAAGTCCTTCAAGTATGCGACGTAGCCATATTGCTTCACAGATAGCTTCTCTAGCAGAATAATACTCAGATTCTTTGGAAGAGCGAGAAACAAAGTGTTGGTTTTTACTTCCCCGTGATATTGGTCCAGATCCCATAAAGAACACAAACCCTAAAGTTGATTTTATGTCATCCATATTGCCTGCATGATCTAAATATGAATATCCAGACAAGAAGAAGTTTTCATTCTTCTTGTATTCTAGACCAAGATCCACTGATCCTTTGAGATATCTCAAGATGCTCCTTGCTTCTTTCCAATGACAAAATTTAGGTTCCTACATGAATCTGGATAGATAGATTACTACAAATACTGATATCTAGTCTAGTGTAGGTTAGGTAAATGAGACTCCCAATCAACTTCCGATAGAGAGTGGACATTTACCTTATGAGATGGATCTGAACGAGATAACTGCAATCTCTTCTCCATATGTGTAGAAATTGGTGTGAAATCCATAATCCTGAATTTATTGAGAATTTTCTTGGTATATTTCATCTTAGAAACAAAAATTTGATTCTCTTTCTTCCATACTTCCAATCCAAGACAATAGTGCATTAACCTGAGATCTGTCATGTCAAACGATCAATTAAAATCTTTCTTCGTTGCATCGATCATCCTCACTAAACTGTCAATTAATGACTAGATCATCGACATAGAAAAATGAACAATCAATCATAATCTCCCCCCTTGATTTTTGAGGTAAATATTGGGATCGTATGGATTTCTAACAAATCCATGTTGTATGAGATGTTCATCAATTTTGATGTACCACGCCTCGGGGTACCTGTTTGAGGCCATATAGATATTTCTTGAGTCTTCATACCTTTTCTTCTTGACCAGGCACTACATATCCCTCAAAGTTGAGTCATGTAGACTTTTTTTTTATAAATATCCATTTAGGAAGGCACTTCTTACATCCATCTGATGGACTTTCTAAACAAACTGTGTAGTTAGAGCAAAGATCATCCTAATCATTTTGATCTTAGCTGTGGGAGAAAATGTCTCCTCGTATTCAATGCCTTCTTTTTTGTGCATACCCCCTTTGCTACTAGTCTCACTTTGTACTTGCCCACTATCCCATATTCTTTATACTGTCATTTTCGAATATCCATCTGCATCCAATGGGTTTCTTCCCTGATGGAAGATTGAAAAAGCTGCCAAGTGTTATTTTTCATTACTGATTGATATTCTCAGTCCATGGAATCTTTCCAAGATTTTTACTGTAGGGCATCCTTGGACTGTAGAGGGCTCATCAGACTCAATAAATCTACTCATCAAAGAAAAAGTTTACTTCTTCTCTTGCTTTACTATGATTCCTGTGGTCTAGGGGTGGATGTATCTAGTGGAGCATCCATTCTTGCATCTCTGTAATGTGCTAGTACAACCACTTGGGAATATATTGAACTATTCCCATGGGTTGTGGTTCTATAATATCATCACCATCATCCCCATCATCACTTTCATCATATGTGGGAACATCATCTTCATTTTTTATAGTTGGTGAAGAATCTACATTAGGTGAGTATGGAGGAGGATACTTTACTTCCTTCTTCTCAAATAACTCAAACATATCCTACTGGTGTAGACTTTCCTAGTCTTAGGATCCATCAATATGTACTCAAGAGTTTCTTCATTGTACCCAATAGAAGATGAGTTTCTGTGACTTCATGTCTAATTTATTTATTTTCTTCTTGGGTATGTGCATACTTGTCTTTACACCCAAATACTATAAGGTGTGCAATAGATGGTTTCTGCTTTGACCATGCTTCTTGTGGTGTAACTCCGTTAAGAGCAACTGTGGGTGCAATCTATTAAACAAATGCACAATTGTTGTTTGCTGCTACTTCTACCTAAAATGTCTTTGTAATTCCAGAATTCATTGATCATTGCATCGCATTATTTCCATGATAGTATGAATTGATTCTCTCGACACCACCATTCTACTACAGTGTGTGTGGAGGAGGAATTTGTTGACGAATCTCGTGAGCTAATAAATTTGGTCTAGATTATTAGAAATAATATAACACAATATCATAAAAACACATAATATAAAATCATCCAGGATGATTTATTCATTAATAGAGAGTTACATATATAGATCAATTAACCCCTACAATGGTGGAGTCAAACATGATCTTCAATCCCTCATATCTCTCTCCATGAATCTCTCAAACTCATCCCTAAGATATCTCTAGCTAATCTCTAGGATATCTCTCACACTAAAATAGCTACGTGAGTTGTTCTCACAACTCACCAATAATAAAACTATTACAACTATATTATTAATATGAGTTCTATAAACTCATTATTAATAATATTATAATTTATTTAATAATGTTACACAATATTTTGGTAACATTCACTCCCCTATTGTTAACATTATTAACTCCAAATATACACTCCCCTAATGTTGACATGGTAAAACATAACTCCTTTTACTGCAACATGTTGCACGGGCTTGCCTCATAATCTAGATCAAAGAAAGGCATGTAAACTTCCAACTGGCTGATATGTCTTGCTACACATGACCATAACTATGTGAAGGAACGCATCCCACATTTACTCCATGAAAAGAATGCACTCGGCATTCCACTGGCGGATCATCTTCATAAAGAAGGAAGGTAGTCAGAGGACCGCTACATCAGTAAAATTTTATCTACCTTTTTACATCTGTGGTTTTCTGGATCTACCACCAACCCTTTCCAAATCTATGAGTGTTATAATAAACTTAGAGACATACTCTACAATGTTTTCTTCTAGGAGGTTACATATAGGAATTTCTCACACATTACAATTGAACAGGAATGTGACATCTGTTCTTATTTTCAGAAAATAAACACACAACTGAAAAAATGAAATGCCACAACACCATTATGCGGCCCCGTCACTTGCGGCTGGTGAGAGGTCGCTAATTAACCTCCTTCCTCCGTTGCCTCCGTCCTCCATGAATTTGATTCTAACTCAACTAGATTTGATCATAAGGCTCAATTTACATTGATGGACGTCAGTTAACACTGAAAATAAATCCATACGGAATTTTAAAAAAGTAAATTTATAACTATTTACAACTCACAAAATTGGCAGACAAATAAATTTTAACTCTAATACAAAATAAGGACTTCACTTGACTTACAATAAGACGTCTGACAACAATTTTAACAAAATGATGATAACATGTCATGGAAATAAAATACAAGAAATATAACTTTATAACAAATTTTATGACACAAAATACAATTAAAAAAACTTATATTTATATATAAAAGTAAAATAATTTAACACTAAAAAGATCAAAACTTTAATATAATAAAATTAAATTAAAATTTAAAAAATAAAACTAAAACAAATACAGAAAATTTTAAAAAATAATTCATATAATATAAATAATAACAAAATATTTTTTTTTGTTTTTTTTTTAAATAAACCACATTATTTTTAAAAAAATTACTACACCTAAAACAAAAACAATACAATATTTTGGAATAAAATATACTTTAAAATCAGTATTTAAAGAATAAAAAACACACCTAATCCACATATAATATAAAACCACGATATTTTACAAAATACTATGGACATAATACTAATACATATATTAACATTTCTAAAAACAACTACGTGCCTTTTGTAGACCATTTCCTTAGGCTCTCCGTCAACAATGATTCAAACCAACTATTGGCAATCTAAATGCCAAGCCTTCACATTTCAATTTTCTTGCAAAATAATCAGATATGTCCCACATGTGTCCAGGTGACATGTACAATGCATCAGGAACAAATATTATGCGTAGGTCGTAATGCACAATCTGCAAGTTATTGAATGGAACCATGTTTACTTTGACTTGTTAATTTCTATGGAGAATAACTTGAATATTCCCAACTGCATAGAACACAAACTCTTTTACAAACCCAGCAATCTCGTTGAACTGTCAAATCTACATAGACGACAAGATATGTATATGAGACGTTTGACAGCACTATGAATCGGATGACAGACCGCCAAAGTAAGTGAATAGATCAGCTTATAATGTCAGAAAATGGAAAGTGGCTCTGAATTAATTGCACTACAGATAAATCATACATCTGAAGTCGAATTGACAATGAGGTTCATTGGAAACTAACACAAAGGTGTCCAAATGACTGAACCTCTCTGATACCAAATATTAAATTTGGTCTAGATTATTAACGAACCATAATCTAGCACAATATCATAAAAATAAAAATATAGAATTCATTCAATTCGAGACAATTTATTCATTGATAGAGAGTTACATATATAGATCAATTAACCCCTACAATGGTGGATTCAAACATGATCTTCAATCCCTCATATCTCTCTACATGAATCTCTCAAACTCATCCCTAAAATATCTCTAGCTAATCTCTAGGATATCTCTCACACTAAAATAGCTACGTGAGTTGTTCTCACAACTCACCAATAATAAAACTATTACAACTATATTATTAATATGAGTTCTATAAACTCATTATTAATAATATTACAATTTATTTAATAATGTTAGGGCAGAGACTCAAACAAGCACCAAGCCTCCACATGTTCTAGGTCTGAGAAAAGGGGAAAAGTCAACCCTTAAATCGATTAAGTATAAAGAACCGGTGGAAGTCTCCACATGTCTCATCAGCGTAAATTCTTGAAGGCACGATGCAAAGTGGAGACTTCACTTGAGTGTGCAAAGAAAAAAATCCACATGTTAGGGTTTGAGAAAGGCGTCAGCCCAAATCAGCAAAGTACTAACAGACTCACAGAATGAGCTTGGTTGTCAACTCAGCACATCTTCAAAGGTAAAGCTAAAAGTCGGATTTCCCAAACAGATCACTAGCCTACCACTTGTCCCAAGCTCTAATATGGGACAAAATCTGACAATTGAAAATCTATGATGGGGTCCTGAGTTAGTGTAGCGAGTGCCACGTGCCTCAATGTATGCAAATTCTAAAGGGGTGGTAACCCAAGGGCCTATATCTACAAGCAAGCATGGAGCTTCCACGTGATCCTTGAAAGTCAAAAGGGGGGACAAAGTCTCTAATGCCATAAATCGACTAAGTGATGGAAGGGATAGTTGAGACCTCCACATGTCATCCCTGCATCAATTTCAAAATGTGGAAAAAATCTGGGAGCAGGTCCCAACATGCACGCTAGCCCTCCGTGTGTCGATTTTGCAACTATTTTCGAGCCTCACCAAATGATTTAGGGACTCAAATTAAACATGTTTTCTTGTCATAATGACTATCAAAGTCAATTTTTAAGTTTTGATCAAGGAGTTTAACTAACTAAAAAACCATATTTTTAGTCAACCCAGGGACCATATAATACAACTGATAGTCTACAGTTGCGTGAACCAAGGAGGTAGAGAAATTTTCGCCAATCCCCTTGAACTGTATATGAAGAATGTAATAACCCAACAAAACATGGGTTTTTGCCCAGGCATGTACCCTCATTGAAGTAAACCAGTCTACAAGTGGCTAGTCATGTGTTGAGTGTCTACCAAATCAACATACCAGACATCACTAGATGACTGTGGAAGGTTTACTTGATTGATCAGTGTACAAGTACAGTATTCATTATCTAAATGATTCTTCTTAGCTCAACAATATTTCCTTGCTGATAGGGTTCTTCTTTTCTAGTTCCCATTTTTACATCCCTTGATTGTAGTTTAAATGTCCCTTGTGATATTTTTGGTTCGTGGAGGTCCATATTTACTTGATGAACCTTTATTATATGTATTATACCAACAATCTTTGTACAGATCATGTCCTCTTTTACAAATTGGACATTTCTTCTTCCAGTTGATTTTCCCCTTGATGTTGATACTGATTCTAATGTTGGGACTTTTGATAGGAATTAGGTTTTCCTTTACCTTTTCCTTTTCCATTTTTAATGGGTAGAAGAAAGTGCCTACTCCTCTTCATCATCATTGATTATGCATTTGCTTCCTCTTACTACAGTAGCTTTACTATTTTGTCAAAACTTTGTTCTGTCGTATCTAACAGAGTTTAGTGTTGTTACAAAAATTATGGGTAAAAGAAGATAGGGAGTTCATCTCAGAACAATGGTATCAAGAGCTCCATTTATGACCGCTTCTCCCAGGGCTAGAAGTGAAGCCCTCAACTTTGTAACTCTTCACAAGGTAAGCTTTTATTTTCTCATTCTAAAGGGTTGAACTTCAGTGTTGTAACTAACTCTTCGTAAATTCTAGTATGACATTCTTGGAGTTTTGGCCTCACATATTATTCAAGTTTATCCCACACTTCTTTGGCTTCCTTTTGACATCTCGAATGTGGGTTTACACATTATCGAAACACTCCAAACAAGATGATGATTTTGGCCTTCTGATCTGCTTTATCAAACTATTATTGCAGTTGTGTCATATCAGTGCAGTTGATTGGTCATAGTACCATTCACAACAAGTATGTGATCTAAATTCAAACTCAAGCTGTGTCTTGATTTTTAGTCTTCCATTGTTAGCATAGGTTGTTTTCCTCTTAGTAGTTGTGAATCTAGAAGAAAAAATTTGGGGGAATTGAGTGCCCATTTTAGTAGAAATCACTGCAATTTAGGGTTAGGCTCTTATCACTCAAGGTATAAGGTGCCTCGAAATCTATATACCATCAGTTTGATATACCAAACCTTTCTATATACACACCCTTCTGATATACCCTATGTTGTGTACGTGGAACTAAGCTCTCCCTTTCTAAATACCCATGGTGGTGCATGAAAGAGGCGTTAACATACGTGAAAGAATTTGCAATAAGTGGTACCAAGACAGTACTGAAAGGGTTATGTGCGATTATTGACACCGGCTCAAATAAATATCCTCATACGCATGCACTAACTTTTCTATATACTTGGATAATTTCTCAGTCTTGATTTATGTCATGCAATCATTCACAGATGGATGGGATGGCTCATAGTGTGTACACTGTGTCCTTATTAATCCCCCGTCAATTCAAAGGGTCGATGCCTAAGATAATGTTGTTGTAGCTATATTAGGCATTAAGTGCAGTAGTAGTCACTGATGAATTTACCCGTAATCTGCCTCCCAGAGGCACTGTATATACTGAACACAATGCTGTGAATGATATCTAAGATCTCATCAGTGTTTTTGAACCAAATTTTATTGTTTTTTATTACAACTATTTTGCCAGTTTTTGACCAGTTACATAAGTTTGTGGTCGACTATGGACAACCTACAAATTAGTAAAATATAATGAAGTATGCAAATTATATTCAAAATTTGGGAAAAAATTGAATGACAGACAATGTTCTTTTGTTTTTCGGGGCCCTAGTGGCCTCTGGAGCCCAGAACGACCCTCTATGCCAAAAATTGCAAAAAAATAGTTGCAAATGCAATTTTTGGGTGTACACCTAATTTAGTAAAAGTTTGCTTAGAATGAAAAAATAAGAGCCTAATAGGAGAAAAAAAAATTACCCTAAATTAGGGTTTTTCTCACTAAAGGTTTAGTGGTGGCTTTACTTATAACTAAGTTGTTTAGAGGCTAAGGTTTTTCTGCTAAATGTTCAGCCTCCACAGTTGGAGGTTTTCACAAAATTTTGCCTCCAAAGTTCAATTGGTTTTAAAAATGAGTTGGGGGTGTGGGTCGAACCTTAAACCTCACACACCCCAAGATGTTCTCACCAGCCAACCGCCTCAACCGCTTCAACTGCATATAGAATAAAATAACAAATAGAGGAATTTAAAGTCAAATGAATTGACTAACCTAAAGAAGAAAATTCAACTGACCTGGCATTCTGAGTGGTTGACTATGGCTGAGTTGAATGGAGTCCTCGTGGCAGAGATGGAGCTCCACAAGGTTCTTAGAGAGTGAGGGAGCATAATTAGGGATATTCGTACTCCAGGAAAACCATATTTTCATGTATTGTTAAAAAGAATGCCTTCATATTTTCTTATCCACCGCTCCTTTATTTTATTAACTCCTTTGATTCTGTATTGTTCATCTTTCCTTTGCTGAAAATACGTTCATTGTAGGGTCCACCCTTCATCGGCAAGGATTGAAGGTTTGATCACTGGATTTTATTAAGTGAGTGATCTTCCACCGTTTTTGGCTGTGATAAACTCCTTTGCTGGAGGCTGATCAGTGGGTTACTTATTGGATCGTTGCTAACTGCATGTGATGTCTTTGATGCTTCAGGTTTGTTTGTAGGATCCAACTCGAGCTCATATGATGGTTGCTTTTTACCCCTCCCATTTACCACATCCAGAGCTCTTATGCACAGGTTTGGTTCTTACAGGGTGTTGCACCAATGACGCAAATGAATTGCCTGATGGAGCTATCAGTGGAGGATAAAAATAATGACACCAATACCAATGACTTCAATGCTGATCAACATTGGTTTCGGTGACATGACCACTCAGTTGAATGGGAAGCTAGGTCCATTCACAACTTGTCAGTTCAATGGATGACTCCAACCACTAATGAATGGAACTCAGATACATGAAGCCAAGCAGATCAATGTGTCTTTAAAAATAATATCTTTAGAAGACAATGCTTGACCTCAATATTCAATACCTTGGCTCGGTCCTAGTAATAAAGCAGGACTCAGCTCAGTCCTCCATATAAAAAGGTAATCTCCAAGGGAGCTCTGTGGACAGCTCGATGGAAGGCTTGACTTGCAGATTTTCCTGCAAATGCAAAGGTATACTAACAAGACGGAGAAACTATATTTCTTCTCTTAACTTAGAGGTAAAATCCCTGGATGGGGAATTTTTTTTAAAAAATATTTAATCTGATTTCTATAAACCAGAAAAATGCTCCAGCAGTAAATTTTGCCTAGTGCAGGGGGCACCAAGGAAAAAAAAAATTCTTTACGTTTACCTGGAGATCACACAAGAGGTTGAGGGACTGCAGGGAGTTCTGGGAAGTTGCAGGAGGACAACACAGGCTCTCTAATGAAGCAAATATTCTTCTCTACGAACTTTTCTTCCTCTGCAACCTCTCTCCAACCTTAACAGGAACTTCACCTAGTTCTAGTACCAAATGTAATTTCACAAATAGGGATGGAAGCCTTTATAATTATATTAAAGTGAAATCAATCAATCCACTACAATGGAGTGCTGCAATTCTTATAGGAATTGTACAGCCGGGTACATACACACGGATAAGATGTTGCACCAGGTGCAATAACAAACTAATTCACATAATCTCGTGCACATAGGTAAATCAGGGAAGCATATATGGTTTTGAATAGTATAACCATATAGTTACAACATATAATACAAGAAAAAAGACATGTATAGGAATAAATGTTCCCATATTAAAAATAATAAAAGATTAAATAATCTAACTATACCATTAATTAATAATTAACTAAGGTAATAATATATTTTCCCTAAAAATTTTCCTGTAACATCTTCATTTATGACTAAGATAACATGAGAAATATTTGTTTAAAACACATATTTTTCTCTACTCTAATTTTTCATAATTTATAACACACATTCCTTGATAATCCATCACATAATAGAAAACCATATGCAGTTATAATGACTCAGTGTTACACTGATCTCTCATTTCATGACTCAGTTTCTAGACCAATCTATCATGGTTATCTTGGTCCTTGTGTATATGAAGTATACTTTGGTTTCTTTACCTTCAACAGGTCATTCAAGTGTTATTGTCTAGGAAGCCTATCTAAGTGTCTGTTACTAAAACTCACATGAAATCTCACAAACTTAGACCAGGTGATATAAGACAATACAACCAGAAGTTTTTGATACTTTTCCCAAAGTTTTAAATCATTTTTACCATTTTTTACATTCCTAGACAACATACTCATTGAAAGGAATATGTCTTTCACCCCACTCTAATTGTTATCTAGATTAGTCTTCCTTGAATTCTATCAACCAATTCCGAATCAAGTTTTAACAATAAATAGGGACATCTCACATATACTAGTGTCAGAGTCTACTTATGGTGACTAAGGGTAATTAGACATACTTGAATCAACTAACATTGTTTCAGGTGTGTTTATTCAACCTAGGTCAACACAAGTTGATTACAACACTTGACAATATGCCTATCTCAGTTTAGAGTAAAACCATGAACTGAAATTCTACTTGTGGAAATTGAGTTAGAAGATATGGGTGGGAAAATGAAGCATAGTGGTTGCTTCATAGTATTCACCTAATGACTTTCATCATTAGGTGGGTACTACGTAGTAGCAATTGTACTGCAGCAGCCCACCAAGTACTTGTAACTCGAGTTTCATACTTAAGAGTTAATTGTTAATTAACTTATTCTTATTAATTAATTTAATTAACATTACACACGTATCAAGGGATCACTAAGTTGAAAATATGTTTCCTTTTGACTAAGGGTTTCATAATGTACCCTTTAACACATGAGTGTATGCAGATCAGTTCTACATTCTTATTGTGAACTTGTAATTAATTATCCATTCATTCATTTTATTCCCTTAACTTGTTCATACTTAGGTAAGATGATGATCATCTAGTATTGTTTTATAATTTGTCTAATAGTATGCATTTTGAATAATTCAAAATATTGACTAAATTATTTCCTTTTCATTAATTACCCTTTCTTATTATATTGTAAATGTCTTCTCTCCCTTCTCTTTATTGGTTCATGTATGAAACAAATCACTTTCTTTTATCACATTAAAAATTCAACTTATCCATCTAAATTATGATCATATCAATGTCCTTATTAATATTTCACAATGTCAAATGTTGCTTCACAAGTAAATAGATTGAATACCCATTAAGGTGTTTATTTAATCATTCACATATGATTTAGGCCTTATCTTTTTCCGTTGTAAATGAGATAAGTAAATTACTTCTTTATCTACTTAGGATACTTAGATTCATTTACTAGTTCTTAACACTTTTATTTGGCCCAATGATGATAAGGAATACACTAATTACAGATTGCCTATAACATATTATTCACTTGGTTTTAGTAAGTAACTATATCAGAATTTATAATTTAATCAGTTTACGATGATAGTTTATAACAAGGACTCCATTATATAGTTCCCCATTTATTCCTTTCATAACACCATGTTATTTATTATGCCTTGTTTACTTTAACATATATTTATATATATAATCATAGGATTAAACTAAGACATTTATCATACAACCCTTAATCAATCAACAAGTCAATTTGATAAGGAAAAATTCTATTACTCAAATAGCTTTAATTATTTTATAAACATTTTAATAATGAAATAATAATATCCTCTAACCATTACAGTTTACAATTGGCACCAGGCCTTCATGATTCATAACAAAAATCCTTTCATAACTTTATCAATTTTGGATGAGCATCATTAGTAAAATAAATGCAAATTCCTATTACTATTTCTCCTTTCACTTTTCACAGAATCCATCTGCATATTGTTAGCATGTGTCAATTCATAAGAACTGAGCATGATAAGATCTAACACATTAGAATAACATGTTACTATCTAAATATTTCATGAAAATAATCCTTCTATTTAATGGAATTGTTCTAACTTCCCTATTTCTATAAAAGTAAAGAAAGCATGCTAAAAATGCCACAATGCCAATTTAGGAAAAAGAAGTCAATATAACCTTTTATAAGTCTTTATCCTAAACATGCAAAAAAATGATTTCATTAGAGTTTTAAAACATTGGTTCCATAGTCAATAGAGTGACAATGTGTTTTGGGATTTCAATCAGATAATCCTAAAGATTATGTGGTTGAAATTCGAAACTATAACATCCATACGATAATCAATTCTAACCATCACTTAACTACATACCTTTAGATAATGATATTGAAAAATTTCAAGTAGTCAAGAAAAACATTGTTAAATGACCAAGATGCCAGATATAACCATGAAACAATTCCATATGAAACATAGAATAAAACAAGCACTGAAAATTATCGAATCATTAAATATCACACAATCAAATTTTGGTTAAAAATTCTAAGTATTTTGGAAAAATAGTCAAGTTTCATTTGTTATATGTTTATCAAACGCTTCAGTTAATAAGGATTTATAATTGCTATCTAGTCACACAGGCTCATCGAACAAACTAAAAAACAATCCAATCATTTCCACAAGAAACCAAACCACTATCAAGTGATTAATCACCAAATGGACTCAAACTACAACCAAAAAACAACACTAGTATTCCACAAAATTACAGTGGACTTTTTCCAAGTGATTTTAAAAATTCCTCAAATTACTGAATAATTCGATCCTTTCAAGATTTAAATATAAAAACTCAGTCAAAAAATAATAATATCAAATCATAGGTAAGTAAAAATCAAACAACATTCAGGAATATAGAGACCCAACTTATTTTTCTAACTAGTAAAGCTAAATGTTCCAAAAAGGAATCAATAGAAATAAACAAGGGTTTTTTAGTTCCTATAATAACCTATTTTAACACCATTACACAAGTAGGATTTCCTTAAGAAAGAAGCATGAATTGACCTGGTGATCCCAAAAAGGGTTTATATGAGATTTTTTCATCTCCATAACTTTTAATCAAGACCTAAATGAATATGGTTGAGAAGACTGAACAAGAAACCTATAAGAAGAGTTTTTCTAGGAAAGATAACAAGTCACAATGTATAGACCCATAATTGACCCCTTTCCAAATATGAAAGGGTTTCCATAGACCTAGATAAAACTAACTATAACCACCGTAAAACCTTAATGTCACAAGGTCACTGAAATGACCATTACCATTATGATAAGGAAATGATAAAGACCTTCAAAATACACATTTAGTTGTAGGGTATAACTAATATCGTCCTATTAAACAGAATCACATAATAACTCAGACAAACACAATAATCCAACACTATCATCCATAAGATCTCATAGCTAATAAAAAGAACAAAATAATTTCATACCACTAAACTTGTTTCCCAAAAATTTTTTTGAAATGAAAACCAAAGATAAAATCAACCACATATTTTCCAATCACAAAAATCAACTCAAAAACAATATCATAAAAATGAAAGAGTTCCTTTGATAATATTGATAAACATAATAATTATCATATTGGGTTAGAGAATATCATGCCTAGTAGTTCTCCTACGGTATTCTTCTCATTTCCTTTCAGGTGTTTGTAGTAAAATCCACAAGAACTCATGCACTCGAAACCATAAAAACCCATCATTCATTTTGTCCATTTTATTAATAGAAACTATAATAAATTCCTTCTGTTATATCATCCATGCAATGATGACATTAATAATGCAACATAATCAAACTTCCATTTTGAAAAATAATAAAATGACATGCAGAGAAATTGAGCTTAAATAAGAAAAATTCAAAACAAAACCAACCTTCCCCTTTTCCCCACCAAAACCATCCTCTAATTTCCTAGGTGGTTTTCTCTCAAGGTTCAAGAACATTCAATGCGAGCCATACTACCAAAGTATCATCTTTTCCTGCCCACTACCAACTAACCCTTATTTATAACCATATGTTATTGCCAAGTTTAACTATAGTTTTAGCAATGTCAATTTAGCATTACTCCCTCATAGACCAAGTCCTAGCCAAAATTGGTGGTTCTTAAATTAAATGCAAAATTTAAAATCTAGTATGCATTAGGATTGGTGCCACCAACCATCTAAACTCACCCTCCATCAAACTAACCATAGTCACATTTAGGTTAGGTTGATGCCATGTAGGTTATTCATCCTTAGCCCAAGTTTTAATCCATAGCTTAGGAATTTTAGGAAATCTATTTTATTAGATTGGGAATTAAGTCCCTTTACATTCACTCCCCCCCTTATTTACTTAGGGTGGTGTAGTTTAATTAGGATCTAATGCAAAATATTTTAGATTAGTTTTAGGGATTAAAATTCCCCTTAGCTTATATTTAAGCAATGTAATTAAATCAAATGCAGTTAGATTAAATTAGGTTCCATACCAGCTAATCATGAAATTTCCTGAAGGTAATGTTTATCAGAAACAAATAAATTGAATCAAAATGAAGGGGTACTACTGGATGGCACAACGGTCTTTCAATATTTAAACATGAGTACAAAGCATATCAAAAACAAGAATGTGCTACCCTAATTTAGCAGCTATAGTCGAAGCAGCACATTGATCATAGGAATGCCTTGGATCATTGTAGTTGATCCAAGATGTGTTTATTCCCTTAATGATTATGAAATAGACTATGGGATAAACTTAATATTACAAACATAGGCCATTTAATGGAAAATTCCCATAGACTTAAATTCACTCCCTTTCATGTGCACACACAAAATTTAATTTAAAAGCTCAACATAAAGATTACATGTCACTGCTCAATATCAACTCGGCATTGCCAATTATGACTAAATCCAATTCAGAAGATAAAAATATAATCTACAACAACATGATCAGTAAGTTCTAAAAGTACACCATCTCAGAAAAAAAAACCATCTATCAATGTTTGTAACTTCAATTCATAAAGCAAGCAAGAATGTCATTCATGGTAGAGGCATTACATTTCTCCTGTGTGAAAGGAAAAAATTTCGAGTGTTATAGTAGGTATAAGGATCACGTTGATCCAGTTGGAGAGGACTGCTTGCATTTAAAGGAGGAAAAAAATTGGTTCCTTGTAGGGGCTTCCATAGTAGCGAGAGGTTGATTGTTCTTTGGTTGAGGGAACCTTCTATAAGGGGGGAGTTGAATGACCTATACGAGGTGATGTTGAAATGACTCTTCTCCTTCTCCTTAGAGGAAATAAGGATAACTCGATATGGTGATCAATTACTTTCTTTGAATAATATCTTGTCTGAATTATACAAAATAAGTTAAACACACTAAGATTTTGAAATCTAGAGATATAGAGTCACCAGGTACTTTTATTTGTGCATGTATGAAGAGAAGTACCAAATCTTGTCCCATTAGGTGTGCAGAAAAATTATTATCACCAAATCACTACATTATCTGAATGGCCAAGTGATTGATAGGGAATCTGGTGTGATTGGGTAAATGGGATCATCTTACAAGATGTGGGACTTGCGGCTTGAGGTGACTCTCTAGAGAAGGCTGGATTCCTCTTCCTAAACTAAACACAACACTACTTCTAATGAAATAAAATAGCCAACTAGACCTATACTAACATTTTCATGGGATTAGGGAGAGAGATTTGCAAGAAATAAAACCTACAGTAGGAAGTGGTGATGCACCAAGAAAGGGTTTTTATAGACAATAGTTTGGTTTTCCAATGAAGAAAAATGAAAATGAGAAGGATGAACAAACACCACAACCCAAATGCATATAAGGCTTCACTCCCAGATAAGCACAAAAAACTCCCAAAACCTACAATGAAACCTTGAAGTTTCACATTATACTTGGAAATATAAGAAAAGCACAATGAATAAGAAAAATGATGAAAAGACCAATAATTATTCACAAAAAAACAATTTCTATTACTTCAATCACATGCACAATGCATCATTATAGTAGGAAGAGGCAACGGTTATCATTACAATTTTGGAAAAAAGGCTTGAGAGTTCCCAAAATCCATAACTTAGCTTGTGAAAAGAGAGAGGAATTGGAAAATGTTTAACCCGTTGGAATTAGTTTCTCATTTACATTTTATAGAATACCCCAACTTTTAGAGAAGACAAGAGCAATCATAAATCCTGGGCCAATATGTAGTGCATGATGGCCTACATAGTTAATTACATTATTAATTGCACCTAAGAAGAACATACCACCATTATTCCTCCATAAATTCAATTTTTTTAATTTATCCACTATTTTAATATAAATAATATCTCTAATAAAATATTAATGCACCTTGGCCTTTTGATGGGACCCACGAGGTCATTTTGTACAAAAATGGGATTTTAGCTTGTCTACGGTTTGTTGACTCGCCAACCAACTAGCCAAGTTAGATGGCAAGCTGTTCCTTTGCATTTTTCTAAATGATCTCCACATTCCTTTCACCATTTGACACTTGGCTTGGCCTTTCCACACTTGGCTTGGTCACTTTATGTGTTATTCTCCTCCTTACCTATCTCAATAACTTAACCTATTAGGCTGACTTGGTGATCTATTCACATTGAATAACACCTTGATTATAGTGATTTACATGATGGACTATTCCATAGACGCTTTGTATTTGGTTTGGGGATGTTTTACCTCCCACATATTTTTTTGTATTTGTAGACACCAAATTTGGGTCACACTCCCTTTGGTCCATTTTCAACTAACTAGCACAATGCATTCACTTAGCCATGAATCCTTACCCCACATTGATTTTAATATTTGTCCCCACATTAATATTAATATTCCTCCCCACATTATTAATTAATTTAATTACTTTAATTAAATTAATTTAATCCTCACACATCCACTCTCATCAGTACACCTCACCCTAGACCCATTCAAGGGAGCATTTAATTCATTGTGACCAAGTCATCACTCTCAGCACTGAGTCATCACTCTTAGTACTTAGTCACCACTGGACCTAACTAACTAAGACTACTTCCCAAACCTAACTGAACTTCTTCTATGATCTTCCTATCTTTTCTAGTGTGAACTCCACTCTCCTAAGAGGATTGAACTTGGAAAACATGCCAAATATGGGAGGATATTCCTATTTTTGGTAAGTAGGACTATTTCACTCTAACCGACGCTAGTTTATCCTCAGCTCGCGCACTGGCCACCTAACTGCCATCGGTTCCTTTATATATAATTTTACAACTCTTCACACGGGTTGGTCATTAAGGTTTTGGGAATTCTATCACAATCAAGCATGAGTCTCAAAGATCCATTCTTGCATCCAAACGATGACGAAGACACCACCAAAAGAGTGCAACACAAGTAACTAGTTCTCTTCCAGAGCATTGGAGTATTCATGGGAAAAAACAGGTTCACACTATTGTGCGACACTGAACTAGTCATCACCTCGCTCGATCAATCACCAACCACCTTCATTCATGATATCTTCATAACAATAAGTAAGTAACCTCGTTTTCATCATATGTGCTTACTTTATTGTAGATATTTTACTTTCTTCAGTCTTTTCCATCTTGCTTGCTACCCAGACATCTCCATTTTACCACTAATTCACTTACCCAACCATTTCAAAGCATTTCCACCTTTCTTAACCTCTCTCTCTCTCTCTCTCTCTCTGAGTCTCTCTTATTCATGAGTCTTCTTAGTCATATTATGATCCTAACCACACCTTCCTCACTCTTTATGAAATCACAGAGAGGCCAGAAGGCCATTTTTATTAATTTATTACCCATTTCCCCTACCAACATTGGTTCACATTACCACTATGTCAGTTTTACCCCTATACTGGCATCATCGGTCACCCGAATGAATACCAGTCTCTGTGATTATTTTACACCCCCTAACCAACAAGCCTTCCATTCAACCTGAAACCAACCCAGACCTCACCTAATCAATCTTAGACATTTTATGAGACCTCTGTCCAACCCTGCAAACCCAAAGTAACCTACCAAACCTCTGGATCTAATCTTATCTTTTCCTATTATATTAGATTTACTTATTGTATTAGCATGAGATTCCTAAACCATAAAACTACATTAGGATTTCCTTATTTCATGGTATTTTCTGCATTATATTATATTTTAAAGTGGATTGAAAAGTCTTCTAGGAAGCACCTTGCTTCCTGGATCTAGCACTGGCATAGGACAGTCCACTAACCTATATTGTTAATGTTATTTTGCGGTCTTGTTGTGTTTCTTTACAAGTTGTTCCTCCTAGCCAAAGGGAAGCTCTCCATGATCAACTCATATCAAAAGTAAACAATGAACACGTATTCTACCTTCGACCTTTGATCTTATAGATATTCATCCAAACCTCTTATCTTATCTATTTTACGTACATCTTATTGGTGAAACATTTTGGCACGCCTGGTGGGACCTTTGTTGGGTTTCGTTGCATTTTTTCATTTTTAGGGAAAAATCTTATGTGTCTATTTCATTTGAAACAAGTTCACATTAAGATTATTCTCTAGCAAGATTCTCTTATTGTAATTGTCTCAGTGACATTTGTCTTTTGGGATTTAAATAGAACTCTTCTTTCTTTTCGTTACATTGCATTTAGTGAAAGCCATACCCTTTCACCTCTTCATAATTTGTTCTCACCAAATTTAATTTTTTGATTTGGGTTTAAAATATTTGCATCTAGTTTTTTTATGCTGTATTGTAGGTAATTTAAATTGTGGGAAACATATACGCTAGAAGTCATGACCAACTGATGGTTGAGCAAATTGAACCGTAGCTCACATTTTGCACTCTCTCTCTCTATACCAAACCAATTGAAAACAAACTACACATTTCTTATAAAACATCTTTCCTCAAAAGAAGTTGTCAACGATCACACGATCAAGAGGATTAACAGTGGGCTCCAGACTGGGTTTCTTGCCATTTTTCATATCAAAGCAGGGCCTCGAGTACTGCAAAAGTATATATTGGGGACACCACACCAAAATTTACCTGAAAGCAACCATAGTTTTCAATTTCCATAGGGCACCTTCGGTAACCAAAAATTATATTTTTGCTTACAGTTAGTCCAAAATGGCATAAGCCACAACATAAAATATATGGTATAGGATTTCATGTGTTTGTTAGCTTTCTTACTTGATTGCATTTTGAGGTGTGAGTTTGTTTTCTTCATTTTTTATTTTCCTGCATGCTCCCACTCACAACTGGTGTATTCTGGTTTATTCTAGGTGTGTTAGGACTCTTCATAGTCACACTCATCTACTGTGTTGGCCTTTTTCTTTGACTTAAATCACCAAAATTCATTTTTTTTCATCTTTCCAAATTTCACAGTAACCGGTAATTTTCTAGCGTCAGCCATCAGTTACCTTCTCATACCAGCACTAGTTCGCTGACTGTTGTCAATTTCATGTTGTTTTGGTTATTTTTCCCTAAACAGTGGTCAATTCACATCTAACACTTTTTGTGACTCATTTTTTCACTTCATTACACTTCTCAGTCTCTTATATCTCCTTCAGAGTCTAGTTTCACCAATTTTCACTTATTATTACCAGTTTTCAAATATTTTAATTTTCCCTAGTAATCGACATTGGTTCAACAATTGGCATCAATTACCCTCATATACCAGCATTGGTTACCTAATCAACGACATTCTGCATGCTTTCATTTTTCAGTCAAAACAATGAACAATTCCCACCTTCCATATCTATTATGTCCCATCTTTTTATATTTTTATATCATCAACAGAGCTCATATCACCAGTTTTACTATCATTCACATGGTTTTGACTCGTAGACAAGCTAATGCTCTAGTATTTCATGCTAGCCACTAGCCACTTCCACCTAGCCCATCACCACATTCCATATCATCACCTATGGAACCCAAAAATTCTATTACCATCAGTACCGGTGACGAGGAGTTTGCAAGAATCCATGATCAAAACCCCACTACCTTGCAACATTACCTAGCTCATTCATCCACCCGAGACTCCACATCACAACTTATCTATGGCATGTATGTATCCATTCACCCTACCATGACACCCACTTCTACATCGGCTACTACTAGTACATCATTATCCACTCCTGCCTCATTTTTTGTTTCTATTCTTAACCCCGCATTATTGGTATTTGTCACACCTATGAAAACTACCACGCCCTCAACGTTTATTTCCCCTATGATGTTTTCCATACCATCATCCAATTTACATGTGCCTTTTGCATCCTATCCACCTCTAGTGTCGAAAACCCCTACTCCCTTCCAAAACCTTGTCGCTCTCCATCCTACAGTCTTTCCACCAATTGCCATGAGAGTCTGTACGTCCACCCTACTTACCTACACCTAACATCAATAACCACATATTTCATCTACCACCTATTTCAGGTATTTTCCCATGACATCCATCTCCTCTCATATTCCCTCATCATATTTTTCATACTTGGAACCACCACATGCTGGAGTGCCATCCATGTCATACCCATCTTATCTCCCCTCTTTTACTACATGGGGGTGCCATGTCATCACAACCTATGAATGATCTCATCAAGATGATGTTGGACAAGATGTAGATATTATAAGCATTTTTCTCCGACTCATGTAACTCTCTGATATACGATGAGATTTGCAATGAGCCCATTCACCCATCTGTTCCAATTCATCCATACCCTACACATTGGGAAATTCCCAAATTAAACCAACTCAATAACAGAGAAGACCCACAAAAACATTTTTGGTCTTTCAAAAATGTATGTTATCTCATCTCTCACGATGACACTTTTCTCTTTTAAACATTCCCATTTTCCTTGACGAGGCCTACTTTATATTAGTATAGTGCTCTACCCAGGCACTCCATATTTTCATTTAATTAGGTAGCTCAAGATTTTCTAGACCAATTTTATATCAAGATTGTCAAGAAGGTCACAATGACCGACTTATACGTGACATGCCAGTATGAGGATGATTCTATCATAGACTGTCACTGGTTGGCGGAGCTTGATTAACCAACTCACATTCCAACAACCTCAAACCGAGTTAATAGAGTTATTCATCCGAGCTTTTTCTAGACACATCTGACCAACTCTCCAAGTCCAAAATTTCCACACATTCGATGAGGCATTCACAATGGCCCAAAAGCTTGAAATCCATGCTATTGAGGAGAAGAATTTGTAATTGTGTAACAAAAATGCTCCTTTTAAAACTAATGATTCTTCCTCTTCATCCAAACCACACAATTTTTATTCCAAACCCAAAGAATTTTCCAACACAGTGGTTTTAAAATCTGACCCCTCTCATCCATCTAACCAATAAAATTATTTTTATAACATTTCTTCTATTTAGAATTTCCAATGCAAGAGGGAAGACCAAAAATATACTCCCATCAGAGAACCTTACTCCTCAGTTTTGTAAAATATTTTAAATTCTAGAGCCATAACTATTCCATCCATCAAACCACATACTGGTTTTGACTCTTCATGTCCAATGCCTGCATGGTACAAGGAGAATTATTATTGCAATTATTATCATGTTAGAGCTCATAGGGATGGTAATTACGTAACTTTAAAAAAAATCATCTAGGAAATGTTAGATAATAGAGATATCGTCTTGGATAACCCCAATGCCCTGGATAACCAAAACCATCACATCTTTAAGAAACCATTTCCAAATCATACACATCATCTAATAAAGCCGAAAAAACCTTAAACAATGATAAAAACATTCACAATGTTCATGCCTATTTTGATATTATACTGGCCCCTTCCGCTTAGTTTTCTTCTATCTCAACTATCAAGGAAATTCTTGCATGAGCTCCTTCATCCATAGAAAGACCTATTTCTTCCAATCCTCTACCTATGGAGGATTCCACCTTATCCTCTCCTCTACCCAAAGAGAAGTCAATCCCATCTACAGATGCAGCTACCCCTCTCACCTCCCTACCTATTAAGCGACCTACATTACTCATCCTTCTACCCATGAAAGAACCTAACTTACCTTCCACTTCACTAAAGGATGGGCCTACACAATTGAATTTTCCTCCTCATTTTCCCATGGAGCACTCTCATGGCATCTCTTCATGTTGGCAACATTTCCCCACTAGATTTTAAAAACCTTATCTATCTGTTATTGTCTCTTTTACTCATAGAGTCTGAATTCAACCATTTCCTTGTCTCATAGACATTATTTACAGGGATCAATACCAAATCAACATCATACCCCTCCACTTCAGTGTCATTCTCACGTTTGGATGAATTCTTAGATTATGTTGACAATTACATGCTTTGGGGATGCCTTCGAATCCCTGTCTCAAATCAAATGAAAATGTTGTCTACCGACACTTCCATGATCTATCCAAAGGTGTTTATGACAAACAAAATAACCATGCCTATTGTGGTCACCTCTTCTTCATCACCCTCACCCATGCCTAATTTGTTACCATCCACAAAAATTTCACCTTTTCCTAAACCCCTACATGCACCTATACCTTCCTCTGTGCCCAAATCCATTACCACATTGGGAGTTATGCTGACATCAAGCCTAGTCCATCCTCTTGTCAAACTAGATTTAGCCACATCCTCGTAAGCCATCGCTAAGACTATTCCCCCACCTAAGAGGAAGAACCAACCTCTTAAGCCACATACACTGGCATCACCCACTATCCCTCTATCACCTTCACCACTTCCATCTATCCTAGTTATACACCCATCAACCTTGGCCAAGTGGATTCCAACCCAAGGTAGACCAAAAACAAAGAAACCCACCTCTTCGTCACAATATTCTATTCCAAATAAATTACCTACACAACCTATGTCTACACTAATACTTACCTCTTTTCTACCTCCCATATCTAAGCCACTTTTTGTATTTGCATCATCACCCATACCATTCCCTTCTTTTCAGTTAGTCCTTTCTATATTTCCTCCTAGCACCATCTTCACTGAACCCCCCTTATCACCTTGGTTAACTCATCCCCTTCCATCATCTGTCTTCCCTTCTACATCATGCACTCCTTCTACACCTTTACCCAAGAAAGTACAATCCAAACCCAAAACTATACTATCTACTAAGTAGGTAGTCAAACTTACCCAACCTCCAATTCAACCCCCAGTTATACCTCTTCCATAGAAGTCACCCAAACTTCCATCTATAACCACACTCACATCACAATGTGATCCCTTGGTAGGTACTAATGTCCTTAATAACCTTTTAGAAACCTCCATCATCACATTACCACCTCTTAAGCCTTACAACCTACTCAAACCTAAACTAGAAGGGTTTGATGATTCTAATATTTGCACCTATCATCGTGTGTGAGGACATGATGTTGAAAACTATAAGGCCCTTAATAATATTATTCTTCAACTGTGTTCTCTGGAATATCTCTTGGAAGAAGGAAATATTTTAGATGAGGACCCCATTCTACCTTCGCTTATCACTAGACATCCTTGCCCCATATCTATTCAGTGACCTCCATCTCCACCTCTCTAGTCCTTTTACCCTCCTCCAACATTTGAGATCAATATGGTCTGCATTAGATAATTAACGAAAAATCCTCCAAAATGTCAGTGTGCCCTAATTATTTCATAAGATTTTGTTCCTTCACCCCTCTTTTTCCCATCATACCATTACACCTTTCATGACACACCTTCTTCATCTCCCTCTTTTCCTTGGATTAACATGATTCAAGTTTCCACCCTCACACAAAAATATAAAGGAGAAGATAAGACATACAAACCATACGCTACACCTTTACCTAACATTCCATTTACACATGTGCCAAAAATCACCATCCATGGACTGACATACCCCATTTCTGAAGGAGTTTCTCACCATACCATGCTTAAACAACTTCATCAATCACCCTTTAAAATGTCTCTATATGACCTTATCCAAACCTTTAATTCTCATCTTCAAGCCCTCATTGAGGTCTTGCAATCCATTGAGGTTCCACCTAATGACCTTACGCATGTTGCCTCTCTCACTACTTTGCCCCTTTCTCCACTCTTACTAATACTCTTTAAGTAACCACTCTAATTTTATCTGATGATGAGATTTTACCTCTCCAATCGGAGGATCCTCACCCTGTACTATTCATATCCATTTATATTGAGAAAATACACGTTTGACATGTTATGATCGATGGGGGTGCTATTATCAACATCATCTCCTCCCATGTGTATCAAAAAATGTGCATTCCTTCCAATTACATACCTAATAACCCAATTATGTTAAATTCATTTAATGATACCATAACTTCCACCCTCAAAACTATCATTCTCTACATTCACATAGCCCCAATACTATTAATTAATTATTATACGTATTGGAGGGGAAATTCAAATATAATTTGCTACTTAGCTGACCTTGGATTCGTGCCCTGGGTTGTGTTCCTTCAACCTTACATCAGTGCTTAAAATTTGAACATAAAGGACAAAACTACACCATCCTAGAAGATATTTCACCCTTCAAAACCTATAATATGCTATACCCACCTAACGATGTTCTTATACCAATTAAGGAATCTACCACCACTATCACATCCTTCTTCTGTCACTATCCCATCTTCCACCACTACTGCTTCTTCTTCAGCTATGCTACTTCATCTACCACTTCTACTACTACATCTCCCATAACCAACTCCACTATTCCCACTGTTATTGTAGCTTCTACCGTTGATCCATCAACCAACCCATCTACTTCCCCAATAATTTTTGTTTCTTCTTCTCAAGATTTTGGTGATTCTTCCATTCCCACTACCTAAATTCCAATTTCTGATCCCTTGGTTTTTTTTCAACACCTCACTTTGGGAGAGTATTATCTCTATAACATCAACACCTTCCTTACTCCTCAAGAATACGGAAGCCTGCATCAACACCCACATTACAACCATCAGGTAGGTGAGATATTTCCCTATGGTCCACCTCATCTTCACACTAATTTGACATATGGGGGACTCGAAACTTCTAAAAAAACTCCAGAACCACCTAACCAAACCTGTCCATTCTCATCTGATTTCCAGTACCTCACCAATCACTGTTTCACCCACACATTACTCCATCGATGTGCATGGAAATGATTTGGCTTTGGTCTCTATGAACATGGACATCACATAGTCATTCCCTACACCACCTAGAAACACAAAGACTACCATGGTCTTGGATTTGTTTAGGAACCTTCCTCTAGAGAAATCTCATATTGATCTCGTAGAAGAAGATACACCTTCACCCCATCCTTTACCAACCTCACCACCTTCACCTATGAAGTCTATGGATCCAGAATCCATTCCTCCTAAAAAAAAATTCGTGAACACCATTTCCTTGGGACCATTGACTTATCACCATGATGGCAAGGCTCCATCTTATCTTCCCTTCCTATACCCTGAAATGATCTATGATGACATGCCTTCTATCAACGTCATTCAATGTCAGGATGATGATTCCATTCTCACCTATTTAGGTGTGGAGGATTCTTACATTCACTGGTCGTTACCTTCTAAGATGCAAACCATGTTGAATGAATCAACCATAGAGATCAACATTCACACTTAAGACAACCCTCATATTCTAAAGATAGGCCAATATTTAGATCCCACTGAGTAGGAATCTTTCACTTCTTTCCTCTAAGACTATAGAAATGATTTCTGCTTTGTCTTACACTAATATGCCTAGTATTGACCCAAATATCATGGTCCATAATATCCTAACCATCTTTGATGCTAAACCCATGAAACAAAAGCTCCAAAAAATGTATCCTCACATTGCACTTCTTGTGAATGAAGAACTCCATTGCCTCCTTTCTATTTCCTTCATTCTAACCATTGATTATCCTCAATGGATCTATACATCGTTCCTGTCACCAAAGCGATAGGGGGACTCCACATATGCACATGGATTTTTATGACCTTAACCTAGCTTTCCACAAAGATGATTTTCCTCTACCTAGTATTGACCAGCTAATTGATCTCACCACCATGGTCATGAGATGCTATCACTCATGGACAATTTCTTAGGTTATAACCAAATATTACTTGCACTAGAAGATAAACACAAAACCACCTTCATCACCCCCTGGGGGGACCTTCTGCTATCGTGTTATGCCTTTTGGCCTTAAAAACATTGGTGCTACATACCAATGTGTTATAAACTATATTTTTCATGACATCATGCATAACATATTAGAAGATTATGTCGACAATCTTCTTGCCAAATCCAAAAAGCGGGCTGAATTATCCCGTAAAATTGACAAGGGCAATTTTACCGATAACCATACTGAAAATTTTGTTTCGATCCCTCGTTAGGGATCCTTCGCGTTCGAAACGTTGTAAAATCCCTTCCCGGGAAATCTAGTTTTTGAACTTAGTCTTTTTGAGCCTTTTTTGGCTGGGCGCATGGATTTTCCTTGTAACACATAGTTTTGATGCACCCCCTTAAAAGCCTTTGGCGCATGATTTTCCATGTTAGCATGCTTTTCGGTGCGCCAAAGGGCGCACGTAATCTATCTGCAACACCAAGTTTTGGTGCGCCAAAGGTCGCACATAACTTCATGTCGACAATGCATATGGTGCGCCAAAGGCGCGCTCATTCTTCTGTTGTCAATTCCTTCCATGCGCCAAAGGGCGCACGCTTTCCCTTGTCGACAGCAGTTTCCATGCGCCATTTCAAAAGGTTGGTGGCGCATTGATGACAAGTTTTTCTATAAATATCAGTGCGCGCCCATGTCATTTTCATTCTTTTTTCGAAGCACGTGATTGCTCTGGATTTGTCAGCTCTGCTCTGTCGCTTTCTCGCCCTGTGGACCCGCTTTCCAAATTTTTGCTATATTTAAGGTAAGAGGTTCTCCCTCTTCTCTGTTTTATGCTTTTCGTGTTCTTGGTCTGTTTCTGTTGGTGTGTTTTGGTCTGTTTTTGGTTTGCTGGTCGGTTTTAATGAAATATGTTTAGGCCTTTCCCCCTGTGCTGTCCTGTTCGTTTTCTTCTTTCCTCTTCCTCTCCCTCCCTCTTTCCAGATCTGCTGGAAAAGGGGTCTGTTTTGTAATGGCTTGGTCTATTAAAAATTTTTGTAAAAACCTTACTTGTCCAAGTAATTTTTGAAGTGGAAGAAATAAAGAAAAGATTTGAGTAGTTTTTTCCATGGCGCACTGGCGCGCCTTGTAACAATAAAGACAGTCGCGCCCCTCGGCGCACCTACCCGCCATGCAACATATTCAAAACCCGCGCCAATGGCGCACCTTTCCATCCTGCTGCAGTTGAAAATCATGCGCCCCTAAGCGCACCCTTTTTGCATGCTACAAGTCTAAATCCCGCACCTCCTGAAAAAGCCTTTGGCGCACCCTTTATCCATGCTACATAATGTTTCCATGCACCAAAGGGCGCACCCAGTTTCGATGCAACACAAGCCTTATTCGCGTAAGTATAAAGATTACATAGGCGCGGGCGCACCCTCCGATTGCAGTAACATGATGTTGTGTAAACCCTCCATGCGCCGCGCCATATTCCTTTGGCGCATCATTTGTCCATGTTACACAATCTTCCCATGCGCCAAAGGGCGCACCGAACCCCAATGTAACACGCATTTCCTGTGCGCCCTGTTATAAAATGCAACCTGGTTCATCCATGCGCCATGCGCCTTTGGCGCCAATATAACCTCTGTAACATTCCTTTTCTGTGCGCCTTATCTATTTGGCCTGCCATTTGCATTTTTCCTGCGCCCTGAGCCTTTAAATCTCTAACTCCTCCTTCTGCTAGCTTTCCAATGGAAGATCAAATGACTAATTCAACCTTTTTGGATTGGGTCTCTCTTCTTCTTCGTGCAGATCAGCAACTGAGTTCGAAAGAACACATGTCTACGTCAAGCAAGAAACCCACCAAACCAAGAGGAAAGGCTAAGCTGACAGAAGAAGAAATGAAATACAAATATCAGAGGGTCAGGATGCCCGAATCACAGGCTGAGTGCAGTATGGATGTCAGAGACTCTGAATTGGGTCACATTGACATGGATGAGTTCTGGGTTAGAACTCAAAGGTTACAAGAAGTCCATGGATGGACAAGCTAATAGGCAGTGCCCTGCACTTTGCCGGAGGAATCCCTGTCAGCGCTGTGAACAACGAATTCATGATGGTAGTTGCACAATCTTTCAACAAGGACACAAGATGTGTCGAGAACAGCAAGGGCGAGGTAGTCATAAACCTCACTGCCCGTCATTTTGAGTTGATGCTTGGCATCCCTCACCACCGGAACTACGTGGCTGTTAGCCAACAGGAATGCATCAAGGCCTGGGAAGACAACGAGGGCCAGTGCATGCAGTTGATGAATGAGGTCTACCTAAAGAATAAGAAGGTAGTGACCCGGTGGCCTCAGACTATCCACCGAAGTGATTTCTCAGAGGAACTCAGTGATACTATCACTTTCCTGAGCAGAGTCTTCGGGCTTTCAGATGCCCACTATTTCCATAAGTGGATGCTGCGGTACCTGGAGACAATGAATAAGAATTTGCCCGATCAGCGCTTTTGCTGGGGTGAAATAATAAGCAGCACCATCTCTGAGCAGCTACAACAGCTTGCCACAACTGGAGTGTTCCATATGAACTCCTATGTAGTCTACGCTGCAGCATCGGCAAGGGATTACCCAGGGCTCAACCGAAGTGGAGTATGGCCTCAGGCCAAGATATTTGATTACTATCCAGAGCTGAGGCTGGAGAATAGCATCCCTCAATTTGCTAAAATCAATGATGCATTCTTCTATCACATCATGTGCATGCTGAGGCCAAACATGACTCATAGCCGGACAACCAAGAACATAGTGGCAGTCACAGAGAAATGGGGAGCCTTGTTCACCCAATTTCCCACGTTCACCTATCTAAGGGCTGCCAACTTTTTGGGAGAGCCAACCAGGCTACCGAGGTATGCTGGACCAAAGCTGATTCTATTGGAACTATCAAGACAGCTGGTCACATACCATGAAAAGTGCCTCAAAAGAAAGAAGGGCGGAACTCCTTTCCCCCTCACAGTGGGCCGGTACACATGCTCCTCCTATCACAAGGCGAAGGAAATGTTCGCAGAGCTGGAGTTGCTCAATTTGAAGCATGACTTCCCAGCCAGGCCTACCTTCGATCCTAGGGGCTGTCTGCCAAGGGCTAAGCTTGATCCGATCCATGTCCCTCAAATTGAGGATATTTACATTGACGTTCTCCATGAGGTGGAACTCAGAAGAAAGGATCACTCTCGCTTGGCATTAACGGAAATCATCCAATACGGAGTGGCCATTGTCCCCAAAGGCTTCCAAACCACGGAAGACGAAGTAGACAAAGTGTATAATGACACAGAAGGGGATGATTGGCCCTTCCCGGACATTGACAGAAGCAAGGCTCCTCAAACAATTGAGGAGAGGGTCAAAGAGACTATGCGAAGAACAGAGCATTGGTGCCGCATGAACGGACTAATCTACCTCGGGGTAGATTTCACAACTTCCCCTTTGGGCAACGCACCTCCAAGGTCAAAGAAGCTGCTGAAAGGCAAAGGTGCCGAAGGTGAACCTAGCACCATTCAGGAGGAAGCCCCTGAAAGTCCTCTTCCTTCAGAGCCTGAACAAGTAATAACTCTGGATTCGCCAGAGAAAGAATTGACAGAGGATAGTCCTATACGCCCATCCACCCAGGATGTCGGCGTCGCTACAACTTCAGAGGTCCCTTCTATCCCTTCTTCTTCTCTTCCTTCCCCTCCTCGAGTGACTCAAGCGACCACTCCTTTGGTTGTGTCCTCTGCCCCTTCTTCTACTCTTTCCCCCGCCTCTTCATCTATCTTCTCCTCCCTCGCTGATTTGTCTTCTTCCATTTCTTCCCTCATCTCCGAGCTCCCTTCCCTTCCTATGTCTTCTGCAGTTGCGGTTTCCCTTCCTCCCGTGGGCACTTCTTCGGCTATTCTTTCAATGCCGCCGCCGCGTGTCTCCACGTTTTTCCCCTCTTCTACCGTTGCTGCCTCCCCCTCTGTCTCTGGTCCTTCTTCTATAGGACCAGCTTGGATCTCTCAGCAGCTGAGCCAACAAAAGAGGAAAGTCCCCATCGCTCCGATGGACTTTTCGGTCATTCCGGCTAAAGGAGCAAAGAAGCACAAGCCGGTTACACGCTTCTCGAAGAGCGCTGCAGGTGAGAGAGTCATGGAAATAGCATACCCCGACCCCCTCAAAGAGAAAGAAGATCTGTCTCCGACAGATTTCACCGTGACCCAAGTCACAATGGGGACATCCTCAGAAAGTCTCCAGGGGGAAGCTCTTTCCGCAGTTGATGCACTCTGCAAAAAGCTTCAGGAAACAAAAGAGGAAAAAGGCTACTGAAGGAGCAGAATAAATACCTGCTTCAAGCCTTACAGAAGATGGGAAGTGCACCTCCCACAACTGCCGCCGAGACTCCTGAGCTGCTCAGTCAGGAGAAGATCAATGAGTATTCAAAAATCGGCGAGCAAGGTATGGCTGTTTCTGCTTGGAGGAGCCAGATCCTCAAAGATAGTGAAAAAGTAATCGCCGAGTATATCAGTTTATACCTGAACATCGAGAAGGCGAATAAGGAACTCCAAGCATTAGCAGGTCCAGTATCAGAAGAGTTAGAGCATGCTAGACTCCAGCACGAGACCTTCCAACAAATGTTCGACTGTTCAGTCGAAGATCTGGTCAAGTTCGGAGTCTTCGGCCATCCAAGGGCCCTCAACAAAACTATGTCCACTCTGGACTATCGGATAGATCAGCTAGAATTCGTTTAGGAAAAGATAGACAAGGTAAAGGAAGAGGCCCTGGATGCAATGCATCAAATGGAGAAAATTGTTCTATCTATGACTCCAGGGTTGCTCACTCCTTCCCTTACCTTGAGATCAGCTGATGACACTATCCGGATTTTCAAGGAGATAGCTTCTCAAGGGACAGGGCCAGAGGTCACGTTCGACATCGAATCTATCAACAACCTACTGGCCTGTAGGGACTTCATCGGGTTCCTAATCGAGGCGGGTAAAGACTATTCCAAGATCCCAGAAAAGCTCATAGATGAGCGGGAAACTTGCGAAGCAATCAGTGAACGGCACAAGGATCCATCACAGGATCAATTTGGGCCGATGATCAGCAAGTTCTTGGAATACCGCGCTCAGTTCCACATCTCCTCTCCTGAGCAGCATCAGAAACAGGCAACCCCTTTTCGGCCGCAGGATGATGATGATGATGATGAATAACTTCTTCTTCTTCTTCTTCTTCTTCTCTCTCTATTCTCCGACTTTCTTTTCGAAATGTCTAAAAATGTGTTGGCACAAATGATGACATCATCCATGTTGCATCATGGGATGATGTCATCCATCAAAGTTGTCAAAGTCAACATGACTTTTGGATATTTTGTAAATATCTTTGTAAATAAGTGGTTGGCTCCATTTTGCCTTCTCTCTCCCTCATCTTCTATAAATATGAGAATACTTGTTGTATTCAAGGGTGAACATTTTTCAGATAGAAATAGAAGTGAGGAGAGAAAGACTTTGAGCTTTCTTGTAACAGAAAAGAACAGTAATACAATTATTCAGACTTTGTGCTCAATAGCTGTGTTATACATTAGATCTTTCTTACGTTAGATCTGTATGTGTTTAATCTGTTGGATTCATATCTACTTTTCCGTCATTTGTTTATCAGTATTGCTTTGTTTATTTATGCAAGTAGGTTTGGCTCTGTTTACTACCAAACTAAAAACATAAATCTTCTGACCTTTCTGCTTTGGAATTCATTTCTTTTCTCCCTTCGGATCTGTTCTTTCTCTTCTCCCTCTTTCATTCCTTTCTTTTCGCAGCCTGGAACACTCTACTGGGATGAGATCCCAACCCCCGAAGGCAGAATCTGTGAGACTTGCATAGGTTCCTGCTAGTAGAAATAGCAATAAACCAGTTTCGCTTTGCTGTCTCAAAGAGGGGCTAAGCCCTGCAACACTGTTGGCTCGTCTATCCATAGATCTGTCCGCGCGACAGATTTTCGGACCAACAGTTTTTGGCGACTCCGCTGGGGAACGATAGATCTGTCAGATCTATGCTGGTGGTATAATATAAAATCAGAAAAATCAAAAGATTGCTGCCTGTTTGCAAACCTGAATTTTTTATAAAAATCCAAAAAATTTGCAAAAGTGCTCAAATCAAAAAATTTTCTTCTGAGAGTCATAGATCGGGCCTAGTTACAGATCTTTAGTTCGCTGAGTTTTTATCAAAATCATTATTTTTCCGTAGATCTGAGTTTTTTGACTATTTTCCAAAAAGTTTGAAAACCCTCTGAAAAAGTAAAAATCAGATCTGAAAATCAGCCTACTATTCTTCCCTGCCATCTTATCCTCGCTGCTATTTGTCATTAACCGCAATCGGTTTTTCGAGGAGGATAGTTTTTAAATATTCAGAAAAGTGCATGCTGCTGGTTTTTGTCAGAAAAACCAGAAAATCAGCAAGTACACCCAAAAATAAAGTTTAAATCTGCGCCATAATATTGCAGATCTGGAAGGTACACTGGCGAGTGAACCTTTTACGCGCAGCAGGAGAGCCCGTGGAGAAGCTGATCCTACTTTCGATCTGCTTCAGAGGCACAATTTCAGCGTAACACCGGCACGTTTTTCAGCGCTAAGCTCGGCTAGCCGGTCATCCAGGAGTGTCTCACCTTCACGAAGAAAAAGTCTTATACAAGGAGCATCTACGTCCCTTTGTAGTGCCTTGCTGCTCAGTGGAACCACCCTCCCAGCTCGTGTGCTTTTTCCAGCCTTTCAAATGGTGGTACCATGGGGAAATGCTATGGGTCCTCTCGCACTGCCACATCCAGTTCACGCGCTCCCTCACGGAAACCGAAAGAATTTTCCTAAATTTGACGGGAGCGGAAATCAAAGCACGGATTCCCACATATCTGCTTTCATTATGTCATGCAGTATTTTGGACGTGACTCACGAAGATGTGTCGGTTCGCCTTTTTCTGGAAACTCTACAAGGGCCCGCAGCTGAATGGTTTCAGCATTTGCCGGCCGGATCTATCACCAGTTGGGCAACCTTGCGGGAAGCTTTTGAAGACAGATACAAGCCTTCAGAAGATGCATTTGCGTTGCTATCACGGATCACCCACCTGAAGAAAGGAAGCCAATGAGACCATGCGCGATTTTGTCGCCCGGTTCAATGCATTAATCAACCGTGTCCCTACTGCCATGCTTCCAACACCGGAGAATCAGAAGTGTTTCTTCGTGAACGCCATGAGCTCAAAAATCAGCTTCTTGCTCCTTCAAGAGCGAGTAGCTACTATGCCTCTCGCTCAGGCTGCTGCCATCCGGATAGAAGACAATTTGATAATATCTGGCGAGTTGAAAAAGGAATCATCAAAGTCCAAATCTTCAGATCCCTCGCCTGCTACTTCGTCTGATCCAGCATTCCAAAAGATGGCGAATGATCTGCTCGCATTAAAAAAGCAGCTGGCCCAGGCCTCTCCCAGTTCCTCGTACCGGGATGTCCCGCGGAGGAATTTTGTTCCTAACAATGTTTCACAAAGACCGCGCTACCTGCAACTGCTCCACGGTTGGCGCTTGAAGCTCCTCCGGTCAATGCTTTGGCCGAAATAGAAGAGGAAGAGCAGTACTATGAAGAACCTTCGTCTCAAGGCAAAGATGATCAAGATGTCGGTGAACCGACTGACGACTCTACTATTGGATACATGGAATTTGATGAGGATGAATCTGATGAAGAAGAGAGTACTCAGGGCTATGCAAGCGGACAATCCTACGCTGTTTTTACCCGCTCGCAAGGAAAGGAAGCGGAAGTTGCTGCCCATGTGCAGAAGGAGAAGGTCGTGTCAAACGTGCCTCCAACCATTGTTAAAAGAGGTAATCCTCTTCCTACTCAACTCCCTGTTAAGTCTTTTGCAAAGAAGTCTTTTCCGCCCATCTCTCCTCCGAATTAGCCCCCTCATATTCCTATCAAGATCAGTAACCCTGTTCCACCATCGCGAAGTGAAGGACTCATTCCTTTACCAACGCAACCCTTGGCCGCATTCGATATAATAGATCATGCAAAAAAGACCAAGATCCAAATGTCTGAAGCTAAGTATCTTCAGTCAAACCCCGAACAGCTTGTAAGATTGACTAAGTATATCCAAAGTCAAGCTGTTATATCTAATCAGGCTTCCCCAAAAGGAATCCTTTCCACTCCTCCTGAATCCCACATAAATGTTGCTTCAACATCTGCATCAGGCAAGATAGAACCTTTCTATCTCTCTCTCCTAATCAACGGCCATAAGTTGAGCAACTGTATAATTGATTCCGGAGCTTCCGATAACGTCATGCCGGTGAAAGTCGCCCATGCTTTGGGCCTCACTCTTACCAAACCTTTCGGCAGATGTTACTCATTGGAGACCAAGCAAGTGCCATTGATTGGCCAAATCAAAGACGCGCAATTTGCGTTTGCAGCCTTCCCGGATAAAAGAGTAAAAATGACCGTCCTTGTCGCTGACATTCCGGCAGCCTATGGAATTCTGCTAGGAAGGAGCTTTTGCAGCGAAGTTGGTGGAGAAATTCACATGGACTGGTCTAAAGCTAGAATTCCAGTCAAAGGCGTAATGCAAACTTTAGAACCGGAATCCCAAAAGAAGTACTTGGTCACTAGCTCCGAAGATCCCAAAGCCCAAATCCTTTTTGAATCATCAGGGATGGGGAACTACTTCTTATCTACCGAGGCGGATACAAAGGACGTTTTTGTTCAAGAAAAGGATCTTAATAAGATCTGGACCTTGCAATTTGATGGCAGTTGCGCAACTAGTGGATGTGGCGCTGGGGTTGTGCTGATATCTCCCGAGGAAGAAGTCATTCCTCTTTCTTTCAAATTGCAGTTTTTCAACACTAACAATACTGCCGAGTATGAGTCTCTGTTACTCGGTATGCAAGCTGCAAAGGAAAGAGGAATTAAAAATCTAAAAGTTCAAGGTGATGCCGAGCTAGTTGTAAATCAGGTCAAAAGGATTTACCAAGTGAAAAATGAAAGGCTCAGGCACTACCGTAATGCAGTATGGGACAGCATTGAGGAATTTGATGCCTTTTCGATAGGGGCAATTCCAAGAGCTCAAAATGATATGGCCGATTCATTGGCCGTTTCAGCATCTCTCATGCTCCCGCACCCGGGTTTGAAAACGAACAAATACACCATTGAAGTGGTTTTCCGCCTGAGCATGCCAGACAACTCTCAACATTGGAAGGTATTCAACGATGATAATCACCTCATTGCCTTTCTAGAAAAATTAGAAAATTTTGATGAGTTGTATTTTGAAGGATCCACCTCTACATGCCGCGAATCAATCAACAGTCAAAACCATGAATTAGAGGAGAAAGACGGCATATGTCAGCTCAAAGGAAATAAAATTCCGAAGGGCCTGGTTTCTCTGGAACGCCTGTTTGACAGGCATGACCGTTTTGTGAAAAAGAAGAAGCGGGATGATCCTGACTCATCCCCAGAGACAGAACCAGTCAATATAGGTTCTGAGGCACATCCGCAATTTGTGAACATCGGAAAATGTTGCACGCCAGAAGAAAAGCGGAAATTTGTCAAGTTGCTGAAAAGATATATGGATGTATTGGCATGGTCCTATGCCGATTTAAAGTCCTTCAAGCCAAAGGACGTTCAGCATGATATACCGCTGAAAGACGATGTCAAAGCCTTCCGTCAGAAGCAGAGGCACTATAATCCCAAGATTTCGGGCACCATTCAGGCCAAAATTCAGAAGATGCTGGATGCAAGAATCATCTTCCCTATCCATCACAGCACTTGGGTGGCGAACATTGTGCTAGTGCGCAAGAAAAACGGTGAAATACGCATCTGCGTAGACTTCCGAAACTTGAATCAAGCTTCGCTGAAAGACAACTACCCTCTTCCCATAATGGATCAAGTTCTGCAAGCAGTAACTGGATCAGAAATGCTGTCTATGCTTGATGGTTTTTCAGGCTACAATCAGATTGAAGTCTCGCCTGAAGATCAATTCAAAACAGCATTCACTACTCCATGGGGTACATTTGCCTATAGCAGGATGCCTTTCGGCCTAACTAACGCTGGTGCCACTTTTCAGCGGGCCATGGACTTTGCATTTAAAGGCATGATGGGAAAAGTCATTGTAGTTTATCTAGATGACTTAACCGTGTTCTCTAAACAACGAAGTGATCATTGTGATCACTTGGAGCAAGTATTGGCCAGGTGCCGAGAACATGGAATTTCCCTAAATCCCAAAAAGTCTGTTTTTGGGGTTACGGAAGGGAAATTGCTAGGCCATGTGGTTAGCAAAGAAGGAACGAAGATCGATGCCGAAAGAGTTAAGGCTATCCAAAGCCTTACTCTGCCTACAAGCAAGAATGGTGTTCATTCTTTCTTCGGAAAGGTGAACTTTCTTAGGCGTTTTGTTCCTGATTTTGCTGAGAAGACCCGCCACATACTGAACATGATGAAAGGGTCACCCACTTTCAGATGGAGTGAAGAGGGGAAAAGGTCGTTTGAGGAGATAAAAACTTCTGTTGCTCATGCACCGGTCCTGGTATGTCCGGATTTCTCCAAGACTTCATTATGTATAGCTACGCCTCCGAACATACTGTGTCTGCAATCCTAATGCAAAAGAACTCGGAGGATATTGAATCTCCAATCGCATTCATGAGTTCTCCTCTCAAGCCTCACGAACTGAAAATGACTCAGCTGGAAAAGCACGCCTTTGCCGTTGTCAAAGCAGTGAAGAATTTCAGGTATTACATTCTGAACTCGCATACGGTGGTGCTGGTTCCCGACACCGCGGTGAAATCAATTCTAACTCAGCAGGAGTTAGGAAGTTTGAGAGGGAATTGGATTGCAAAAGTCCAGGAATATGACCTGGATATTAAACCCACCAAGCTGGTGAGGGGCAAAGGCCTGTGTCAGCTAATGGCTGAAAATGAAAATTCAGAAAATCCTAAAGGAAAAGAGGACTGTACCAACGAAGAGCAAAGCCCTCTAGAGGAGCCTGATTCTCTGCCTCTGGTTTTATTTGTTTCAACCAGTGATGAGTGGTACTCCGACATTGCTTTCTTCCTTACCTACGGCGAATGCCCAATGCACCTAACTGCAAAGGAGAAGCGCACTATAAAGCTCAGGGCAGCTAAATATGTCATCTGGGATGACGGTTTATATAAGCGCGGGATAGACGGTGTCTTCCTGCGATGTGTTGACAAGCCCCAGCAAGTAAAACTGCTGGAAAGTTTTCACAATTCAGCCTGTGGAGGTCATTTTTCTTCTTCCGTGACAGCACACAAGATCATTCGAGCCAGGTACTATTGGCCAACGCTCTTTCAAGATGCGGCTACCTGGGTGGCAAAGTGTGAACCCTGTCAGCAATTCGTCGGCAAGCCCAAGTTGGCTGCCCTTCCCCTAAGGCCGGTCATTATCAATGAACCATTCAGGCAATGGGGAATTGATTTTATTGGAGCACTCAATCCTCAATCGAGTGCCGGACATAGCTATGTCCTCACAGCAACGGATTACTTCACTAAATGGGTGGAAGCCATACCTGTCAAGCACGCCACTTCTGAGGTGGTTTGCAGTTTTATCAAAGAAAATATCATTGTCAGGTTCGGTGTTCCAAACAAAATCGTTGCTGATAATGCTTCTAACTTCTCCTCGCGGGAAGTTATTAGTTTTTGCTATGAATATGGAATAACTTTAGCACATGCCTCGGATTATTACCCTCAGGGAAATGGTCAGGCGGAATCCAGTAATAAGAACTTGGTGACCATCATACGGAAATTAGTAGATGAAAATCAGCGGATGTGGCACAAGTCTTTGTACGACGCTTTGTGGGCGGACCGCATTACTCCCAAGAGATCTCTCGGCATGTCACCTTTTCAAGTGTTATATGGCACTGATGCCGAACTTCCCATTTCTGCGGAACTTCCTGCTCTACGCTTGGCACGAGCAATCGAAGATGAAACTTTTCAGAGTTCTCTAGAAAAGAGAATCATGTATCTTGGCGGAACTTGAAGAAAAGAGAGTAAGGGTGGTCGACAGGATCACTGAACATCAGAATCAAGTGAAGAAGCTTTTCGACAAGAAGGCCAAGCAGAGAGATTTTCAAGTGGGAGATCTCGTCCTTCTCTGGGACAAGCGGAGAGAACCAAAGGGCATGCACGGAAAATTTGATTCCCTATGGAGAGGGCCCTTCAAAATCAAGCAACTCAATGGAGAGAATAGTTTCTATCTCTCATATCTGGATGGAGCTGAACTCCCGCTTCCCTATAGCGGGCAACATCTCAAGATCTTCAGGAAGTAGAGCTTGCTCTCTTCTTTGTACAGTTTATTTTAGTTGTGTGTTTGCTTTTGTCGTGTGTTTGCTTTCAGTTTGTTGTGTGTTTCCTTTGTTCTCCCTCCGGTCCCCCTTGTTTTTGACTCCGTACCCAATGGATAGGCACATGTGATCTGGGATTCTCTACCCCCGAGTTTGCTCAGGGATAGTCCCCAGAAAGAGCCAGCTGTTATCCCGTAAAATTGACAAGGGCAATTTTACCGATAACCATACCGAAAATTTTGTTTCGATCCCTCGTTAGGGATCCTTCGCGTTCGAAACATTGTAAAATCCCTCCCCGGGAAATCTAGTTTTTGAACTTAGTCTTTTTGAGCCTTTTTTGGCTGGGCGCATGGATTTTCCTTGTAACACATAGTTTTGATGCGCCCCCTTAAAAGCCCTTGGCGCATGGTTTTCCATGTTAACACGTCTTTCGGTGCGCCAAAGGATGTTGAATCACACGCCAAAATCTAATCTGCAACACCAAGTTTTGGTGCGCCAAAGGGCGCACATAACTTCATGTCGACAATACATATGGTGCGCCAAAGGCGCGCTCATTCTTCTGTTGTCAATTCCTTCCATGCGCCAAAGGGCGCACACTTTCCCTTGTCGACAGCAGTTTCCATGCGCCATTTCAAAAGGTTGGTGGCGCATTGATGACAAGTTTTTCTATAAATATCAGTGCGCGCCCATGTCATTTTCATTCTTTTTTCAAGCACGTGATTGCTCTGGATTTGTCAGCTCTGCTCTGTCGCTTTCTCGCCCTGTGGACCCGCTTTCCAAATTTTTGCTATATTTTTAAGGTAAGAGGTTCTCCCTCTTCTCTGTTTTATGCTTTCATGTTTTGGTCTGTGTTCTGTTGGTGTGTTTCTTGGTCTGTTGTTTTGGTTTGCTGGTCGGTTTTTAAGTGAAATATGTTTAGGCCTTTCCCCCCTTGTGCTGTCCTGTTCGTTTTCTTCTTTTCCTCTTCCTCTCCCTCCCTCTTTCCAGATCTGCTGGAAAAGGAGTCGTTTTGTAACTGGCTTGGTCTATTAAAAATTTTTGTAAAACCTTACTTGTCCAAGTAATTTTTGAAGTGGAAGAAAGAATAAAGAAAATGATTTGAGTAGTTAGTTTTTCCATGGCGCACTGGCGCGCCTTGTAACAATAAAGACAGTCGCGCCCCTCGGCGCACCTACCCGCCATGCAACATATTCAAAATCCGTGCGTAATGGCGCACCTTTCCATCCTGCTGCAGTTGAAAATCATGCGCCCTCAAGCGCGCCCCTTTTTGCATGCTACAAGTCTAAATCCCGCGCCTCCTTAAAACCTTTGGCGCACCCTCTTCCATGCTGCATAATGTTTCCATGCGCCAAAGGGCGCACCCAGTTTCGATGCAACACAAGCCTTATTCGCGCAAATATAAAGATTACATAGGCGCGGGCGCACCCTCCATTGCAGTAACATGATGTTGTGTAAACCCTCCATGCGCCGCGCCATATTCCTTTGGCGCATCATTTGTCCATGTTACACAATCTTCCCATGCGCCAAAGGGCGCACCGAACCCCAATGTAACACGCATTTCCTGTGCGCCCTGCTATAAAATGCAACCTGCTTCATCCATGCGCCATGCGCCTTTGGCGCCAGTATAACCTCTGCAACATTCCTTTTCTGTGCGCCTTATCTATTTGGCCTGCCAGTTGCATTTTTCCTGCGCCCTGAGCCTTTAAATCTCTAACTCTTTCCTTCTGCTAGCTTTCCAATGGAAGATCAAATGACTAATTCAACCTTTTTGGATTGGGTCTCACTTCTTCTTCGTGCAGATCAGCAACTGAGTTCGAAAGAACACATGTCTACGTCAAGCAAGAAACCCACCAAACCAAGAGGAAAGGCTAAGCTGACAGAAGAAGAAATGAAATACAAATATCAGAGGGTCAGGATGCCCGAATCACAGGCTGAGTGCAGTATGGATGTCAGAGACTCAGAATTGGGTCACATTGACATGGATGAGTTCTGGGTTAGAACTCAGAAGGTTACAAGAAGTCCATGGATGGACAAGCTAATAGGCAGTGCCCTGCACTTTGCCGGAGGAATCCCTGTCAGCGCTGTGAACAATGAATTCATGATGGTAGTTGCGCAATCTTTCAACAAGGACACAAGATGTGTCGAGAACAGTAAGGGCGAGGTAGTCATAAACCTCACTGCCCGTCATTTTGAGTTGATGCTTGGCATCCCTCACCACCGGAACTACGTGGCTGTTAGCCAACAGGAATGCATCAAGGCCTGGGAAGACAACGAGGGCCAGTGCATGCAGTTGATGAATGAGGTCTACCTAAAGAATAAGAAGGTAGTGACCCGGTGGCCTCAGACTATCCACCGAAGTGATTTCTCAGAGGAACTCAGTGACACTATCACCTTCCTGAGCAGAGTCTTCGGGCTTTCAGATGCTCACTATTTCCATAAGTGGATGCTGCGGTACCTGGAGACAATGAATAAGAATTTGCCCGATCAGCGCTTTTGCTGGGGTGAAATAATAAGCAGCACCATCTCTGAGCAGCTACAACAGTTCGCCACAACGGGAGTGTTCCATATGAACTCCTATGTAGTCTACGCTGCAGCATCAGCAAGGGATTATCCAGGGCTGAACCGAAGTGGAGTATGGCCTCAGGCCAAGATATTTGATTACTATCCAGAGCTGAGGCTGGAGAATAGCATCCAACATTTCGCTAAAATCAATGATGCATTCTTCTATCATGTCATCTGCCTGTTGAGGCCAAACATGACTCATAGCCGGACAACCAAGAACATAGTGGCAGTCACAGAGAAATGGGGGGCCTTGTTCACCCAATTTCCCACGTTCACCTATCTAAGGGCTGCCAACTTTTTGGGAGAGCCAACCAGGCTACCAAGGTATGCTGGACCAAAGCTGATTCTATTGGAACTATCAAGACAGCTGGTCACATACCATGAAAAGTGCCTCAAAAGAAAGAAGGGCGGAACTCCTTTCCCCCTCACAGTGGGCCGGTACACATGCTCCTCCTACCACAAGGCGAAGGAAATGTTCGCAGAGCTGGAGTTGTTAATTTGAAGCATGACTTCCCAGCCAGGCCTACCTTCGATCCTAGGGGCTGCCTGCCAAGGGCTAAGCTTGATCCGATCCATGTCCCTCAAATTGAGGATATTTACATTGACGTTCTCCATGAGGTGGAACTCAGAAGAAAGGATCACTCTCGCTTGGCATTAACGGAAATCATCCAATACGGAGTGGCCATTGTCCCCAAAGGCTTCCAAACCACGGAAGACGAAGTAGACAAAGTGTATAATGACACAGAAGGGGATGATTGGCCCTTCCCGGACATTGACAGAAGCAAGGCTCCTCAAACAATTGAGGAGAGGGTCAAAGAGACTATGCGAAGAACAGAGCATTGGTGCCGCATGAACGGACTAATCTACCTCGGGGTAGATTTCACAACTTCCCCGTTGGGCAACGCACCTCCAAGGTCCAAGAAGCAGCTGAAAGGCAAAGGTGCAGAAGGTGAACCTAGCACCATTCAGGAGGAAGCCCCTGAAAGTCCTCTTCCTTCAGAGCCTGAACAAGTAATAACTCTGGATTCGCCAGAGAAAGAATTGACAGAGGATAGTCCTATACGCCCATCCACCCAGGATGTCGGCGTCGCTACAACTTCAGAGGTCCCTTCTATCCCTTCTTCTTCTCTTCCTTCCCCTCCTCGAGTGACTCAAGCGACCACTCCTTTGGTTGTGTCCTCTGCCCCTTCTTCTACTCTTTCCCCCGCCTCTTCATCTATCTTCTCCTCCCTCGCTGATTTGTCTTCTTCCATTTCTTCCCTCATCTCCGAGCTCCCTTCCCTTCCTATGTCTTCTGCAGTTGCGGTTTCCCTTCCTCCCGTGGGCACTTCTTCGGCTATTCTTTCAATGCCGCCGCCGCGTGTCTCCACGTTTTTCCCCTCTTCTACCGTTGCTGCCTCCCCCTCTGTCTCTGGTCCTTCTTCTATAGGACCAGCTTGGATCTCTCAGCAGCTGAGCCAACAAAAGAGGAAAGTCCCCATCGCTCCGATGGACTTTTCGGTCATTCCGGCTAAAGGAGCAAAGAAGCACAAGCCGGTTACACGCTTCTCGAAGAGCGCTGCAGGTGAGAGAGTCATGGAAATAGCATACCCCGACCCCCTCAAAGAAAAAGAAGATCTGTCTCCGACAGATTTCACCGTGACCCAAGTCACAATGGGGACATCCTCAGAAAGTCTCCAGGGGGAAGCTCTTTCCGCAGTGGATGCACTCTGCAAGAAGCTTCAGGAAACGAAAGAGGAGAAAAGGCTATTGAAGGAGCAGAATAAATATCTGCTTCAAGCCTTACAGAAGATGGGAAGTGCACCTCCCACAACTGCCGCCGAGACTCCTGAGCTGCTCAGTCAGGAGAAGATCAATGAATATTCAAAGATCGGCGAGCAGGGTATGGCTGTTTCTGCTTGGAGGAGCCAGATCCTCAAGGATAGTGAAAAAGTAATCGCCGAATATATCAGTTTATACCTGAACATCGAGAAGGCGAACAAGGAACTCCAAGCATTAGCAGGTCCAGTATCAGAAGAGTTAGAGCATGCTAGACTCCAGCACGAGACCTTCTAACAAATGTTCGACTGTTCAGTCGAAGATCTGGTCAAGTTCGGAGTCTTCGGCCATCCAAGGGCCCTCAACAAAACTATGTCCACTCTGGACTATCGGATAGATCAGCTAGAATTCGTTCTGGAAAAGATAGACAAGGTAAAGGAAGAGGCCCTGGATGCAATGCATCAAATGGAGAAAATTGTTCTATCTATGACTCCAGGGTTGCTCACTCCTTCCCTTACCTTGAGATCAGCTGATGACACTATCCGGATTTTCAAGGAGATAGCCTCTCAAGGAACAGGGCCAGAGGTCACGTTCGACATCGAATCTATCAACAACCTACTGGCCTGTAGGGACTTCATCGGTTTCCTAATCGAGGCGGGTAAAGACTATTCCAAGATCCCAGAAAAGCTCATAGATGAGCGGGAAACTTGCGAAGCAATCAGTGAACGGCACAAGGATCCATCACAGGATCAATTTGGGCCGATGATCAGCAAGTTCTTGGAATACCGCGCTCAGTTCCACATCTCATCTCCTGAGCAGCATCAGAAACAGGCGACCCCTTTTCGGCCGCAGGATGATGATGATGAATAGCTTCTTCTTCTTCTTCTTCTTCTTCTCCTCTCTATTCTCCGACTTTCTTTTCGAAATGTCTAAAAATGTGTTGGCACAAATGATGACATCATCCATGTTGCATCATGGGATGATGTCATCCATCAAAGTTGTCAAAGTCAACATGACTTTTGGATATTTTGTAAATATCTTTGTAAATAAGTGGTTGGCTCCATTTTGCCTTCTCTCTCCCTCATCTTCTATAAATATGAGAATACTTGTTGTATTCAGGGGTGAACATTTTTCAGATAGAAATAGAAGTGAGGAGAGAAAGACTTTGAGCTTTCTTGTAACAGAAAAGAACAGTAATACAATTATTCAGACTTTGTGCTCAATAGCTGTGTTATACATTAGATCTTTCTTACGTTAGATCTGTATGTGTTTAATCTGTTGGATTCATATCTACTTTTCCGTCATTTGTTTATCAGTATTGCTTTGTTTATTTATGCAAGTAGGTTTGGCTCTGTTTACTACCAAACTAAAAACATAAATCTTCTGACCTTTCTGCTTTGGAATTCATTTCTTTTCTCCCTTCGGATCTGTTCTTTCTCTTCTCCCTCTTTCATTCCTTTCTTTTCGCAGCCTGGAATACTCTACTGGGATGAGATCCCAACCCCCGAAGGCAGAATCTGTGAGACTTGCATAGGTTCCTGCTAGTAGAAATAGCAATAAACCAGTTTCGCTTTGCTGTCTCAAAGAGGGGCTAAGCCCTGCAACACTGTTGGCTCGTCTATCCATAGATCTGTCAGACTCGATATACTCACCCTGAGAGGCTTTACTTAGGACTAGTCTTTGTCACCACACTACAAACTACACCATTATCTTCTTAACCACAAAACCTTTTTCATCACCAATACTGACCCCTTACATTACATGTATGCCAACCCTTATTATCACCAATGTACCTCACATTGGCTCATGCTTCTTGTGAACCTAGAACTTGAATTCATCGATAAAAACTCTATCAAAGGACAAACCATTGCCGAATAATTTGCAGATGCACATCTTTCTAGAAATCAACCCTTGAAATTTGGTTTTCCTAATGAATCCATTGCTACCCTCTCTCTTGTTGACACCATTAATTAGATGACCTTATTCTTCGATGGTTCTAATTGTCAACGCGGGGGTGGTGCATGGGTCATCCTCATTCCTCTTGATGGTGAACCTATGCCTTTATATTTCAAACTAGATTTTATTTGCACTAACAATATTTTCAAATACGAAGCACTCATGTTAGGTCTTTAAGCCGTCATAGCCTTATATGTTAAATCCATTAATATGTATGATGACTCCCAACTGGTTGTGAACCAAGTCAATGTTTTATACTATTGTCGTAATGAAATCCTTCAAAAGTATAAACATCATGTTGACATACTTTTGACTACCTTTGATCATTTTGAAATTCAAACAACCCCGCGCTTCGGTAAAAAATTTACGGATACCATGGCTTGCCTCAAATCATAAATACCTACTTCACCTTTAGACTCAGAAATATTTGTCATGGTACAAAGGTTGCAATTGACCTCTTATTTATTCCAAGATGTTAACTTCATTGGAAAAATTGAAACTGACCCAAGTGACCTTTGGTATAAGAAATTTGTTGACTATGTTTTCCTTTCAATTCTACAACCAAATCTTACTCACAAAGAAAAAAGAGCCTCTCTCAAAAGTGTCTCTCATTATTTTTTCATGGGGGGTATTCTCTACAAACACAGTGTTAACCATTTAACCTACCTGGAAGAAGGATGTATGTCAGACTTATGTTTTTTAGGAAATCCTCGCACAATGAATTTTGCTAAAAACAAGAATCTGAAAATTTTCAATTTTCAGACTTTGGGTTTTTTCCCTTTTGGAGTTTTTAAGCTAAATTTCAGAATTGCATTTGAGATTTTCTGAAGTCTGAAACTCTGAAAGTTTGAAAATTTAAAATTTCAGGTTTTCAGAACTTTTGGCTCTTTTTGTTTAAATCTGACTCAGACTTCCCAAGTCTGAAATTCTGAAAGTCTGAAAATTTCAGACTTTCGGGTTTCAGGTTTTCAGAGTTCTCTGAGTCATTTTAGGATTTTCACTTGTTTTTTTTCTGAAGTCTGAAACTCTGAAATTATGAATTTTCAAACTTTCAGGTTTTTGGGTTTCAGACTTTTAGTTGCCAATTTATCTTTTTGCTTTCCTTTTTTCTGAAGTCTGAAATCCCAAATTTTCAGAATTTCAGGTTTTCAGGTTTCAGAACTTCAGAGGTTCTATGCATGATTAATTCTCACCTACCTCTACACGGATCATATTTTTACCATTAATGTCAGGATTTCTATATAAACGTGGATTGTTTACTTTTTATTTTTACCTGACACATTTTCTCTGACATTTCACTCTCATACTTTTCGGCATCCTTTTCAATCAAGGTATGTTTTTTGGTTTTATTTCCTTTTGGTTTAGGTCTTTTCTCCCTTCCCCCCTTTTGGGTTTTCTTTTTGTTTTCCCTCTGTATTTTTCTTGGGATGTCTTTCTTTTTCACCTTGTTTTGTTGTGGAGGTTTCTCCAGGTTTTCAAGTATGGGGATCTTTCTAAGTCCCTCATACTTCCTCCTGTTTCTCAAAATCCACTTTGGTTTCTTAACACCTCTTTTTTGCAGTTCCTCCAAAGACCATTCAGAGATTCTTTTCAAAAATTCATTTCAGAGAATTCCTTCAAAAGATCACAAGGTGAGAAACTATTTCAGAGGAACTTTTCGGCAAAAAAAGTCTTCAAAGTTTTCAGATTTCAGAATTTCAAAGAACTGCTTTCAGAGATTTCTTTTGGAGTTTTCAGAGACTTTTTTTTCGGAATTTCGGGAGAGATTTTTCAAGATTTCAGAAGTTTTAGGAGATTTCAGTTTCGAGTTTTCAGAGAATTCAGATTTCAGGTTTTCAGAGAATTGGGAATTTCAGACTTTCGGGACCCCTGACTTCGGAAAAAAATTTCAGAGATTTCTTTCAGTATTTCCTTTCAGAATTTTTTGGTTCAGGTTTTTAGAGTTTTCCTGCTCTCATATTTTTGGATTTCTGTAACATTCAAACTCCTGAAACACAGGTTTTGATGTCTACCTCCACTTCAAAGGGGAAAGAAAAGATGAAGTACACATTTCTTGGAGTTTCTCCCCAATCCTGCTTAACCTCTGATTTAGGAAATATCGGGGACACCGATCTTGGGAAGATTGATCTTCCTGAGTTCTGGGAAAGATTAAAGGCCCCAAATAAAAATCCATGGATGCAGGCCATCTTTGACAGTGGTCTTTCCCTTGCCACTAGTTTTCCCACATCCATGCAATGCCCAAAATTTGTCCTAGCTATAGCAGCTCACTACGACGAGGACTCTATGTCGATAAGAGATAGCGATGATAAGGTGGTAATCCATCTGGACCCAGATTTCTTTGAAGACTTGTTCAAACTTCCAGATGTACAAGATTATGCCACTATCTCACCTAAAATAGTAGTTGAGCACTGGGATAAAAAGTAGGAAGTATGTTTGAAGGTTATGATGAGGTCTTACCTAACTAATTATTTTTCCAAGTTTCCCAAGACTATACATCGATCAGATTTCATTCAGCAGGGCAACGACCTCATTATACTCTTGAGTATAGTTTCAGGTCTTCCTTTTGCAAAGGAATTCCAAGAATGGATGTTCTTGTACATAGCAAAGATCAAGAAGAATGATGAGTTTATCCGATGGGGTGAACATATCAGTAGCAACATTCGCTACCAGTTGGGCAAGGTGGCAGAAACTAAATCCTTCTACATGACATCTTTCCTAGTGTATGCAGCTACTTGCTATGGGGGATTTTGTAGGGTTAAACACCAGGGGTGTTCGCAGCACATCCCAAATATATGAATTTTATCCCCAGCTTACTCTGGACGAGGGGAGTAAGCACTTCCGAAGAATCAGTGATGCTTTCTTCATTATTGTCCTCTATCACTTTGACAAGGAGCTATATAATCAGAGGATTTCTGATGAGGCTTTCCAAGAGGTGCAAGAATGGGGAGCAATCTACCTTCAGTTTCCCACATTCACCTACCTTCAGATTCTGGGTTTCATAGGCACCCCCAACAAGTTGCCAAGGTGCCCCACTGACAAGTGGGTTCTTCTGGAATTGGTTTGGCCGTTGTTGGATTACCAAAAAATCCAAAACAAGTGTCACAAGGCGGGAATGCATTTCCCTATTACAATTGGTAGGTATTCTTGCCCAACTATCCACAAGGTAAAGAAACATGGATGCTGAAATGGCTGAGGTAACCCTGTGGACCTTCCATCCATGAACTAACTTTGACTATTGGGGTAAGTTCAGGAGACAGGGAAATCCAGTGCTCATATGCCCCAATTAGAAGATATATGGATCCATTGTTGAGATGAATTCATCGTGTGGTAAAGGGATTACAAAAGATTAACCCTTGATGAAGTGCGGCAGTTTGGGTTGGCTGATGTGCCAAAGGACTTACAAGATAATGATGAGGTCCTAGATGCATCATATAGGGATGATGATGTTGCCAATCAACCACTGCCATGGGTTGATTGGTATGTGGAAGAGTGTAGCAATACCAAAGAAAGGGTGGGCCCCATTCTAAAAAGAACTTTCAGTTGGTTGGCCACTTTGGGAATCTCACCCAAAGGGGAAAATCAACCTTCAAATATAGGGCCCACATCAGCAGTAAACCAACCAACACCTACAAAAGGAAAGAGATCGACTCAAAGGGTTCCCATGGTTCCAAAGAAGATCTCATTTGTGGTTGGTGGCTCATCTCTTTCTAGGTCTGCTACTTCCAGGGTTACAACATCTACAGTATCAGTTGCTGAGGTTGTGGAAGTAAGTGATTCCCCAAGTATCATTCAGGATCCATCCCATCTTCCCCTTCCTCCATTATCACTTCCAATATCAGTTCCCTCCACAACTTCCACCATTTCCTCTTTCCCATCTCCTTCTATGGCCCAGGTATTTTCATCACTTCCAGTTTTATCAGCTGGGGAAAATATTGGGTCACCCATTTCCTCCTCACTTCCTTTGACACTCCCATTTTCTTCAATCTCAACCCCCAGCATCACCTTGTCAATTCCTATGGCTCTCCTCACTCCCACACCTTCCATCATTGCCACCTCTGCTCAGATATCAGCTAGGCATTTCTAGTGATCTTGCCTTAACTAGTACTTCAGGTATCAGATCTGCTACTCCATCTTCCTCAGCTCTAGCCATACCAGAGTGGCTATTTAGGTAGACTCCTAAGCAAAAGAAAAAGGTTCCTCTAGGAGATGTGATAGATCTCAGTATATTAGAGTCCATGCCCAAAAGACAAGCCAAGAGACTAAGAACCGTATCAAGTCTAACGGTTAATCCATCAGGAGAGTGCGTGATAGAAGTGGCTACCCCTATTGAGGGGAAAACTAAAGAGAACTATCACAGCAACAGACTACCAGATCTCAAAGTTCTCTTTGGGGAATGCTACTCATGAAGGAGCCAAGCAGGATGTACACACTACTCTTGGGGCCCTTTTGGAGAAGTACGATAAAGACAAGGCCACCAAGGATGAGCTTAAGGCCAAGTCAAACAGCTCACTGCACTGCTACGTAGAGTAACTCAGCCCACTCCATCCACTGACATCTCAACTACTACGGCCATGAAAATTTCATCTACAATCGATGATATCTCTTATCATGAGCTTGAGAAGCTAGGCCAAAAAGGGAGAACAGTGAATGGATGGATGGAGAGGATCTTGCAGGAGGCCAACCCTTTGATCAAGGAAGCTGTGGAGATTTATGTTGATTTACAGATTGCAAAAACCACCATCGCTAAGATGGATGAATCTCTCTTTGAAGATAATAATAACTTGAATTTAACCTTGGCGACGTGGAGTGACATAAGAGAGGAAGATTCTGACTTACTTCTGCAGGAAGAGGTAATTGATGATGCCTCTAAATTGTTCAAATATCAGAAGGCTATGGAATTCTGGTGTCAGGTACTGCAAGATCTGATTAAGAAATTGGAGGATAAATGGGTAGAGATTACAGATGCCCTCAATGATATCTCTGAAGAGTTCGACAACGCCCACTGCAAGTTTTTCAATGAGAATATCAATGCTCTTCTCGAGGACCAGATCAAAGAGAATTTCAAATACTTGGCGAAGTGGATGACGATGTTGTGAAGACTTTCAATAGTGACTCCATTGATTGACTAGTTATATACAAGAACTTTATAGGGATACCAAAGAAAGTAGTAAGTAAACTTTGAAGGTTACTGGCTAGGATCGCAAAAGAGATCAAAACAGTGGATGTGGTGAATCACTATGCATGTGGACCTAGAGATGAAGAAACTCAGGGTATTGTCAAGCATTTCTTCGAATACAGACACCGAATGGCCATATGGGAAGAAGGGAAACAAAAATATGTAGAGAAAGGAGAGGAGGGTGAACTAGGCCAAAGTTGAGCGGCCATGAAAGGACAGGTTCAAGCTTTAGAAACAGTCAAAGTTGTAGGGTTGACTTGGTCAACTATCTGCAACAAATTTTCTATTTTTATGGGAGCATGTTCCCTTTTATTAATGACATTACTATTTTTAGTTAACTAAAATAGTTAAAGGCCCAGCTGTAATGGCTCAGCCTAGGAACTTATAAATAGTGGAGTGCTCTCCATTATTTGGAGATATGTTTTTTTTGGAGAGATTTGGAGAAAAGTTGTTCTTCAAGATTGGAAGAGTGCTTTCAGAGTTTTTTTGAAACCTTTTAATTATATTTAAAGTTGTTCCTTGCACTTGAAGATCTATTTTATTATGTTGAATGATTAATCATTGTCATGCCTTGTGAATGTGATTCCTTAGCATTATTTGATTAATTTACCTTTATTTCAGATTATCTGTTTCATATTGAGAAAAGAATAGTGTGATTACTTCCTATCAGATGTGAGAAAATATATTCCTTCTGTTGATCAAGAGTTACATTATTATTATCATTCAAGTGAATAATGGACATGTTCTTGTGATTATTCCTTTGATAAATTATATGTGTGTCAAATCAAAGTTGATCCCTCTATTGTGTATGTTTAAGGTTTAACATAGGAACGTGTGCTTCTAGTCTGTGATATTTTATATCATTTCCAAGTTGTAATAGGTGAAGGTGGTTAACGGTGCAATCCTCATACCCATATTAACCCTTCCAGAAGTTAAATACCCCTTTTCTTGGTGCATCACCACTTCTAGAATATATTTTATTTCCTTGTATTATTCTTCCCTAAATCCCATGAAATGTTAGCATAGGACTAGTTAACCATATTTCTTACATCAGAAGTAGTGTTGTGTTTAGTTAGGAAGAGGAAGCCTACCTTCTCTGAAGGTTCACCTTGAGCCCAAGTCCCACAGCTTGAGAGGTGATCCCATGTGTCCCAATCACACCGAACCAAGGACATTTGGCATTTCTCTTAATGGGATTTGGATCTTGTTGGAGAGATTAATCCTCATTCCTCTCAACGTAATCAATGGATAATCAACGCAACCGGATATTACACTAAATGGGTGGAATCCATCCTTCTCATCTCTACTAAAGCCAAGAAAATATATGAATTCATACACCATCACATTATTTGTCACTTTGGTGTCCCTCACCGCCTCATCACTGATAATGGAAATTAATTACAAAAAACCTACGTAAACTTTGTGATAAATTTGGTATTCAACCCCTTTTTTCTTCGCCTTATTATCCTCAAATAAATGGTAAAGCTGAATCAACTAACAAAATTGTCAAAAAAATCCTTATGAAAGTGGTTGATGATACTGGCAAGGATTAGCACACACACATTCCTTTCACTATGTGGGCTTATCACACTAGTATTCACACCTCAACCGCTAATACAAATTTCTCTTTGGTCTATGGTACAGAGGCCATTTTTCCTCTCGAAGTCCAAATTCCATATCTTTGTGTCTCACTCAAATATATGCTCAATGATGATGACTTTCTCAAAGATCGTTTGACGCATCTTGAGTTATTATATGAGTGTCATTTAACTTCTCTCGATCACCTTAAAATCTACCAAAAACATATCAAAAGTGCCTATTTCACCTGATTCTTAGATCATTTTTTCGAAGTGTTAATGAATCAGATAGGGTAACGGGCATAGGAGGAATACCTGTTCAAATTTTGGTTGATGGGTTGTTGCACACGTATGACTTACAAATCCACATCTGATCATGAGAGATTCCTTTTGGCTAAGAGGAACTACCTGTAATGAAAACAAGATCACCAGAAGGAATTAAAAAATATGGCAGTGAACTACCTAGCATATGCTAGATCTGGGAAGTGTGATACTTCCTAGATGGCTATCAGTTCATTGTTTTAAACAATTTAATGCCATAAAAAAGTAAATTCTATTGTTATTTAAAATGATTTAGGTATCTCACTTAAAACACAATAAGAAATAGAAATAGTCTAACAAGCTAAGATAGAATAGAATCCAAAGGTCAAATGATTGGTTCTGGATCTCTACAGGTCTGACAGAGGTCTCAGGTAGATCACAGGTGAATGAGGGTGAGATGAAATTAGGTGGGTAGGTCTCTGTTCAGGACTATATCAGAAAATATAGAGACCGATGTCAGTCAGGGGTGACCGATGGCGGTTCGGTGTAACCGGTGCCGGTTACTGTGAGATATGGAAATGTCATAGAACAAGTAGTGGTCTCCTTTGTGATTGCAAAAAGGACTTGGGTTGGTCAGAATGAGGTATTAGGTGACTGGAGTAGGATTTTTTGAGGTTTTAATGGGTATATGGAGGTGAAAATGTTGGGGAAGTTCAATAGGGGGCAAAGTAAACAATGGATGATAAAATGATGATGAAATGAAATAAACCAGGAAACAGGTATGATGTTATACTTACTTGGATTCCAATCACAAACCTTGAGACTGATTGACCACACTCTCTTGGAATTTATAATAAGAAAATTCAAATAGCTGTCAATTGATGAGGAACCTATAGTACTTCACAAGTAGAAGTCTAAACACACAATATTTGACTATACCTTTGGTAATATGAGGGAGACTCCAACCCAATAAGGGGGGTTTACCAAATGGAACAGACCTTGGTTCTTACATCTGATATGATTCCTTCTAATGAAGCATATAGAAGTGAACACCACCTTGTGAGATCACTTAAGGTGGAAATAGGAGATAAGTAATCAAAACAATATGATGACTCAATTATTTCACTTCTTGTCCTTGAAATATCTGATAATATTCTTGGATGTGTCAAAACTCTCTTGAATAGTGAGAGAAGGAGGAAAAGAGTCACTCTGGAGTACTCTCAACTTCACTAATTGAATTCTTGACAAACATTCATGGTGCATCTCAAGTATAACCAAGCGAGTATGTGTCAACTTGAGGTAGACTGTTCTTCATCACTTGCATTATAATATGTCTGGGTGGCCATCTGTATTATAAATTATTGGTCACCTCACTGATGTCTTGTTTTTATGCTAGACTCATCCCATAAGATCTATTATTAGATTTCCTTGTCACTTCATCATCTCCCCATTCTACTTTTGATATCAATATTTCAAGCTTCTTGAACAGACTCTTGAGTTTTCTTCTTCAACTCTTGAAGTTCCTCTATCCCTAGTAAGCCTTGTATATCCATTTTACTTCCTTATTTTATGAATCTTGTTTTAGGCATGGCTAACTTTGTCTCAATAGGTTCTAGGATTTCATCTTCATGAAGATGTGGAAACAATTCTGTAAATTTTGCATTTATCGAGTAAGATGCCTTTCTACTATACTGTAGGTATTGTCCTGGTGCTAGTTACAACAATGTTTTGCAGCAATGCCCAAAATTCAATGACAACTGATGAGAGGAACCTATGAAGATTACTAGTTAAACCCCCCCTTTTCACAGCACTTGATAGTGAACTGCATTTATTCCAACTATGATTGACAACTGTGCGTCGATATCCAGTGAGTCACTCTCCTAGCAATCAGTGTCCATAAGTTGTTGCAAGATTTGTAGCATGACGATACCAGGTTTATTCAGCTCAACAGTTTGAGTCTACAGTAAGCTTTCACAAGAATTGACTTGATAAAAAAGGGGAAGAGAAGTGCCTTGTGAGAATATGGATTTTTCACGTTGGCAATTAAAACAAACAATGTTATTTTCCTTAATCACTTGTGTTAGACGTACTCCACAAGTGGTCATCTAGTGATATTAGGGATCTTGCATTCCTTAAGACCTGATGTTCAAATGAGCTATGACAAGAAAAACAATGACACCACCTATAATTTGGCACTTTCATAAAATGGATGTATTTGGTTGCCTAACTCACTTAGGCCTTCTTGTAGTTTGTCTAAAAAACTTGATCAACTTCATGACTAATAAGTTTGCATGCAAAATGGACCAGCCTTTTTATCCTCTCTATTTTCCATAGGCTTCCTGCAACTAATGGAAAAAGCCAATAAGTTCTGTTCAAATGGATCTCATAAGCTACTCTTTTCACATCTAGAAGGGTGTCCATCTAGACCTTCAGAGCTCTTTTCAAGTTTATCATACATATTTATATTGTTATTTATTGTCCTCTAGTTAAACCTGTCAGGGGGATTCTCAACTCCTTCTAACCCCGTTTAACCTCACTGTCCATATTCGACTTATCTTTTAGGTATTTTGACACATTCTCATAGCAAAGGACTCCATTTCCTTAAGTGCTTATTCCAATGGTCATCTAAATCACGATGCTTGATTTAATTCTTTAGATACATCAATAACCATATTGTTTTAACTCTCATACAAGTCCTTTTCAAATTGATTTAGCTAGGTGTTCAAACCATGCTTGTTGCACTCCAGTATATCCTACTAAGATATTAGAATTAACTGTAAAGAGAAGTGCATAAAGATAAAATTTAGATTTGGAAAATCCTTATAAGGGATAAAAACCAATCTGAATGTCAATGCATTGACCGAACTCAGATAATGGATCGTCCTGTAAGCTAGGTGTACAATGATCACACAATTGAAGCTTCAACTCAACATGTGATCTGCAACTCCAAAGTGGTAATCAACTATCTACTTAGTCTTTACATCAAATTTTCTACCTGCATGGAAGCTTCAACTCCCAAATTTAGTCAATCAGGCTACTAGACCTTTTGTAACGCTTTAGGACTTACCAAGGAATATTCGTAACTCCCCAGAAGTGATAAGCTACTAGCTTATAATTCAAGTTTTTGATTACTCTGATTTTTTTTCCTACGACAGGAGCACCACGAATTGCGGTAAGACCTCTAGCATAAGCTTATTATTCTAAAACTCACATTATCCTCCTAATTCTACTAGCAGCTTCTAGATCAACCATAGTCATGACGAGTAAGGTACTATTCGGGGAAGCTTGGATCATTTGCATACCACAGGGATTCACTATCACATTCTACACGGATTTAATCACACAATCTAGAAGGTCGATCTAATTGGTCACGTGATTCTAGGAGCCTACTACAATACTTGCAAAGTCACGAGGGAATTTATTAGTCACCTGTCAAGGATCCTCATATATTTCCCATGTCTTAAAAAATCATAAAACATATGGTCATCATCACCTCATTTTTATGCACATCCACTAACTTCACTAAAACTGACATACGTTGATATTCAAGCAAACTTGTTCTTACATAGGAAGCTCTTCATTGAAGTCACCAACTTGTTCATCTACACTCTTTTCTCAAGGATCTTACTTGACTCTTTAGCTCACACTTAATCATCTTCTTTTATTTATGAAAATATTACTCTCAGGGGACTCCTTTGGCTCTCCATCTTGATTTCATCTGGGGCCGAGCTGACACCTTGAAGACAACAAACACTATCTCTTCCATATACTCATTTTATTTCAACACACACTAAAAAAACTCAAATCTGAAGCCCAATCCTACAAAAATGGATCTAGAACATGCATGCAAAGGTGGACTTGAAAAAACAAAAAATGGAAAAAACCCAAAGAATTGAACACAACCAAATGAACCACGAACAACCTGAACAAAGGTATAAATTCCCAAATCAATCTAAGAAGCGTACAATCAGAATATCCATTATGATACATGCATGAGAAACTAAATAGTGCAAAACACCTCAAACTTGCAACTTCTGAAACCTCGATGTGAGGTGAGTAATACGATTCCAAAGTGATAATTGAAAAAACTTACACAAGGAAATAAGAAGAAACCAAAAGTAATAAGCAACTGACATAAAGAGTGCACATTTTATCGAAACCTCGTGCTTTGATACCATGAAAGAGGATATGTGAGAACCAATATCAAAACAATGCACCACAAAGAAGTTGCATTCCAATGGTAGCGTCATAGCTCCAATGCAATAAGAAATATTCAAACAATGGAAAGTATATGCAAATAAGAAAAAAAGTTTTCTCATACTCATAGATCGAAAAAGGAAGTACAAATAGGGGTGTTATGTAAACCTCATGCATAAATAAGGAAATAACTCCTATGACGCCACTAACGTATATGACGTAACTGATGCATATGATGCCACTAAAGGAGGATTTATAATTCCAAATAAGGAATGTAACTCTTATGACGCACTGACGCAAATGAAAATGACAGAATCTGAGACATTCCATTTGAATTCCTAAGACCTATGACTCTCGCAAGGTGAGATGACTCACCATGTGATGTGCATAATGACTAGGTAGGTCACACACATCAACATTCATGACATCATATATAGCATATTGGAATATTATGTTGACGATCTTCTTTCCAAATCCAAACATTGTGTAGAACACCTTGTAGTCCTTAAGGTTGTCTTTGAAAATCTCCTTAAATATTGCGTTCACCTTCAACCTAAAAAGTGTGTCTTCATTTTTTTCTCAAGAAATATCCTTGGTGTTAACATTTCATTGCATGGCATTGAAGTTGATCCCACTAAAATCAACGTTATTCTCAAGATGCCTCAATCTACTAACCTATTTCAACTACGTAGTTTGCAAGCCAAGTCGTAATCTATTCTCCACTTTATTTCTTAGCTTTCTAACTGATGCCATCCATTTCATCATCTTCTCCAAAAGGATGTCTCCTTCAAATGGGATGAAGAATGCCACAAATAATTCAATGCCTCAAAATAATACTTCCTCCAACCACATGTTCTCTTTCCACCTAAGGATGACCAACCATTTTACCTTTAGATTTCCGCCACAAATCATTCTTTGGGTTTCATTCTCACTCATCATGATAAGAAACATAGGGAGAAAAACTTTTATTATATAATTCGTACACTTTTATACTACGAGACTAGATATACTTGTTGTAAATCAGCAGCACCCGTGGATGTTGATCATGTTTCTAGTTTGACATTTTGGACATCCAATGTGATTGTACAACATTGAATCCTCTCCCCAAGTGTGGGACTTGAAAAATGGTAGAGGAATCTCCATATGAGAGGCTGGTTCCTCAACTCCCCTGATCAGATATATCACTTACAAGTTGCAGAGGTTTAAATTTCTAGTTCCTACTCTAAATTCCAAGGGGACAAAGATAGGGAATGCAAGAAAAATGAGATTAATGCTAATGAGGTGATGCACCAAAGGAGTAGTAGACACCTAATACTATGATACATACACAATCCACAAGAAAACATAGCACAAAGTATGCACAAATTGCTCAAGATGTAATGAAAGATCGGGAAAAAATGGTAAATATATGAAAGGATTGAGGGATTTTAATCACAGAGCATACATTATCATCCCAGATTCAATACAATGCATTACAGTGACCAAGAGGCAAAAGGGGTGCTGCATTGCATGGAAAGGTAAAAAATTTCCACAAATTCTACCAAAAAGGAAGAAAAGGGAAGTTGCAGAGCTGACAAAGTGTCTTTTTTTCCAAAAATGAACCCATTCTGGCTTTTACAGTGCAAGCCACGACCCCAGGAGAGAGAAACACGGGAAAACATGGGATATCTTCAACCATCGACCCAAAACACATTAAAACAGCATGGACATCCTTACGGGCCCATCCCCTAACATTTTCCGCCATGCTGGGAGAGAATGCGAGCCATTATTCATTAAAAATGGTGGTTGAAACACCATTTCTATCCATGAACATGTGCCAGAGGTGTTTTTCAATTTTCTCTATCCAAACTCAATCAAAATGAAAAAATGACCCCAAAATCTTATAGATAATTTCACCATCTTTCCATTTATATAAAGAAGGCAAAAAACCGAGCTCTAGATCGAAAGATATGGCCGTTTGAAATTTTAGGGAAAAACAGGGCCAAATCAGATTGGCGGGCAAAAATTTTTAAATTTTTCACTTTTTGGTCATTTGGAAACTTTTCCAAAAATTCCCCACACTCCACCATTCTAGGTGCCATGTGGCATGTTTTGATTGGACGTGGGCCTTTAATGCTTCATTTTCCATTGTTTTCACCATTGAAAAAATTTCCAAAAAAATCTCGGCCGAGCTGATGAGTTAAGGACACATGGCAGTAGGTGATTCACCGCAAGCATTTCCCCCTGAATTTTTTCATCACTTTTTGACCATTTTTCTAACCTGGACACGTGGCGAAACTCCATTAGATGTGGGCCTACCCCTTTGAATTTTCCTTGCAGGCTTGTCTTGAGTTTTTTGGAGCCACCTAACACGTGGCGAGATTCCATTGGTTCACGCTTGGGGGTGGCAATTTTTCCTTTGAAATTTCTTTCCTTTTCCTTTGGGAAAATTTCCCAAACTCTCCCCACCTTCTGCTGGTCTAGGACACGTGGCACAATTTCATTCGTCATGGACCCTCTGTAAACATTTTTCCTTTTGCGCAATC
>JAHRHJ020000296.1:0-85217 GCA_019776745.2 Taxus chinensis | reverse complement strand
TTGGTTGATCCTACACAATGACAAAAGTAGTGTAGGGAGATAGTTCTAGTGTCATTCTCTAACCTGTGACTACTTCCTGAAGTTAAAAAAACATTGCAAATTGTGTGTACAAGTATGATCCAATGTGAATAGGTGCAATCAAATGTGATTTCCTAGTATTGAAGGATTTCTTTCCCTGTGAAAAACCTCTGTGACAATGCTAAAAATTGTGGTGAACTGAAAAACTTTGTGCATCTTCCCCTTGGTCTTAGGAGCCAAGGAAGGGAAAGAAGCGCCTAGGTTCCCAAGTTTGATTTTGGGGGCTAGTGTCTATTCTGAAATAAGGAGCCAAGTCTGATAATGAGCCATGTCCAAGTCTATAAGCTGTGTTGATTTTGTAATGTACTGTACTGAACTGTGACTATAGATTGTTGAAATGTGATTGCAACTACTAAATGGGGTGACTAATTCACTCAATGGATGCCCCCTCGTTTGGGGTGCATGCGATGTCGCTTGGAAGATGTAACCCAAAAGAGGACCCCATGTTGAACTAATACCGGTATGTAGGAGGGAATGTGTTTGGTAGTGATTAACTAAAATATAAATATATGTTTGGAAATAGTGACCCTAGTTAATCTAATTAGGACGACTAAAACACTGTATAAATGTAGTAAATAATATGAAATGATTCTAAAATAATTATAATGAATTAAATAAAACCCTAAACTATGCAAAAGGAAGTAGGAGAATGACTTAATTGATTGTTATAGATGGTTGCACAGTGTCGCAGGTCTGACAGCAGGTTCCAGAACCTAGAACAGTCACTCAGAGGTCCTGCGAAGGGAATATCTGGAGGATTTGAACTGACTAAGGCACCCTAGAAGGTACTAGAGCACCTTGGGGTGCTCTGGTCTCTGTAAATGCTCATAAACTACTTTTGGTAGGGTCACAAGTTGATCTGAAACTCTGCCTTTCTGTCGCATTGGTTTTACCAGGTGAATTGAGTAATGAACCGCAATACAAAAGGAAGTATCAAAACCCTAAGAAAAATAAAAGATGAAAATTAATGGGTCGGACTGACCTCGGCCACCAAACTAGTGGTCTTATCACTGAGCCTTACACTATATTTTGGACCCAGATGTAGTTCTGGTGAGTGTGTGCATGTTGTGCCCTAGGTGATCTTGTGTTAGTCACACTTTGTGAAGTAGCGAGTAATTATAACTATAGAAAATGTAAATAGCATGTGTGCATGGAATAGAATAGAATCCCTCCCCCTATGAAGTGTGTGTGATGAAGATCTCCTAGCCTTGGTGCATGACACTATGTGGATGCAAGTGATGCAATGGATGCAACTCTTGATGGAGTGATAGTATTATGTGATTCTAAGACCCTCATTATGGTCTTATAACTTTATATTTATAGGAGTCTTAAGCTTAATTTCGTAATTAATCCCAAAAATTCCAACTGAGAAAAGAATAAGGATGTGCATATATTGGGGCACCCATGGTGGAACCAGGGCACCCCAATATAGGCTGGAGCACCCTGATTTTGGGCTAAAATGACAGGTCAATTGTGAAATGGATGGATAAGTACTAGGAAATACACAAGAAAAATGAAATAAAGTATAAAATAAATATGGAGAAAAGGTGGGATTAATTATTAATTTATTTACGTGAGAACTGTTGTCACCAAATCACTGCACCCTCCGAATGGCCAGGATGTGAATAGGACGTTCGGTGTGATTGGGACACATAGGATCACCTCTTAATATGTGGGACTTGGGCTCAAGGTGAACCTCTGGAGAAGGAAAATTTCATCTTCCTAAACTACAGTCAGTGTAGGGATTCATAGTGCAATAAAATGGTCTATCTATACCTCATCCAACTAATATTTTGATGGGACTTCTTCAGAGAGAGAGAGATTTGTTCAAGAAATGAACATCTATACTAGGGAATCTGTGATGCTCCAAATAAAGGTATGATTTCCATTTATATGACTAGCGGTGTAGGGTTCTACATGATTATGGAAAATTGGTTTTACACCTTATAGTTCACCTTTGGTTCCGTATCGAGTCCTGAGAATCATATGTGACCAATCAGCTGATAGATAGCCGTTCCCATTTTGTTAGTGAAATCTTGTGATAGGCAGATAGCAAAGAGAGGAGGAAGATCAATGAATGATATGTCTTGGGTGAACAAGCACAAACTTGGGCATGCATGGATGGTAAGTTGAAGTCCTTTGATAACTCCAATAGTCTTAACAGGTTGTGCCATCTAGCTGAATAACTCCTCTTGCAACTGGTGTATATTGTATGCCTAGTACATCTGTAATTTGTTTGGGCATGACTGAGCTACTAGCACCATAATCGATCATGCAATTATGCACCAGGTGGTTACCAATGATCAAAGAAATATATAATAGTGGTGGTTTGTTTGACTTTAGGAATAATTTTCCCTTCTGGTTGACACAAACTCATAGCAATTGTTGCTCCATGACCCAATGATCCATCAGGTTGTACCAAAACTATTTAGAGCCTCACGCAACAAATTTCTTTGAGAAGGAATTGAGAGTGCATCCCACATAGTAACGCTCAGGTTGGTCTTCTTCATTTGTTCCACTATGTTGAAAGGAATTGCTCCAAATTTGTTGACATTTCTTTGAGCATTGGGATCCTCTTTTAAAAAGTGTTTATTGGGTATTGTGATGCCTGATTAAGAACCTTCTTTCCTTGCGGCTTGGCTAGCAGGTGTTTCTGGTGATTTCTTTCCCACATCTTTATCAACCGCCACTTGTGTCTAGAGGCTATGAAGTGGATGTTTGATCAGCTTTAGAAGGTTGAGGTTCCATTGCTCTCTTCTTAGGAATGAGTATTTTCACCACTGATGAGGAATCCTCTGTATTCAACCACAAAAATCTTCTGCTTGTCTAGTTTAGCAAAGTGGTTTCTTCATGTGTTTTTGGTTGATCTATTATTTCTTGCATAGATGAATTCTTATGTTGGCTCAGAAGGGGCAGATATGCTTTGAACCATAAGGGCCTAGCTAAGAACTCCATTGGGACAAATATTTTGATTGTGGGGTTGAGAACAAGGATAACACCATTCGTAGTCTTGAACTAGATTATTCTGGACAGGTACAATGGCTCTAGATGAGCTAGCAGCAAGAGGGTTCCTGAAAGTTCAAAGGCCTGACATTCGCAGCTTGATTTGTAGCTTGATTTTGTGGCTGATTATTCCCTTGAAAAGGAGGACGGTTAGCCTGATATTGCTGATTTTGTGGCTAATATGGACGATTGTATTGAAATTTTTTCCTCTTGAGTGCAACGAGCTCGTTCCCAAAAGTTTGCAGTAGTGACTTGACTTCAAATAGGTCATTTGAAGAGGCAGGGGAAGACTGAGATGGTTTCTTAGAGGTCTACTTGGAATAGGAGCAATGATAGGTTGATTGTTTTGTAAGATCCGGAGACAATGGCATTGGCGGTCGTGGAGCTATCCTTCCAGCCTGAATCAAGGAATTTTCCACTCTTATGGAAACGTCGTAGGCATCAAGTACTGTAGCCCCTCCCATGGACTAGATCATAACTGCTACATCTCTATTAAAGGCTCGCAAATAGTACAAAAATGGATTATGTGAAGAAGGCATTATGAGTGTCGGAATCCTATTCCACATCCTGTGGAATCAGAAGTTGAAATCACTCATGTATTCTTGGGGAGCTCTCTTCATGGTAGTGAGTTGTTCCAAAAGTGATAGGTGATCACTCTTGTCTTCAAACTGTTTACATAGATTTTCTCCTAACTCATCCCAAGTGGTTATAGTGCCAACACTTAACCCTCGAAACCATTGAAGTGATTTTCCCTTGAAAGAGGTAGCAAGAAGTCTAACCGCAACATTGTCCTCTGTGATATTATGTACTGCACAAATGTTGGCTACATCAAGAATATGTTCCATTGGAGTAACGTGAGTTTCCCCTATGTAGAAGGGTAAAATTTTGAGTGCCACAACAGGTATAGGGTCACGTTGAGCCAACAGAAGAGGATTTCTTGCATTGAAAGGGAAAAAAACTTGGTTCCTCGCCCTAGTAATGAAGAGGTTTATTTTTACTGGGTGGAGGAAACCTTACGTAAGGAGGAGTTGAATGACCCCTACTGAGGTAAATCTGCAACTGGTGATGTGAAATGCCTCTTCTTCTTCTCTTTGGAGGAGACAAGGAAAGTTCATTATACTGATAATTTCCTTTCTTTGAAGAATCTCTTGTCTGAATTCTTCACATAAGTTAACACACTGAGATTTGGAATCCAGAGATATAGAGTCACCAGGTACTTTGACTTGTGTAAGTGAGAAGAGAAGTACCAACTCTATCCCACCACTGGGCGTGCCAAAAACTTGTTGTCGCCAAATCACTGCACCCTCCAAATGGCCAGGATGTGAATAGGACATTCGGTGTGATTGGGACACATGGGATCACCTCTCAAGCTGTGGGACTTGGGCTCGAGGTGAACCTCCAGAGAAGGCCAGCTTCCTCTTCCTAAACTAAGTGTTGTACTACTCCTAGTGTAATAAAATGGCTTATCTAGTCCTATGCTAACATTTTCATGGGGTTTTAGGGAAAGAGATTTACAGAAATGAAACTATACTAGGGATGGTGATGCACCAAATAAAGGGTGTTTTCAGACTCAGGAAGGGTTAATTTGAAGAGGGTGTGTGCACCACAAGTCAACTTCACCTACTGCAACTTAGAGAGGGTACAAAATACCACAAACTAGGAAGCATGCGTTCCCTTTGTTAAACTTGATCAGACAAGAAAATATATCAGTTTCCCAGTGAAGAAGGATGAACTTGAGAAGGATGAACAAGCACCACAACTCAACTGCATGCAATACTCCACCACTTGATAAGCACAGAACTCCAAGAACTTTCAATAGAAACTTGAACTTGCACAGTGTACCTGCAAGCATGAGAAAGGCACAAAGAAGCATAGAAGGATGAAAGGACTGAGATTAGTCACAAAACACACACTTTTATTACTTCAATAACATGCACAATGCATCATACATTCAGAAGAGGCAATAGTTTCCATTACAGTCTTGAAGAGGAGGCTTGAAAGTTCTCTCAACATACAAGGACAACTTGCAGAAGAGAGAGGACTCTTGAAAAGTATACACTTGCCTAAGATATCTAACTGTCCAACTTATCTGAACTGTTGGAACCCTTTGGAATGAGCTTCCAACTTCATTTATAGAAGAATATGTGAGAGAGAAGAGGAAAGTACATAATTATATTCCTAAATTGAAGGCACATGATGTATTTATTACAGTTGGTTGAACTACTTTGAGAAGATTTCATCATGTGTCATTAATTGCCTATTGACATAGTCTTCTCAATTAATTAAAAGAATATTTAAATAATAATTTAAATAAATAATAAATATTATTAAAATATTTAAATAAAAATATTAATTTAATTAATATAATGTTGGGACCCCCCGTTGACCCGTTTGACTTGAAGAGGAGGGGGGCCAAAAATAGCTCCAACTCGGTGGTTGGCTCACACGAGCCAACTCACCAAGTCGGTGAGCTCCTCAAGTCCTCTAACTCCTCTTGCAATCTCATTTTGATGCCGCACTCCAAGCTCTTTCCTTGCTTGGCATATGGCTCTTTTGCATTGATCCTCCAACAATGGTGACTATCATCAATTGTGCTGAGTGATCATTTTGTTCTCTGTCAATGCCATTAAGTTGAGTTCCTCAAGACTCAAACTTCATGAAACATCACCACGAGCTCCTTGCGAATGTCACCGAGCTCTTCATCCAAGTTTCTCCTTTGCATGGGCTCTCTAACTCACTTGAATACCGAGCTTAACCCAACTATCTCTCAAAAGAATCCTTTTACCACAATGCTCACGGTTCACTCACTTATCATATTTACACTTGTAGTAAGAATGTACAACTGGCTTATGCCATAATAAGCACAATTTGTACTCTTCCAAACGATGAGAAAATGAGCCATTACAAATAAAGACCTAATGACTCATGTCATGATGATGACCTAGGTTCATGCCCATAACATGTCGATAGACACCCTTGATCGACTGATTAGCTCCGATTGGCCAAAGAGCCCTTTGGTCATTTTGGCAGTCCATCTAACCTGGTAATCTCAGCTCCAATCAACATCATGCCACTATTGGAGATCTTAGTATGGCATAGGTAGCTTGAGCTACACAATATACTCATTTTTCCATAAACTAAAAAGATCCTTTATGTTGCAATTGATCAACACATAAAAGAAGCCCTTCAAAAAATACATTGAACAACTGGGGAAATCTCGGACCAACTGAGGATTCTTGGAACCTACTGTACTAGGGATAACAACCATATGAATTCTTCCTTAGTCGTGGCTCAAAGCTAATTTGAAATAAAGCTAGATAAAATTGAGCTTGAAACTACAGTATAATCGTCCATTGTAAAAAACAAGTTTTCTCTGAACCTGTTAACAAGAATCATTTTTATTGTCTCGATTTGTACATAATGGAAGGGTATAAATCTATTGCTTCATTCCCTCAGAGTTTCCTCAAAGAGATGATTATTTACACCTGACCTTGATGTCACGATGCAAAACGGCTCGACCAGGTATCAGAGTTGACCTTCACATTCAATTCATTTCTACCAGAAAAAAATATGCTGAGCAATATGAATCGTTTCATTCTGCAATCGTACCAAACCTTCATCTCTTGATTCAGGAAATTTTATGAAGCCTTGAATAGGTTAACTGACTCCAATCCATTCATACATGGCAGTCCCATTTGTTTCTCAAAGCTTGGATCAATGAGTTCTAATAAGGATTCTTACACCGATGTTAAACTGCATTGATGCGTTCATCCTTCACAATTTATACCCTGGCCAATGACTTGCATGTGCGTGGATTTCATTTGATCTCGTTGACTCACTAACAAGTTCAGAACCTGTACATGCCTCTGGCAAAACCTTTTTTCATGCCATGAAGATCAACTTGAAAGATCCTTACCATGAATCTCCACCTGAGCCATTAACTGATGAGTCTGTATTGGGCCTCAGCTTTTCCCTATGCATTCACATTTAGATGAGCTTTGACAGATCCACTCCAAGCTGAAACTGCCCTTCTTCACTCCCGGTGACTCTGTTGAGATTGAACACATCACGAGTGACCTTCATGTTTACATATGCTCTGTTTTGAAGCTTCTATGAATGCATCAGCACCTTCCACTTCGAATTGATCCTTCAGACCTCACATTCTGATTGTGCCATCTAAAATTTCTCACTTGGTGGCCTGCTTTCCCAAATCTCAACTCTTCACTTCTGTTAGCTTCCCTCCACTGATGTTTCTCAATGTCACATTCGGCATACTTGAGTTCCAATCTCCCACTGAACGGCTGAAGATTTGAGTAATCTCATGGGCCCAACGACCATCTTTTAGCTTCTCCATGAAAATTATTTCTAACGTTAAGCAGTTGGCATCTTACCCTCTAGATTCACAATCCTGATCTCCAATTCAGCTGCCAATTGATTTTCATAATCTTGGTTCCTTCAAAAAATCGACTCGGACCATCTAAGCTCCATGGGAATATCATTCCTTTTTGCCACCAACCATTCTATAATGAGCTAAGCTACTCCGTTCAGCTTTTAATTACGAGAAGTTCTGATTTCTCCATGCCAATTCATTGGAAGAGATCCTCTATTTGCAAGCAATGAGTCCACCATGGTCTCCCAAAGTGATTTACACTAGATCCTTCCATGTTTTCCAAATGTTCTAACAAACCTTGGGTCTCAAAGATTGACCTTGACAAGTTCAACTCCAATTTTGCCATTGTTGTATCGGAAAACCTTCTCTTGAGCTTGCCATCAACAAGTTCCAATTGACAATTGCTTTCCATAAATCTATGCCTACTTGCAGGCAGCTTAACATGCTCTGAGTCCTAAACTTGAGATTCATACTCTACCCTCAACTCCATGCCGAAGGATGCTTCATCAATTTGGCCCATGTGTAGATTATCTGTCTGGGTCTTTGAACCAATCTACCTGCATATGGAGTTGAGCCATCAAAATTTCTCCTCACACTCCTATCGAAAGTTATCATATTTCATGTTCAAGCCAAATTCATCTTTACCAACTTGTCCATGCATTTCCTAGTTTTGATCAATGCTCGTAGACGATGCTTGATGATCTCGGCATTCTGTGTTGCAAAAGCATGTAATGCTTTGATGACTGGATTTTTTCCATGCATTTGAACTATGCCAAGATAACAATCCCCGATGCAGATGAGATTATCAATTACTCCCATGAGTCCCATGCGAAGGAAAACAATGAATCTCACTGATAGTCATGGTTGAGCGAATAAATTTAACGAGCATGTCCCTTAGCAATGCCTCCACATTTCCAATTTTTCCATGGCTTCAGATCAAGTTTCAACCCTGGCTCAATTGGAATTTCTTCCTCAACTTCTTGTTATGACTCGTAAAAAAGTGCCCCAATTTGAGCTCGCATTTCCTGAACATGTTAACAAGGCAACATTTTACAAGCCTGGTTTTGAAAGATGCTCAAGAATGTTAAGGCCATTTTACTATCCTATTTATGTCAAGTTGTCGAAGCTTGTACTGAGCCCAAAGTGCATCGTTCATTGCCAAGTGATTTCCTTGAGTTCTGATACTACTCGCTCTTCGCTCAATGACTTGTTGAGTTTGAGCCATTAAAACCGTCCTTGGTATTCTATGAGACTTATACTATCTGTGCTGCAAACAAAATCCTTCCAGTATAATTTGACAAAGAGATTGTCAATGAAATGTCATATGCAACCTCTATCTGCAACCAATTTCATATCGATTCCCTTGTTCAACAAGATAATTCATCCAAGTGGTCCTTTAGTCTTTAGCCATCTATTTGAACTTATACCGAGCCTCGAGTTAAGGCTTGAGCTTTCCAAGTTATCGATTCATATGAGCTTTTAGCATCGATTGGCTTTAATGTCTTTTCCTTATCAGTTCCTTTCGGTTCATCAATGAGCTTCAACAGCTATATTTGACTATTAACAAATTGATCTCAGACCTCGAGATGAGCTCTTACAATTGAGATGACTCTACTGAGATGATTTCTGAGATGATTCCAATTAAACCAAGTTCTCTATTGAGCTCAAGATTTCCTGAACTCTTCACTGAGTTGAGATCAAAGCTGGGGTGCCTTTTGAAAGGCTAGGTGATCTCTTCATATGTAATTTATTAATTATTTTGAGAATTATTACATCTTGATAATAACCGGAGGTGGGTTCCTGGGACTAATATTCATTTTGATCATAATAGGACCCCGTTGTCCAATTTTGCCATGTGTGCAAAATTGGATAACAGTGACCTCCACATATGCTATCATGAACTTCCTTAATGGTATAAGGAATTTTAGAACTCGTAAGGCATCGTAAAAGAATACTATCAAAGCCATGCTTATAGAGGAGGCCCCCAGAATGATGAAATGAGAGACCTTTTTTAAGGAAGGCATGTTTGTCCATTACGAGTGAGATCAGGAGGTAAGATGGAGAGGGAAAGGTAGTCATGGAGTATTGTTTATACCAAAGGTCACTCAGGTAGGGAGTGTCAATTCTATATTGAGTAAACATCATGAGGTAAATAAGAAGGGTGAATGGAGGTGTTTGTATACGGTGACAAATATTTTGGAATCGGCAGGGGAAGTGGGTATTTTGGAAGCTAAGCAGGCCATGGTATCTACAAATTTTTTGGTTGAACGTGGGATGGTTTGAAGGGTGTAACGATCAAAGGTGGTCAAAAGTATGTCCACATGATGCTTTATACTTTTGAAGTATCTCATTACGACATTGGTACATACCATTGACTTGGTTTACGACCAATTGTGAATCACCAAAGATGTTGATTGATTTGACATCTAAGGCATATAGTGGCTTGGAGACCTAGTACGAGTGCTTTGTACTCGAGCAATATTGTTGGTGCATTAAAAGTCTAGTTTGAAAGACAAAGGCATGGGTTCTCCATCTAGAGGAATGAGGATAACACCAGCCCTTCACCTCCGACACTGACACTTGGAACCGTCAAAGAAAAGTGTCATTTGGTAAGGGGGTTCATCTAGGGAAAGAGTAGCAATTGACTCATCAGGAAAGTCAAAATTAGAGGGTTGATCCCTCAGAAATAGGTGTGTCAGCCAGTTTGGTTGGTGATAGCTTAGCCCTTGATGGAATTTTGATGAATGAATTTGAGGTCAAGATCAGCTAAAAGCATAATGCCATTGTGTGGCATGTTGATTTTGAGTAAGGTTTAGCATACATGAAGTGTAAGGGATCGGTGTTGGTCACAACATAGGTTTTGTGGTTGAGTAGGTAATGGCGGAGTTTGGTGGCAATGAAAACTAAGGCTAAGGAAAAGTTTTTCTAGATGGTTGTATAGGGTTTCATAGTCCAAAAGAGTATGGCTTATGTAATAAACCACCTGCTCCCTATGTTGTTCATCATGATGAGCAGAGCATGGCTCCCAAGGAATGATCAGTAGCTAGATATGTATAGGTAAAAAGGTTGATCGTATTTAGGTGGAATGAGTATGGGTGGTTGGAGAAGGTATTGTTTTTAGGGCCTCAAAAGCTTTGTGATAGTTATCATCCCATTTAAAGGAGACATCCTTCCTGAGTAGATGATGAAATGGTTGACACTCGATCAGATAATTATGAAATGAAATGGTGAATGGACTACAATTTACCTTGCAGGCTATAGAGTTGGTGTAAGGTTAGTGGGTGGAGGAATTTCAAGAATGGCCTTGACTTTAGCAGTTTCAACTTCTATACCACAAAGGGAAACAATAAATCCTAGGAGCTTTCCTGAGAGAACTGCATGAAGACAGCACTTCTTAGGCTGAAGGCAGACACAATATTTAATGAGGTGGTCAAAGATGGTTTGGAGGATGGTGAGGTGCTCAGAGTGCCATTTAGATTTGGCCAAGATATCATCCACGTAATCTTCCAATATATGTTGCATGATATCATGGAAGATGTAAGTCATAGCACATTGATATGTTGGCACCAGGCGTTTTTAAGGCCAAAAGGCATGACTCGATAGGAGAAGGCTCCCCAAGGGGTGATGAATGTGGTCTTGTGTTGATCTTCTAGGGCAAGAAAAATTTGGTTATAACCCGAGAATCCATCCATGAGTGATAAGCATCTCATGTGACCAACGGTAAGGTCAACCAGTTGATCAATACCAGGTAAGGGAAAGTTATCTTTCGGGCAGGCTAGGTTGAGGTCATGGAAGTCTGTGAAAATGCGGAGTCCCCCTTGCTTTAGTAACATAGGGACAATGTTAGAAATCCAATTGAGGATAATCAATGGGTAAGATGAAGGAAACATAAAGAAGGCGTTGAAAGTTCTTCTTTGATGAGAAGAGCAATGTGAGGGTTCATTTTCCTCAGCTTTTGTTTGATAGGTTTGGCATCAGGAATGGTTATGATATTGTGGACCACTATGGTGGGGTCAATACCGGGCATGTCTGTGTAAGACCAAGCAAAAGCATGGTTATGATCTTGGAGAAAAGAAGTGATGGCTTCCTGTTCAGTAGTATCTAAAGATTGTCTGATCTTTAGGATGTGTGGGTCATCCTGAGTATGAATGTTGATCTCGATAGTTGATTCATTCAACATGGTTTGTGTCTCAGAGGGTAACGACCAATGAATATATGATTCTTCTACACCAAGGTAGGTGAGTATGGATTAATCATCCTGACTTGGAATGAAATTATTTGTAGGTGTGTCATCATCGATCATTTCAGGATATAGGAATGGAAGAGTGGAAGGGGCCTCACCTTCACGTTGATAAGTCAAAGGCCCCAAGGAAATGGTGTTTATGAAAAAAAAAGTTAGGAGGGATAGATTCAGGATCCATCGACTCTGTCAATGAGGGTGGTGATGAAGGTGGAGTGGGTGAAAGGTAGTGATGAAGATGATGGTGGAAGAAGGGCTAGGGTCCTCAATGAGTTCAATGTGGGCCTGTTTGGTAGGAGGTTCGGGGAAGCCGATACCACTACGGTTGTTATGTTTGCGGGTGGTACATAGAATAACGGTATGGCCAGCCTTGCTTGTAAAAGCCAAAACCAAAACCCTTCCATGCACAGTGGTGCAGGAAGGTGTGGGAGAAATGGTGATTGGTAAGTGATTGGAAGTCAGCAGAAAATGGGTGGGTTTGTGATGGTGGTTCAGGTGTGTAAGTGGTAGTATCAAGTCCCCCATAGGTGAGACTAGTATAAAGATGAGGAGGACCATAAAGGAGGCATTCTCCTATACGGTGATCATAGCGAGGGTGTTGGTGAAGGCTTCCATACTCCTGCAGGAGTAAGGAATGTGTTGACACTATATAGGTGGTACTCCCCCAGAGTGAGGCATTGAAAAACACCTTCCAAGGGATCAGTGGTTGTATGTAGGTAGCTAGTGATGGATGATGTGTTAGAGGTTAGATGCGGAGGTGGAGTTAATGGATTGGGAAGCTAATGGGTCAGCCGTGGAGGTTATGGCAGCGGTAGGAATGGAAGAGGTATGTGTGGTGAAAGAAGCGGTTGGCTGTACTGGTAGGTGGAGGTGAAGGTGAAGTGGTATTGGTCGTGCAGAGGTAGATGGCTTGACAGGTATGAGCACATCATTGGGTCAGTAAAGCATGTTGCAGTGTTTTGAAAGGTGATGGGTCAGCTGGAATAGTATAAGTGTGTCCTTCATGTTCAAACTTTACACAACGATGCAAAGTGGAAGGAATGCAACCCATGACACATGGAATCTAGGGTCTACCAAGCAACAAGTTATATTGAAATTCCCCCTCCAAAACATAAAACAATTCTGGAATAGTACGGGGGCCCATGCGAACGTGAAGGATGACAGTGCCTAGTGTGGAGGTGATAACATTGTTGAATGAATGCAACATGACTGGATGTTTATGCATGTAATTGTCAAGTATGTGCATTTGAGAAAATGCATGGGATGAAATGATGTTAATGCTAGCGCCGCCATCAATCATCACACGGCGTACCCATATGTCATCAATGTGGATGGAGATGAAGAGGGTTGGGTCCAGGTCATCATTTTGGTGTGGCGCGATCTCCTCCTCTGAGAAGCTAAGGGAGGCCACTTGGTGAACAAGGTCAGGTGAGGATGAAGGTGGTAATTTGGTGAGAGAGGCTACATGATGGGGTGTGATAATGGAGGCTACAGGTGTAGGGTCATTGGGTAAAACCTCAATATTTGAAGAACCTCCATGAGAGCTTGACGATGGGATTTTGAGGTTTGGATGAGGTCATATAAGGAATTTTGAAGGGGAGATTGGTGTAATTGTTTGAGCATGGTGCAATGTGTGACGCCATTAGAAATGGGTATGTGGGGCCGTGGATAGTTATTTTAGGTATGGGTGTAGATGGTATGTTGGGTATAGGATTGGTTGGTAGGTCAGTTACCTTTTCTTTTTCCCTTCTACACACGTGTAGTGACGTGTATCATGTTGATTTGAGGGGAGTTGGAAAATGGAGAAGGTGTAGGATGAGTGGTATAATGACATGAAGGGAAAAAACCTACTAGAGGAGAAAATACCTTGTGAGGTGAGTTGGGTACAATGACATTTAGGTGGTGGTGTGCATGGTAAGTTCTCTGATGTGAACCATGTTAATTTCAAATCTTGGGTGTGGCTCTAGGAGCTGTGAGGGTGGAGGTTGTGGTTGTTGAGTGGGCAGTGTGGGAATGGGTGTTGGTGAAGCAGGATCCTCATCGAGAAGGTCATCATCATCAAAGTTGGTTTTTGGTGGACACAATTGGATAAGGATGGTTTTCAAGGCCTTGCAGTTCTCCACATCATGCCCTAGCACACCATGGTATGTGTAAATTTTAGTATCATCAAACCCTTTTGGCTTGGGTTTGAGGGGGTTGTAAGGTCGGAGTGGCGGTAATGTGATAACAGAAGTCTTGAGGAGGTTGGTTAAAATTTTGGCATAGGACCCTACTAGTGGATCACAATGGGAAGTGAATGTGGGTTTGGGTGTAGGTGTGGTTGGTTGTTGGGGAATTGTTTTTGGAAGAGTAGGAACAAGTTGAGCTATGGGTTTAGGTTCCAGTGTGGTTTGAGGTATCGGTCGGGTTTGTTTGGGTAGGGGTACAATAGATGGACGGGTAGGAGGGTGTGTGGGGTTGTTTTGACTACCTTATTGTGATGGTAGTGGGGGTTTGTGTTTTTGGATTACACCTTCTTGGGTAAAGGTGATGTGGGTGTACGAGGTCTAGAAGGAAAAGTAGATGGAGGAAGAGGGGAAAGTTACCCACGGGGATAACAGGGGTGTCTGTGAAGGTAGATGACATGGGTCATACTTGGGGTGCGAGGGACAATGACTGAAGTGTAGTAGGTAGTGAAGCAATAGCTAAGGGTATTGGAGGTATTGGTGGTAAAGAGACTGCAGGTGCGGGTGTAAGTCGAGTTGTGTGCCTGGGTAGGTTAGAGGTTTGTGAGGAAGGAATGGGTTGTTGTGTTATTGGTTTATGGATGGGTGTAGGGTGCTTGACCGTGTTGGGTAGCTGAGGTCTTAAGGTAGATGGACAAGTGCGGGTGTGATTGGTGTGGTCGGGGTATGAGGTTAATGAGTTTGTTTCTTTGGTTTGGGTGTCAAGAGTAGGTGTGATTTTTATGTTGGAGGATGTAGCTAAATCCAGTTTAATAGGTGGATGAGTAAGGCTGGTGGTCGGGGTGACCCCTAAAGTGGTAATAGGTTTAGTTGAGGACAAATGTAGTAGGTATGAGTTTGGGTTTAGATGTAGGTTGGGTTACGAGGTAAGGATGTGGTATGAGTGCTAATAGGTATCGTGGAAGGGGTTGCGATAGTAGTGGTTGTATTTGGTTTGATGGGTCGAAATGTGTTTGGGTAGATAGTGGAGGTATCAGTGAGGGATCTCTACATCTGTGTTGAGACAGGGAGTAAGAGGTGCCCCCATAGTAAAGCCCTATCCACATAATCTAAATGATCAGCCAAATGTGAGAATGACACATCTGTAGGTGGAGTTGGTGAGGACCTAATGGGAACTCCTATGAAATGCATCTTAGAGATGGGGAATTAGCTAGCTTCAGCTTCCGTGGGTAAGAGAGCCAAAAGTAGGTCTGTTGGATTTTGGGTAGCTGATGGAGAATGCTTGCCAAGAGGTAAAGATATCTCAACTGGGTCTATGATAGGTGGAGGAGATGATGGGAGCTCCTCTATAAGTGGAGGAATAGTATAGGTGCTCCTCTGTGGGTGGAGGAGGCAATGGGTGTTCCTCTATGGGTGGAGGAGGTAATGTAGGTAAAGGTTCTCTCTATGGGTGGAGAAGGTAGGGTAAAGGTTCTCTAAGTGGTAAAGCCAGGGTCTTGGGCTCAATGTTAGTGGAAGACCCGGTCTGTTGGTGATGAAGGAGATGAAAGGTGTTCCTTTATTGGTGAAGGAATAAGTGGAGGTTGCTTCCAATGTGGAAGGAGGATTTTGGGCTAGGATCTCCTCTATGGAAGGAATATGGGGTAATTGATAGGCAAAAGGTACCTCGTTAAAGATAGTGTGAACCTCACGGGTATGGGTATCGTGAGTTGATGTCTCACCGATTTGATTGGATGAAGGGGCATGGTTAGGGAAATGGTTTTTTGAAGATTTATAGATTTTGGTTAGGGGTGGCATTAGGATTATCCATGGTTAACTCACCTTTCTCAAGCATTTCTTGGACAATATTTTTGAAAGTGATGCCGTTGTCATCACTATGACCCTTTACTTGATGATAGTTATAGAAATCATGTTCTTTATACCATGCGGGCATGGGGCAAGCAGGGTCAAAACCAGTGTGTGGTTTTATAGGTGGAAGGGTGATGGCTCTAGCTTTGATAAGCTTTTCTAAGATAGAAGAGTAAGGTTCCCTAATTGGGGTATATTTTCACTGCTCTTATCTGAATTGAAAAGTCTAGAAAGGTGAGAGATTAGATGAGGGTGTAGCCTGATTCAACAGATGAGCTAGGATGGCCTTGAGTACCACTGCATTAGTAGTGCCCTTAGCTTTTGAATAATTGTGTTACTTTCTCCAGAGCATTCAAGTATTGATAAATGATTTCTTCTGTATAAGGACATGTTCCTTTGGTTTTGGGAAGTCATGCTTGATATGGATTGTATCCTCTTTGCTCTTGAAGATCTTTGACTGAGCCGGAATATGCTTGGACTCTTTTGTTTCTTTCATTCTTGCACTTGAGTTCAACCTGATTTCTGGATGAATTGTGGATTTATCCACCTTTATGACTCAGCCTTGGATCAGTTGCATTGATCCAAGGAATGTTTTAAGTTTATTCAGGATGAACAAAATTTATTGACCTTACGAAAGTTACAAGGTCTGATTGAGTTTTGAATGATCAATCCCAGAGTTTAACTCAGGCTGATCATGATAAATGGAATTTGGTTCCAGATATCATAACATCAGGAAAGGCCTGGACCTTAAGCCAGGTAAGATGTTTATGTTTATACCGAAAGCTTAATTTATTGATGCCAAATAGAATCCTTTACAGGAATGTTTTATCCAGTATGGACTCTAACACTGATTGGTCCTATTTTGGGGACCTAGACTAGATTCGTTAAGGTTAATAGTCTTAACCTAAACTATAACCTATTGGTTAAAATAATTGCTAATCTAACCTAGCCCTAAACTATGAGCTTAATGCTCCTAAGGGTTAACTACACCTAGCGCTATGGAAGTGAGACTAATGTCATACCCTATGATCTAACCTAAGTTTCTAACCTATCTTAACTAATGATAAGAAGGGAGGGGGACCTAAGAAGGGTCGCGAGTCATGGGCGGTGGTTTCCATGGCATTTAAGAGGGGGATAAGGTTGAAGGACTTGGAATGCTGTCAGGTTTGGCAGAGGATAAAAACTGCTAATATAACCTGACGTGGCAGTATCACCAAGGATGGGAATGTTTGTTTGTTTTCTTGTGGCGATCACCAACTTTGGCGGTCGGTGGCAATGGAAAATAGGTGGGAGGATGGAAGTAAATGCAATTAATGAACTTTAGTTCCCAAGCGTGGATTTCTTGGGAAGGCATGTAAGTGGAATATTGTTTGGTTGTTTGGTTTTCCATGCATTCCATTTTTTCACTCTGCTTGAGCACTGGTTCTTCGAACCAGCCATCTACTCTGTGTTGCATGGCAACTTTGAGAGTTTCTAGCTTCCTTCTCTGTCGGGGGAAGTATATAAGGCATGGAGGTAACAATTTATTGTTGTTTAATCTTTCGTGGAAGAAGAAGAGAAGGTGCGAGCACATTCAGAGGTCTTCTTCGAATTTTTAAGCGACACTATCAGGCATGATAGGCCCTAACTTTTAAAAATCTTGCTTTCCTTTAAATGCTTTCATTAGAACAACTCTGTTCAGATGATTTTTGTACAGTCGGCCTGGCTGGTAGCAATGTATTGGTTTTCTTCTTTTCTTGTTGATTTGGGAATCCTTGGTTATACGTAGACCATGTTGAATCTGCTTCTTTTATCTTCTCGCCTTGCTGTGAATACTATATGGGTATCGTCTTCTGTAGACGTGTTTTATGTCTCTTTGTTCGACTGAGGTAATGAGTTTCCAAACTGTACCATGTTAGACATTGTGCTTGATGATTTCGTGTTTGAAGAATGACACGGAAAGAATTGTTGTGTCTAATTTGGTTGGTTTATTGATTGTTGCTTAGTTGTATGAGCTCTTTTATTACTTGACAGCTTCAGGTGAATATAAAGTTGGATTGTGATGAAACTGTTAGTTCCTTCTATAAAGCTCGACTGGTTTAGTCGCATGCGTAAGAAATATGTTAGAATACTAAGCATGTACCTTTGTTGAAAAGGGTCTGGATGTTTCTATGATTATAGGTTCTATAAGTAATGAAATATTTGGTGTAGCTGGTGTTGTTTTCTTTACGATTTTACTTGGATAATGGGAACACAGTTCTGACTGAGAGAATCTTGCTTTGAGGAACTCTGTTCCCTAACAATGTGTGGGTAATCCTAGATCTGCATGAATGGAAATTAGGTTTTGTATTTGGAAGGGAAGGGACTGTGTTGATGTTGCCTGAAGTGACCTTGAAATCTATCATTAGAATTCATCTATTAACACTGGAAGTGCTATTTGTTTGGTATCCTTGAACGCAATAACAAACTATCCAGTGTAATGGCTGGAAATAGTTAGTGTAACCTATTGGTAAGTAATGATAGCAGTTACCCTAACTCGTAGTCTAAAATGATTCGAGTCCTGGGTGAAGGGTAGACTGTTTTATTTGGATCAGGATTGTGGACTGATATTTGAACGTATATGTATTTCATTTATAACAATCTGTGGCTTTTGTTAATGTGCAATTGCAAGACCCTAGGGATCTAAGGGCGACCTTTTAAACAGTTCTACCAGATTGGAGCTAATGGTAAACTTGGGTGTTGATTTTCTTGCTTTCTCTTCTTCCCTAATTGAATTCAAGATTGATTGTATATGCATTACTCCTGGAAAGTTGGTACAGTCCTGAACTTGTTTGGAATGGAGATCTGAATGCCTCTGTTTCTTTCTCTTAGTTGTAAAGTATATGTTGATATAGGATTTTTGGAATACGAAAGTATTCTCTCCCTTTCTGGAAATTATGAATGCTTCCTTCTTTAGAATTTCTATATGAATTCTTTAGCATGGTCACGAGATGAATAGACTATTAAAGTTACGTGGAGAGAGTGGTAAGCATTGTATCTTGACAGAAGTCTCCTTTCCTTATCTTTAGCTATATTATTACTCTTGTTTGAGTAATTCAGTTATCTACTTGTATAAAAGTAGTATTGTAGTAATAGTTGGTATACTTATCAATGTTTATGAAATTATACATAAAGTATAAAGGAAAATCCATCAGTTGAACTTGCTTGAGGCTATAATCTGTCTTTGTTTGAATTGTTTAAATGCAAATCTGTTGGTTACATGCGTTGGTAAGATTTCATTTCTTTAATGGAGTAATTTTATTAGGATTGATACTGCCCTTGGTTTTCGGATGGCTAGGTATTTAAGATTCATTTTGTTTCTTCTTATTCTCTTGTGTAAGATGAATCATCTGAAAGGATTTAAGTTGAAATGGCAGCTATAATATGAGTTATGTTTTAAAGTCATATTAGAATAGTAGAAAGATAAATAGCGTGATTCATGTTTATGGATTTGATGAAATGATTTCATTTAAACAGGTTGTTTAATGGAAACAATTGGTGGAATGCAATTGTTTTAAGAATTAGTGCTTATCATGCTCAGTTCACTGAACTGACCTGTGCTAGCAATTTTTACAGATGGTCATCGTAAGTGGTAAAGGCACGCAGATCTGATATGATGCTCAGATTGTTTAATCTGGTTTTTATGATGAATTCCAACTTGATTTCTCTAATTGTACTATAGGAAGAAAGTTATTCTTTTGATGTTGATTATTGTATCAAAATATGCCGAAGTGCATAAGTTGTAATTGTATGGCTTGGAAATAAATGAAATGGGGAAATTGTTACTTATGTGGCTGCATTTTTATTTGTTGAATTGAACTTCTTATGTCTGAATGAATGAGAGTGCATTTTTATTATTATATGCCATGGGAGCTAGTTGGATTCCCTAAGTAAGCCTTGTAAAAATTATGTGACTGAATACTTCATGTTTGAATAGTAATTCTTATATATTATGAATAAGGCTAAATTGGAAATTAGTCCACTGCATTTTTAGGGAAGTTAAGGTTAAACTATGCCCTGATATGTAGCTATAACAGGAAGAGTATTCTATTACTCCCTAACAATGATCTAAGTCAAGGCAACGTAATTGATGGTTTTAAATCACCATGTCTTAATAACAATAAGTCAGATATATTTCAGTCTTCGGAGTTGATATAAACCCTTACAGGTTTAGTTAGCTTCCTTATGAGAGGACTTAGGGCTATTGCCTATTATGAGGAAATAAGATTATTAGGAACCGATGGACACCTTGACGAGGTCTCAAATCTTATTAAACTTCTCTCTGTGAAAATTGAACTTAATTACGTAAGGCAACTCAAAGGTGTGAAATTCTGGGTTGGGAAAAGACTACCCAGTTAGGAGGGCCTTTAATTCAAATTCAACTCAACTTAAGTAACTTCTTGAAGTTATGTAAATCTTTCCGAGGCAGTATTGTAGGATGTTGACACATGACAACTGCAAGGTTGTACCTTCGAGAAGATTAGGATCTTCTCGAGGATACAACAATGTAGGTGACTTATGGCAACACCCTTTTGCATTGATCGTTAAGATTTACACCTGAAACTCGAACAAGATTTTCCTTTGGGACCGGTTAGGACCATAGACATGCTATGAGGTAGCCCTTTGAGACTCGGGGTACCTTGACACACGGGGTAACAGTGGGTGACCCAGTATGTCAGCTTACCCCTAGTCTTCAAGAGCATCCTTATAACGTGAGTATGATATTAACCCGTTCCTAAGTGAAAACTTGGGACAGGGGAGACTGACAGAAGTCAGTATAAGACGTTCTATATAACATCAGAGTGGGGTGAAGGACGTATTCCATATTGAAGAGTATATCGTCAAGGAATAAGAGACATGAACAGTATGTTTCAAATGTTTGGCCAAAGTATCGCAAGCTGCTGATTGCGTTGTCCTATGTCACCTAGTCTAAGGGACGTGATGCCGATGAATGATGGTAACAATTATTCAGATAGGTTCCTTGGACAGAGCATTCTAAAATCCCAGATTAGGGAAGAGAACCACAAGAGTGAAGTGTTCAGATGAAAACGCCAACTCTATGATACACATGAATAGATCGGTAGTTCACCGAGTCATGGAATGAATAGATCGGTGGTACATCGAGTCATTACAGCTGCATATGGTTATCTGTTATAAGAATGATTGTTATGATCTGTGAGTTCTAAATTATGTATTTAGAACTAGAAAGCACTTATAAAAAAAAATTCTTGTTCTAATGTACAAAAATGAGGATGTTACATGAATGCCAAATTCTTATTTCGTAACTAGATTTTCTTCTCTTTGAAGGCACGGATATCTAACTTTCGTACCATAGTGAATGCCTCATCGAATGTTCAGAAGGTTTGGACCTGCAAGGTTGGGGAGATATGTCTAGCACAAGCTCATGTGAAGAGCTTGATGAGTTTAGTTTGTGGCAGTTAGAAGGTAAGTTGATTGATCAGGCTGCACCAGTGAGTGACAAAATATGTGATAGATTCGTCCTCATACTGACGTGTGGAATATAGATCGGTCATGGTAACCTTCTTGATGATATTGATAGAGAAATGATCCAAGAAGGCTTGGGATACCTGATTGAATGAGAATATAGAGTGTTTAGGTAACCCACTATACCAATCTAATGCAGGTCCAGTGAGGGACATGGGAAAGGTTCTCAAAAGTAAGGCATCATCATGAGTGATCAGATAACACCCATGTTTGAACAACCACAAATGTTGCTGTGGGTCTTCTTTACTATTGAAATGATTGAATTTAGGCATTTTCCAATGCACAGGGTATGAACGGATAGGAATGGATGGGTGATGAGGCTCATTGTAAATCTCGTCGTAGGTGAGAGTGTTGCAGGAGCCGGAAACCGATGCCTCCAATGTTTGCATCTTGTCCAACATCAATTTAATTAGGTCATTGGTGGGTTGTGATGATTGGATGCCTCCTGTAGCATGAGGAGGTTGGTTTTGGGCATATAATGGGGGTGGCACTCCAGTGTATGGGGCTTCCATGTAGGGTGGTGGAGAAGAAGGTAGTGAAATAGGGGGTACATACCTGGAATGAATAATGGATGAAATAGGAGGTTGTTGGTAGTATGTATATGGGGGTGGAAGGGTCGTGGTAACCCTAGTGGTAATAGGGGCTAATGATTGTGGAATGGAAAGAACCACATTCTGAAATGGGGTAGGGGTCACTGACACTGGAGGTGGTAATGTAGCTACAAATATGTATGAGACATTAGGGGTAGATGAGATTTAGTTTGGGGTATTCATCAAGGGTATGGTGGATGTAATGGGTGCCATAGAGGTAGTAGATGCGGCAAACATAGCGGGAATAGGACCTAACTATGAAATGAATAGGGCTAAGGTGGATGTGGGTAAGCACGGAGCCAGATGGGGCCAATGCAGAAGTTGGTGCAAGAGTTGGAGGGATAGATATGGGCATGTCCATATATCAACTGACTCGAGGCATCTCGAGTGGATGAGTGGGAAAGGTAAAACTACAAGGCGGCAGGGTTCTGGTCAAGGAGTCATGCAAACTCCTCATCTCTGGTAGCGATAGTAGTAGGCTGGATGGGATCCATGGCTGGTGATAAAATAAAAGGTGGTGAAGGACTCGGTGGGAGTGGTTGACAACTGGCATGGAATATGAGGGTGCTTTGCTTGTCTTCGAGTCAGCACCATGTGAACCCGTACTGATTAGGTAGGGCTTATTTTCTGTAAATGATATAGAGAAAAACAAGGAACAGGTGAATCTGGTGATAAAAAGTGGATGAAGTACCAAATGGTGGCTAGAATGTGAAACAATCTAACTGATGCCAGTTAGGGAAAACCAACTTCGGTCAGGGGTAACTACTGCCGGTTACTATAGAAAATGACAGTGAGTAAACAACGAGGCAGAAGGTAAAATCTGACAGGTATGCCAAATCTGAAGATGTTTAAAACATCAATGGGAATAATGATAGTGATAGAGACTGTGAAAAGTGGAAGAAAGTGAAGTAAAATGTCCTTTTGAGTAGGTTAGCAAAAGGACTTGGAACTGATGTCATTTGGGTATAACCGATGGCGGTCAGAGGTAACCGATGACAGTTACTGTGAAATTGAAACAGTGATGAAAGAAAGTGGTTGTGAATTAAAATATGATGTAGAATCAGACCCAAAATTCTAAGAATGATGATGATATGGCCCAGGCACACTCAGGTGAAGCCAGAATACACCAGCTATGATGAGGAGCATGCAAGGATGAACAAAAAGTGATGAACATGATCTCTCACCTCAAAACGCAAGCCAAGCAAAAACACTAAGAAAATACGATCCTAGGAGTGCCTTTTCTATTATGTTTTTTAGCTTATGCTATTTAGGACTGACACATGAATTGTGAAATAGATTTTTTGGTGAGGATGGCTTCCTACAAAGAAGGAGATCTAAAAGGTGAGGTTTCAGGTATGTTATGGTGGGGCGGGCTTTGCTTTGAAGTATGACTCGACAGAGCAGCGAGCTGGGTGCCCACTGTGTCATGATCGTGTGATCACCTACAACTTCTTCCAGGTAGGATGTTGTTTAAGAATGTATGTATTTTGAATTTTTGTGTGGTTTGGTAAGACTCAGAGAAAGAGAAAAGGATAGAAGTGCTTTTCTATGATTCGTTTGTCAACCATCAGCTGGGCATGACTTCTAGCGTATAGGTTGCCCTCAATTAATGTGAGCTAATGCAATAAATCAGAATGGAATGCACTTATTTTAAAACCCAAATCGAAAATGTGAAATTGGATGACATAATAAGATGAAGAGGAAGAGGGATGCTCTTTCACTATAATGCAGAAAACATGAAGAAATGGTTCTTTTTAATTACACCAAAAGAAAAGTTTCCTTTAGAGCAAATAGAAAGAAGAGGTGGATTACCAGGGAAGAAAATTAGTGTGTATGTTTTTTAGAAGGGAAACAAACACACAATTTTTTTCCTAGGAATGAATGAAATGCAAGGAACCTCGGATGGGTCCCACCGGGCATGCCAAAATGTTTCACCTTATTCTTAGATTGTTTCTTTGAAGTGTTGACAAAACAGATAGGGTAACAGGTGTAGGAGGAATACTTGTTCAAATGTTGGTTGATGGGTTGTTGTGCGTGTATGACTTCCGAATCCACAGCTGATCGTGAGAGCTTCCTTTTGGCTAGGAGGAACTACCTGTAATGAAAACAAGACCACCAGAAGGAATTAAACAATATGGGAAGTGAACTGCCTAGCATATGCTAGATCTGGGAAGTATGATACTTCCTAGATGGCTGTCAGTCCACTGTTTTAAATAATTTAATGTTGTAAACAAAGTAAATCCTATTGTTATTTTAAAATGATTTAGGTATCTCACTTAAAACACAATAAGAAACAGATCTAATCTAACAGGCTAAGCTAGAATAGAATCCAAAGGTCAAATGATTGGTTCTGGGTTCTTTGTAGGTCTGATAAAGGTCTCTGGTAGATCATAGGTGAATGAGGGTGAGATGAAATTAGGTGGTTAGGTCTCTGTTCTAGGGTTGTGTGGGCAAATACAGAGACCAGGTGTTGGTCAGGGGTGACCGACATGGCGGTTAGGTATAACTGGTGCTGGTTACTGTGAGATTTGGAAATGTCACAGAACAAGGCTTTTGGTCTCCTTTGTGATTGCACAAAGGGCTTTGCTTGGTCAGGATGAGGTATTGGTTGACTGGAGTAGGCTTTAGCAAGTTTTTAATGGGTGTATGGAGGTGAAAATGTTGGAGAAGGTCAATAGGGAGCAAGATAAACAATAAATGATAAAATCATGATGAAATGAAATAACCAGGAAAGTATGATGTTATACTTACTTGGATTCCATTCCTGAATGCCTGTGTGTGAGGGATGGAGGTGCTGATGATGGGTTTGAAGGTTGTAAGTGATCACCAACTGAAGAAAAGCTTCTGCATGGGCTGCATGTACACTCCTCTTTGCTTGGATAGATCAGATCATGGTTGGGATGGCTATGTAGGAGAAGATGCTCAATCTCCTTCCTTGGATGTGAGTTTTCACTGGAATTTACTCTCTGAAGATGTATTATCTCTCTGAGATGTGTTCTTTCTCATCAACTTTCTTTCTCCCAATGTCCAACTTCCAAGTTCCAACCTTGATAATAAGGTTGTTTTGGGTTAAAAGGGGTAACCGACGGTGGTCTGACTTAGCCAGCGACGGTTAGGGGTAATCAACGTCGGTCAAGGCAGGATTTCCTAGGTTTACTAAACTAGGGAGATCCTCCTGATTTCCTTGGATCTCATGTCGTTATCCCATGGATTAGACTTGAAACTTCTTGTGAGCATGCGGGAATGTGGTTAGAGGGAATGTAGGCATTGATTTTTAGGGTTTGGGTAAGTCTTAGTTAGTTATGGGAACTTGCTAAGAATAGGTCTTAGGTTGAGTTGGTTTGGTGAGGTGTCTAAGTGAACTGCATGTGTAGATATTATTTAAATAAGATATTTAAATAATAAATATAGTGAGGATAATGCATTAATTTAATTCAATTAATTAAATTAATATTAGTGGGGTGAAGGGGGTCATGGCTAGGTAAATGTAATAAAGGGTGCTTATATGTCGAGGGACAAAAGGGGAGTGTGACCTAATTTTAGTGTCTTTAGCTGGATCATGAAAAAGTTACCTGGCCATTTCAATGGGAGTAGGATGAAGACCTACTATAAATAAGTCTTCCTTGTGTGTATAAATAAGGCAATATTACCACTTTGTTTAGAATTTCCCTTCCACTTTCTCTTTTCTTGTATTTCCCTTTCTTATTTTTTCCCCTTTCTATTTTGATCTATTTTGCACCTTATGCACCTATAACCACATTATTTCAGAGGTTTTGTATGCACAAAGGACCGCGCATCTGTTTTAGTGTGGGGTGTAGTAGTGCAAAGTAAAGGATGAACTAATAGTAGGTGTGGTGTTAAAAGGCCCAGTTGAAGTATAATAGGCATGTGAGGTTGAGAAAAGTGCATAAGGAAAAGGTAGACGTGAATATGGGTTGGTGTCAAGGATAGCTTTACAAAAGACCATGTACATAGAAGGAAAATCACATAAGCAACATGAGGTAGGAAAGGGCAAAAATCAGGATTAAGGACAAAAGAAGTGCCTTTGGCACAGGAGAGATACCAGTGTGTGCAACATAGTCTTCGGTCATAAGACTTATGGTTTGTTAGATGCACCATCTGGAAGGTTGTAAGGGTTTTCTCACAAGATTGGGTTCATGGGTAAGGACAGTTTAAGGTCAAATTTTGTAGAACCTCAAATATGCATTTAACTGCTTTCAATACCCATTGGTAGAAGCATAACATTTATTGCTGGAAATCTGTAAGGAAAATCTATAAATATGTTTCATTGCATTGTCATTATTTGGCACCTTTCAATTTACGAAGTAGAAGAGATCTTGTGAACTACGGCATGTGAAGATATTTTTGTAAAAAAGAATCAAAGAGATCTAAGTGCGTGACTAGGGTAAATTACAAACCAAAGAGGAAGGAGTACATGGGCATGGTCACTAAAGTTTCTGTTTGGAAAGCACCATATTTTGGAAAGATTTTCCTAGTCAAAATTTGATAGCTTAGGGCATAGAGATAGAATAATTTCTTCAAATAATAGCTTTAGATTAACAATGCTAGTGCATGGAGCATAAAAGGAGATTGATTTACCTTAAGTTTTAACCTGACAAGAAGCATGACACCAAAGAAGGTGACCGTCTCACCTAAGATCAGCATAAAGGGAAATGGAAAAGGATACATAAAACACTACTGTCAAACTATTGCTAAACCAATGCATAATGGTATGTAGAAATGACAGTACAACTGATGAATTAGCCTTACTCTATAAAAAGAGTGGGTAAGTCAACATTTCATAAAAAAAATGGTCTATAAGTGACATATAATTGCACCGAAAAACTATACAACATTGAAGGAGATGGCATTAGATATTGTTTGTCAACTGATAAAAGGACACTTGAAGGAATTCCCATATATTGTGAGTAAAGTCAAAGCTAAGTTAGGAAATGGCTGGATTACTAAAACTGTACAAGTTTCCCTATTTTGGAAAATCTTAATGACTAGTAGACAGTGGTTGATGTTGCCCGTACCATTTTTTAACTTCTACTTTACATGATGCAAGATGCAATAACACCTGAGTTGATATCCAAGTTCACAGGATTGATTTGTGAAGGATCCCCATATGTCCCATAATATATAGATGATGATTTGGAGGATAACCCAAGCCTTTATCAAGGAAATAGTAAATTTATGAATACAATAAGGGATCTCATGACTTTGACATCACAAAAATTCTAGACCTAGTAAATGATATCAGATGGTCGTATTCCTGGTTGTTTTATTAATTTGAATGGTCATACCAGTGAAAAAAGATGGACCCAAGTCAACAAGGCATGGCTGAATGCTGTGCAATCACCTAAAATCTCATCAGGAACTAAACTACATACTTTTCCACATAAATCATAGAAAAGACCATAGAATAGCATCAGGAGGGAGAGAATATAACTGTTTGGAAACATTCTCGTCACTATCATTTTCATCAGAAACTGGAGTGCCCGATCACCCTCTTGAGAAGTTCGTGTCAAATTATCTTGAAGAAGATCCATCACCTTTGACCTTTGAGGTTTAGAAAAATATTTCCCTTTGATACATCCTGCATGGACAGCCACCCAAAAGGTGTAACATTCCCATTTTAAGACACTAGAACAAGGGAATTTTTTTTTTTTTATAACATTCTCTGCTCTAAATTATGTAATTCAGAACACATGTTTCAAGTTTTAATAATTGTTCTTTGTTCTAAATGACGTAATTTAGAACACACAATGCTTTTTATACCAATGTTCTCTGTTCACATATTCATAATATGGAACACACATTCCATGCCATTCAATCATATAATAGATAACCATATGCTACTGTAATGACTCGAAGAACTACCGATCTCCCATTTCATGGCTCAGAGTTTCATCGATCTCTCATTTCATGACTCGGCTACTTACCGATCCTTCATGTTAATCCATGTATTGTATACTAAGTATACTTGGTTCCCTTTACCTTTTCAGTTATTGAAGTGTTCCATTTAAGAGGCCTATCTGAATATCTGTTACCGATATTCATCTGAAATCCTACTTCTTAAACTAGGTGATTTAGGACAACGCAACCAACAACTTGCAATACTTTGGCCAAAGATTCTCACATGCTTAGCATGATCATATTCCTAGATGTCATACTCGTCAATGGAATACGTCCTTCACCCCACTTCATCTGTTATCTAGAATGGTCTTTTCTGACTTTTGTCAGTCCTCTTGCCCAAGGTTGAACTTTAACCCAAGATAACAATATGAAAGGTATAGAGAGTCACTCGTGATGACTAAAGGTACACAGACATACCTCTTCGACCCTAGTCGATTACATATGTCTAGTTACCTTTAGTCCTTGCGAAGTCACTCTGTATACAAGGTCATATTCCTAACTTGGTACAAAGTAAAACTGAGGCCAAGTCCAAGCTTATGTAAACCTAGATGATCTGATTTGGAAGGGTGTTGCAACATGTCAGCTGCAACATTGTGTCGTCATGAAAGTCCGGCCTTCATGAAGACACCTTATTGCAGCTGGCGTGTACCAACATCCTTTGGAATCCTCCCATCTAGGGTTACATATCCAGCTAAAAGTTTGATTAGATTCTTATCTTTATTATTTTAAGAATAAGTTTCAGCAACCTTGCTGATCCTCTAACCTCATTGTTCATTACAGTTGCATAGTTAGGAATGAATTGAATTTGTCTCATAGCTTAATATACATTCACTCCTCCTTACCGAAGAGATTGCATATTCCTTTCTTGGTTCATTAATTAAAGCTTCAGACTTACAGTCCACTAATCAACTTAACGAAGTAAGATTAACTTACTAAGCTTAATCAAGTTCATTCGCAAGTTGATTCTAAATTCAGGTTTCCTTTACATTAGATGTCATTTGAATGAGGTCTATTTCCCACATGAATGTATTCATTTATTTATAATTACCTTACTTCAGTTTAAGGTTTGTTAAGAGGAGATATGATTCCTCCTTCCGAATATCCTTTGGGCAAGACACCCCAAAGAATATTAACGAAATCTGAATACATAATTCAATTGTCCTTTCCTTAATATTCATTAGTTTAGAATCCAATTCCGAATATTATTTTCACAAGAATTCATACGTATTTTAATCTTTTACTAATGTCAATTAATAGTCCATATTGGCCTAAGTATTAACCAATTGCACGTTTCAACTTAAAAGTTGTATTCAAGTGAAGAGTAGGCAATTCCCTATATCCTTTTAAATCTAACAACCATCGTATTTGTATAAGTACGAATTCAATGAATAGGAATAAGTTCATCATTATCTTTCAACAATTCAATAATGGTACAACAATTAAAATAACACACCATTCCCTTCTCTCATTCCTCAAGATAAAATATATACATTTTACAAGTCCAAATAGCCAGACTTCATTCATGCCAATCAACATTGATAACTCAAAAAGAAAGAAGAATACAACTTTTCCTTTTTCCATTTCCTTCGAGAAGAATAATAAAATCTCAGAAAATATCCATCCTTTAGTTAATCAGAAGAAGCATCATAAAACAACATGTCTTCATTATTACTCATGGAATCCATCTGCAAAATTTACTAGCACAGGTCAGTTCATCGAACTGAGCATGTTAAGCACTTACCATTAAAATGAAGTGCTCTTGATTAACTGTCTCAATAAAAGAACTCTGCTTTTATGAAACATCTCGTAATTGAGATGGACATCACATAAGAGTTAAGTACCATAAGGATGAACAATTTAAACAACCATGTCTTGATAAGTAGCATCAAAATCAGATAATACTATTAACTAACAAACTCCTCAAAATAATTACAACAAACATACAATGATATATCTCCATTTTCTTACTGTTTCCTTCAAAAATGAAAAGAGTTCATTCCAGATTTAGACAAATATTACAAGGAATATTTTATCTCAGTAATCTCAGATTAGAAGCATTTGTAAGAACTAATATAAACATATTACTATTCGAATGCAATCAGTGTCAATTCCATTCCATAATTAAAATGGGATTCATATAATGAATTGAATATAAATTTAAACAGAACTCTTTCACCTTTTTACTACTCACTTGACTTCAACCAATTCAAATGTAGAAGATAAAAGGCAATCATACACCACAACAACAACCTATATCACTTTTTAGAATTCAACAAACAACATAGTACTCATCCAATTCAGAGGGGGAAAATAGTAGGTAAAATGCAATCTCTTACACCTGAAGGCAGTCACAAGTTGATTCAATATCCCTTTGCTATAACAGAAAATTTAAATAGGATAAGAAAAGAAAAGAAGTATTACTTCCAGTTACCTATTCAATAATCCCTTTCATTTAATCACAACCGAACTGAGTCAATCTTATGCAAGAAGAGATAACAACTAGAGATAATAGTCAAGGAGAGAGAAATTAAAAGTCAATAATCAAATGAAAGGAAGGAGATTCACATTACTTCTTCCCAATACATAGCTGAACATCAAAGCTATGACGTGCAGACCTGTTATCAGTAGGGTAATTCTTCCCACAAAGACTGTTACAGTCTTAATAGCTTACCAACTACCATTCAAGGAAAGTATTCAAAAATTCATTTTGCATCTGAACCGCAAGTATCAATAATAACTGAACTTTCAATTGCAACCGTTTCCATTAGTTATATTCACTGAAAACAGACACATCTATCCCAGGTATAAAACGAGTAAGAGTATACAGCAAGGCAACATGATCCCAATTTCACTGGAATAAATAAAGAAATCATTTTTCAATCACAAGAGTAAGGAATCTACTCAGGTTTAGTTTCAATGAAAACAACAAAGAAGTTTAAATCCACAGATTATATATATATTCATCATTGAGTTCAAAGAAGAAATAAAAATTGTATGCTCTACCCAATCCATCAGACAACCAGGTTACTCTGTTCCAGGTTTGATAAGAATTTATTTCCAAATAATCATTCATGGGTACCAACAACAAAATAGGAAGAACATCGTATCATTTTAGATCACAGAAATATGAAGACATACGATGAATCTATTGTTCCTAAGAGAATCCACATCACAATTAAACTGTATTATAGACAAGGAAGAACAGTTCACACAAGAAATTCCTGTCAAAGCATTCCACGAATTCCATAACCTTTGAGCATACATAAAACTCGGAAAATAGTAAACACATCACTATCACCTTCAGCAAGTTCAAACCCACAAAAGACAACAAAACTGAATACCCATTACTTTCAAAATCTTAACAACAGAGATGAAATCCATCTTCAGTTACTATTTCAACAAAGAACACCCATTTACTCATGCATGCATCAAGAAAATACCCAAATCGCATCTTTTCCAAATGACAACTCAAGCAAAAGATCACATCTAAAGCATACCAACATATTTTCACAAAACCACGCATTTATAAGAGTAGATTTCTTTTAATGAAGACGTTTAATAAAGAGCTTAACTATTTAAAGAAAAGAGCATAACATGCCTGTATAATTTCTTGTTAGCTCGTGGAAGGTCACAGTCGAGCTTCTCTAGTGTTTCCTCCCCCCAAACAACGTTAATAAACCAGATCTCTCAACCGCTTCCATGTTTCCAGAGGCCCAGAAACCACTCGAAGGCGGTCAAAACAACAATGGCTGAAAAACAAACTTGCAAGTTTGCTAAAGCAACAAAATGTAGAGCAAAAACCCAAAACCCAAATGAATAACAATAACTCACAAAAATCCTCTTTCCTCTTTCCTAGGCGGGTTGGTTGCCAAAACCAATGTCAATAAATGCATTGAATGCATTTTCTCCCTCTTTCTCCATGCCACCGCCAACTCAGATTTGGCGAGTTCTATCTTATAAATTTGCATGTAATTCAAATTTAGTTATATTGCTAGTTAGATGCCTCTAGCTTCCTTGCTCCCGCCAAACTTGGCGTTTAAAACTACAAGGGCTGCATTTAAGTCCTTCATTAAAGTTTAAAACCTTCCCCCCCTTTATCCTCCCACTTGACATGTATCACATAGGTCCCTCTTAGGATTAGTAATAGTCTAGGTCACAATTTAAATAGTTAGGTTTCCTTCTAGGTCGTAGATCCTTAGGATTCACCTTAGGTTAGTTTATAAACTTTTTAAATTAAAATCCATGTAGGATAAAATATTATTTCATAGGTTAACACATAACCCTTATCCATTCCACAATAGGTTCCAAGTAGGTCTTACTACCTTAGGCTTAAAACCAGTATAGTGCAGGACATCCTGTCCTAGACTACATATATGCCTTAACATCCTTATACCAACCCCTTTTTCTATCTTACGCTTTCTAGCGTTACAACTCACATGTATCCAGGAAATCAAACCTTACCGTTGGCAGCACGATGCCAAGTAAATATACCTATTACCAGGTTCTTTAAAAATTTACAACAAATCTCCAGCTCGGTTCCAGACTTCATTTTATTTGGAAAGTCAATTGACAAGATGACAATAAAGAAGGCTGAAGCATACCTTGGATCAATGGAATTGATTCAAGGTGTGTTGTCAACATATATAAATTCATCAAGTACAAAAGCAATTCTACAGGCTCTCAACTTGGAAAATTACAAGATGTAATGACATCATTTCCAAGTAAGCAAAGTTACAGTATGCATGAATTTAGAACAGTAATACTTACACATTACAAACATGACTTTCAAGGTCAAGGAATACACCTTCACATGACAATTCTCATTTCCACATTCACAGCATCACAAAAATAACTTATCATGGTAACTACCAAGATCAACATGTTATATAAGGCACACTTGGAGAAATGGTATAAGTGAATGTGTGATACATTTGGAGTGGATTGGAGGATACCAGAACAACTACCAGTGCTGATAGGTAAAGAGGTAGATTTCACTGTGTATCAACACTTCTTCATTAGGAGGTTCACCCTAACAGATGGGACTAAGAGCCTATGGTGTAAATTATAATTTTTCTTCACCACACAGTACTTCCAAGCAGGGGTCAACCTCTTCAAGGAAGCCAAGAGACTAAGGTTTGACCTTAGTGAGGTGGACCAGGACCAATGTGAGATGCACCAAAAGCTAATATACCTAAAGAAACATGCATACGTGGAGAAGTATGTCTCCCAAAAAGTACAAATGATGAATCCCTTGACACTACCAATCTCTAGAAGGACCGCAGCTAGCGTATATTTGCACATAAGGCCAAAGTTTGAAAAGTGTGCCTATTTGGAGAATGATGTTTCCATTCTAGAAGATCCCATAGGGAGGAAGAAGGCTATGCCAAGAAAGAGGGAGAGATAAGAGGTGTAGGAGGAGAAGGCACCAAGTGTACAACTAGCACAAACATTAGGCAAACAAAATACAAGCGCTATGCCAAGTGCTTATGCACATAGAAAGAAGTATACAATTAAAGAGAAAACCCCAGAGGAGGAAGTGCTAGAGAAAGAGGAGCCTCCCACTCAAGAGGAATCACTAAGAAAAGAGTCTCTTATGGAAGAGAAGAAAAAAAGGAAGAATCTCCTATGCTGAAATCAATAGTTAGGAAGAAGTAGAAGGTGGTAGAGAAGAAGGTTCAGAGGAAACAGAGAGCTTAGACCCCTATATAGGCGAGAAAGATGATGATGAGCATAAGGAAGCTTAAGACCATCTTGTGTATGAAGTATATGATTTTGATGAAGAAGAAAATGAGGATAAGAATGAAGAAGAGGAAGCAACTCCTAAAGGAAAGGGGGTGAGTGAAGAGGTGAACATGAAAAATAAGAGGACTACAAGCCTCACCAAAGAACAAATCGAAGAATCCATAGAGAGAGAATTAACAGGCATCATAAATAATTTGTCGAATAAGAAGTGGAATGCAATGTTGATGAAGTAATGAAGTGGAGGAAGTGGACAACGTCAGGAAAGAATATGGCAACATGGGTCGAGACCCCAACTTTGCGGTGAGCTTCCCAATGGCTACAAGAATAGGTGAGAAGAGCATGGTAATATCAAAAGGCAAAGGAATGTGTTTCATCAATGACCCAAGAAAGATGTTATGTGCATGCTTCCAATGCACCGTGCCGACAAAACAATTCTTATCCATGGATTCATTTGACGAAGAGGGTATATACCCATGGACAAGAAAAATGCTATCTTGGGCATTCGAGTCCCACATCGACGAGCCAAAGTTTGAGGTAAGACAAGGGGCACTGATGAAGGTACCAGTAAAGGGAATAAACTCCTTGGTAAATGCTCAACAATTTCAGATGAGCATGTCTGCAACATGCTTAACAAAGTTTTAGTAGAGATTGAGGCCAGAATTTTTAGGAAGAATGATAGGGTAAAATTCCTAGAGGTGTTGCTAGAGAAAAAGGAGGAAAATATCCTTGAGAAGAGAAAGGATTTGAAGCAAGAGGAATTGATCAAAATGTAACTAAGGAGTGAATTAAATGAATATAAGGAAAGGGTACGGGAATTATACAATAAGATTAAAATTATTACAAACATTATTGTCCTAAAACATCCAAATTTATCACCACCCGAGAAAAAATATGAATCAACCTTGCAATGCCTAGAATATTTTACCCGCGTTCTCACTAAGGAAAGATGGCAACTTGCATCAGAATCTGTTGAAGCATTGGTGTGTAAAGAATGAGAAAATTAGAAGAAGGTTTTAGAATTTTTTTCTCGTTATACCAAGATTCTCACCGAGGTGAAGGCTGTCATGAAAGTTGCTAAGGATGCCTATGATAATTACGCCAATAGAGACAAAGTGGAAATTATCTTGGTCACCACACACGAGGTAAAACTTAAGGAGTTTCAAGAGAAGAATAAGGGGAATAAACCTCAGCGAGACAAAATCCTATCCGAAGTAGAGAAGAAATAAAAGGCCATTGAGACCTTACGGGGCTCAATCAATAATCAACTGAAGGAACTATACCCCTAGATCACTCGGATGGACACACTTGAGGATTTGAGCAAGGAACCAGAGGAGATTGTTGAAATAATGAGCACTAAGGGAGAAGGGACAAGTTTTGAGGAGGTGAGTGCCCTGGTAGGAGACCTCTGTCAATAGGTGCAGAGTGAGGTGGATGCCTGGGGAAATTTAGAGGTAGACATAGGGAAGGATTTCCCTCTCCTTCTTCAATAATAAAAATGATAAATACTCCATGTTGATTTAATTTTTTGATAAATACCAGTGTCTTAAACATGTATCAAGTGAAAAATTGTCACTAATATTTGCAAAGATGGAGGGAAGAAGATCTTTCTTCACTAAGGACCCTACCCGAAAGTTTATTTCCAGAACTAGGAAAGGAAAATTCAGAAGGAAAACAAGTTTGAAGAGTTGTAGGAGATCAGGAATCAAGAAAGGTGTTATCATTTTTGAATGGTGATCAACCTGTGGTTTAATATTACAATACGTCTTCAAGTGATTCTCAACTAGGTAATATTTGTGTAAATTTAAATTCTCCAACTGGAGAGGGGCAATCATTTGTGTCTGAAAAAGCGTTCCTCTAAGTTTTTCCCTGTGTTTTCTAAGGTTGATAGGGTTTTCCACGAAACTAAGTCAACAGAGGACATATACTTTGAAATTTATACTCCTGTGCTCCAAAGACCCCTTATTCCTTATCATCTTGAATCTCCTGTAAATTCACCTCCTCAAGGCAATATGGCCTAGCCTCCACCTAGACCTCCTTTTATTGTCAATACTTTTGGTCCTATAAATTTTAGAGGTATGGTTGGATATCCTAATATGGTGCCACAAGATGTCAGAAATAGATTGCCTAAATTTCAAGGGAATAATGCCATCACTAGTGACCAGAATTTAAGAATCTTTGTCAATATGATGGAGGATTTTTAAATTGATTTTGAAGACGTGTATAAAAATTGTTTATTCATACTCTTGAGGAGGATTCACACTCAATAGATTCATGGACATAGAAGAAAAATGCCTTTAGATTGCAATATGGGGATAAGATAGACCCCAGGTTCCTTTTGTATGAATTTGACAATAGAAATAAGAATCCAAATGAATTTTTCCATGATTTCAATACTAGGTTCAATAAAACCTTGAAAAGGTTACCTATAATCCTAAGGCCAAGTGATGAATCTTGTTTGATAAAGTATTCTGATGCTTTTGACAAAAAGGCTGGTGATTATTTAAGAGACAACAACCTGGGAACTTTGAGGTAATCCTTCACCATGAATTTGCATATTGAAAATAACATCAAGGTAGTTGGAAAGCCTCCTAAGAGGGAGGGTGTCAAGTTGATCAAACCAGAAAATCCGTAGTCAAACAAAGCTGTGGATTTGGAGGAGGTTGTAAAAAATTTTGCCGGAGTTATTAAAGAGATATCCTGTAAATTAGCCAAAGTAGAAAAAGGGGATAGGAAATAGCTCCCAGGGTTAGCACAAACCACAAGGTCAAGAGAGATTTGGAAATCATCCTAGAAGTGATCATATATCATATGACAGAGGAAGGGGCCCATGGGATCAGGAAATAGACAACCCTAACCCTAAGAAAATAGATTGATGTCTGATCCTTTGACTATTAGGGTTGCTACTGTGGAATAATTCCATGTTTTTGAGTGGTGTGATAGGTGTTTCTTTTGACATTCCCCATGTTATGTAGATAAGGAAGTTGAGGAATCTGATAATGATGAGACATATGATGATGTATGCATGATGGAGAGCCCTGCAAACTCACAACATAGGGCAACCTAAACTGAATTGATAAGTGCTAGAACTATTGAAGACTTTTGGGATTGTGTATACCGGGTATTACCTCTTCCTCCCATTAATACTTTTGAAATTGATATGGTAAAATAATTTGATTTACCTAATCATGATTTTGAGTACTTGATGGCTTTGATGATTAAAAAATATGATAGAGGAATTCCTTCCAAAGAAGACAAATAAACTTCTGATGAATGCAATAGTTTCTCAAGAGAAGCAAAATAATACTAGAAGCAAGGTTGTCAAAGGGGTAGGACCACAAGCCTAACCAAAAATTCCAATTCGTACCAATATCCCAAAGGAAACTCCTAAAAAAGATGCATTGGAAAATGCCTAATCACCTTAAATAGAACTTGTACTCCTTCCCATGCTCAGACTATGAAAAATCCTATACTATCAGATGAAGTTGTGAATCTCCCTCCTAATACTGCCTTACCCAAATATGTTCCTTGTGACATAGCCAAAATCTTGAGTCAGATCAAGGTTATTGTTCCTATTGTTGAATTAATTAAAATTCCTGAGCATAAGAAAAGGGAATTTGAGTATTTGGGATTTAAAGAAGAAAATAATACCCAAGCAAAAATATGAACAATATAGAGGTTCCTCCTACTATTATAGAATTAGAAAAACCACAAGGATTGGAGGAAATGGGGAATCACCTTAGGTATATTTGTGAACTTCTCTGGTTGAATCTCAGCTGAATGCGGATCCATTTTTTACTACTTTGATTATTAAATATAGGATATTACATAACTATATGTTTGACTCAGGATCCTCGTGTAATGTAATTCCTATTGAGGTAATGAATGAGTTAAATATTAAGGTAACAACATATTTTGGGAAATGTGTTGCCATGGATTCAAGAGAAGTGCTAGTAATTGGATATGTCAAAGGATTAGTTGTGTAACTGGAAGCTTATCCTAGAAAGTACTTAACCTTAAATGTAGTTATTGTGGATTGTCTTGTCAAATGGGGGATGTTATTATCCAGAAAATAGGTAGCTAGTGTGGGTAGAAGTGTGCAAATGGACATGTCTTATGCAACCATACGAATTGAGGGAAACCTTGTGAAGTTATATGGCGAGAAGAAAATGTTACATCTGGTTGAGGACCCTAATAATGCTTCTTATGAAGTATTATACACAGATATTGATGTCGATAACTTTATGGGCTATGCTGATTATAAGGAGCATAAAATTGATGAGTGCAATTCTCCTGAGCAAGTTGGTTCTCCTTGGACTTTAATGTTTGATGGGGATTTTTCTATCCTTTTGGTAATGGCCTTGGTGTTGTCATGATATCTCCAAGCCAAGGAGGAGTTTAATTTCTCTGTTTAAACTCAACTTTGAGTGCACAAACAATATTAGCAGAGTACAAAGCACTGCTCTTGCGCTTAATAATTTCTTGGAAGTATGGTGTCAAAGACATTATTGTTCAATGGGATTCTGAGTTGACAGTCAAACAAGGTCAGAAAATTGTATGCTACAAAGAATCAAAGAATGAAGCAATATAAGCATGCAGTCTAGGATTTCATTGAGATGTTTTATTATTTCAATATAATACATCATGATAGGAGATATAATATTATGGCAGAAAAATTGGCAGTATTGGGATCTATATTTGAGAATTGTACAATATCCCCCTATTGTGAGTATGATATTGAGATATTGACCAGGTCATCCATCCCCAATAACATCAAGCATTAGAAAGTGTTTAAACATGATGTCTCATGTCCAAAGGTTTTTGCAAAATAAAGGAGAATTTTCAAATCAAAGTATAGACTAAGAACCAATGGTTTGTGCAGCTGAAGGAAAGGAGACCTTATTTGGAAGGGATATTATTTAGTTGAAGACTAATACTATTCCCAGAGGGTTGGTTTCACTTGAATCAAATTTTTATAATGTTGACTATATTGTCAACAGACATATATCAGCCTTGAAGAAATGTTGAGGAACACAACCTGGGCACAAAGGAGAAGCCTCAGAAAATATGGTTGGTAGTACAACATGAGTAGAGAAGAAAAAAAATCATATGTCTAGTTGTTAAAAAAATATCAGGACTACTTGGCATGGTCATATTAAGAATTGAAAGCATATAGGGAGGACCTTTTTCAACATGAAATACCCCTAGAAGCTAATGCCAAGCCATTCAGATAGAAACAAAGGCCAATTAATCCAATCCTTTCCTCAAAAATGCAAGAGGAGTTGAAAAAGTTAAGGGATGGGGGAATTATACAGCCTACAAGATACTCCTCATGGGTACAAAACCTGGTACCTGTCTGAAAGAAGAACATGGACATAAGATTGTGTGTTGAATTCATAAATTTAAATAAGGCATCAATCAAGGACAATTATCCCTTACCAAATATGGATAACATATTACAATTGGTTACTGGTTCGGAGTTGTTATCTACCTTGGATGGTTTCTCTGGGTATAACCAGGTGGTTGTGAAGCAATCAAGAGAGAATCAAAACTGCTTTCACCACTCCATGGGGAACCTATGTGTACATAAGAATGCCATTTGGTCTGATGAATGCTAGAGATAATTTTCAAAGATGAATGGATGTGGCATTCTCATGATATATAAGTGACTTCATTGTTGTGTATCAGGATGATGTGACAGTTTTTTCTAGGAAAAGAAGTGATCACCTTTAACATTTAGAAAATATGTTGTTAAGATGTAGGGAATATGGTATCTCACTAAATCCTAAGAAGTGTCATTTTGGGGTTCAAAAGGAAAAGACTTCTTGGACATATTGTGTCAAAAGAAGGGGTCATGATTGATCCTGAGAGAGTGGAAGCCATTAGCAAAGTTCCTATTCCAAGAACCAAAAAGGGAATTCAATATTTTTTTAGGTAGATAAATTTTATTAGGAGATTTATTTCCAACTTTGCTGAATTAACTATCCCAATCAGCAATATGTTGAAGAAAGATCAGAGTATTAAATTGGAAGAATAATTTATTCAAGCCTTTACTAGGATCAAAGAAACATTTAAAATTTCTCATGTTTTAACAACTCCTGATAATAAGAAGGCTTTCCAAATGTTTTCCTTTGCTTCAGAAAATACTATTGCATCAGTACTGTTACAAAAGGATGATGAAGGTGCTGAAAGACCAATTTCTTTTTTAGTAAAGCATTACAAGGAGCTGGAATTAAAATACACTATCATGGAAAACATGCCTTTTCTTTGGTCAGAGCCACAAAAATCTTCAGGCCATACATTTTGAGTTCTAAAGTTATATCCTATGTTCCCCACACCATGGTTAAGGATATCCTATCAGAAATGGAAGTTTCAAGTAAGAGATGTCGATGGGTAAATAAGTTGCAAGAGTATGATATGGATATCCAAAACTACAAAATTGGTCAGAGGTTTGGGCCTAGCAAAGCTTATGGCAGAGAGAAACCTGCAAATAATTGAGGTAAATGAAGTTGAAGAAGAAAGGTTGAATATCCTTGAAAAATTGATAAATTTTGAATGGTACAAGGATATTATTTTTTATCTCAAACATCTACAGTGCCCATGAATATTAAGAAAGAATAAAAAAGAGATCACTTAATTTAACTTCCCAAAAATATGTCATCATTGATTATGGGTTAGCCTGGAAGAACCCTGAGGGAGTTCTCTTAAGATGTATCACTGAGGATGAAGCCCCAAAAATAATTGATGATTTCCATGGAGGAGTTTGTGGGGGGAATTTTGCAGGGAGAGTAACAACCCATAAGATCTTAAGGGCTGGTTACTGGTGGCCAAATCTTTTTAAAGATACAATTTTTTTGGTTAGGAAGTGTGAGAGTTGTCAGCGCTTTTCAGGAAGATTGAAAGCTTCAGGGTCCCTCCCTTTGCATCCTGTATCAATTGAAGCCCCATTTAAGTAGTGGGGAATGGAATTCATTGGTGAGATTTTAGATTCTTCAAGTGCAGGCCACAAGTGGATATTAGTGGCCACTGATTACTTCACCAAGTGGGTGGAGGCAATCCCCACCAAGAAATCAACTCACCAAATTGTTCATGGACTTCATTTTAAATCATATAATCTGCAGGTTTGGAGTTCCTGCTAAGATAGTTGCTGACAATGCTATGAGATTTGAGCTAAACCATTTTTAGCCATGTGTTAAGAATATGGGATCAACTTAGCATATGATTCCAATTACAATAACTAAGGCAATGGATAAGCATAATCAAGTGATAAGAATCTGTTGAAGATAATCAGGAGAACCTTGGAGTTAAACAAATGAAAGTGGGGTGAGAAGTTGAAATTTTATGTTTGGGCTGAAAGAATCATTATTAAAAGAGCTACTGGAAAAAGCCCATTTGAGTTGGTGTATAGAACTCAATCTCTACCTCCCGTGCATATGCAACTATCTTCTTATCAATTTATCTAACAATTGGAGGACCAGGAGGTCAATCCTTATGATGCACATATCAATCAAATTGTTGAGTTAGATGAAGAGAGAATTGCATCCCATCAAAGACATGTGAAGTTTAGAGAGAAGTTGAAGAAATTATTTGACAAAAAGGTAACTCCAAGATCTTTCTAGTGTGGGATATCTGGTGCTATTGTGGGATAGCAGACACAAGGATAAGGGAAAGACATGGAAAGTTTGATGCATTATGGATGGGCCCTTATTCTATTGACATTTAGAATTGGTGAGCATACCTTCTTCCTAAAATATCTACATGGGTAATTTCTTGAGTTGCATGTTAATGGTAGGAACTTGAAACATTTCCTTGACTAATTTCTCAAAATCAAGGTACACATCATTGTACAGTGTATAGTCCTTTGGTTTCGTTATTTTTTTAGTGTTTTTTTGTTTTTGTTTGTCCTGGTCCCCAGTGACCAGTTTTTGTTGGTTTCTCGGTTCGTTCTTATAGGTTGATTGTTTGTCTCTTTGTTTTTGAGGTTGGTTCTTGACTCCATTTCCCAATGGATTTTTGGCACATGGTCTACTATGTTGTTCTTGTGGAACTCGCTGGGAGTGCCCATCCCTGAGTCAGAGCCAGTGTTGGTGCTTGATTCTAATCTCACCTTTTCATTCAAAAAAATTCTTCAGTCTACTTGGTTTGAAATACTTTTTGTCTCCCTATGTATGGTTGTGTAAGAAATTTTCTATCATTTATCAGGGTGTTCTTATCAATATTTTCTATGGGTCTTTTTATCATTTCAATTCTTGTGTTATTTACATGGTATCTCTTCCATGTGAAACAATTTGTGAATTCGGGTACAGATGGTGAAGTTTCCCCTACATTTTATTTTTCCACAGTCGTGTTTTCCCTATCAAATTTTATCCCAACGCTCATGGATACGTGGTCTTGTTTGAATTGGTTGCGGCATAGCGGGTCTATTTGGTAAACTTGTCACTTTTGTTACATTTGTAAAAGGGTTGAAATTGGTCCCATGGCTCCGTTGAATTCTAATTAGCTAGTCAAAGTTATGAAGTGGTGGAGAAAATATCTCATTTTGGGCCCTAGAAGATGTACACCTATCATAAATCAAGCGGTTGCGGAAGGGCGGGCCCTTTTTGTGTTTTGAGGAATTATGGTGAAAGGAATGAAAATATAAAAGAAATGTCCTAAGACCCGTAGAAGGACACGTGGTGGTTGAAAATTCAAAAGGTAGAGTGGTAGATCGTTGCGGAGACCACTTTGAAGTTTTTTGGATTTTTTGTTAAAAAGGATTAAAGTTATAAAATGAGACACGACTCCATAGGGGGAACAATTAATTTCACATGTTTAAGTTAGCATTGAAAATTCAAATCAAGGAGGTGGGTCACCGGAGGTTTTTGTAACTTTTAGCTTTGTTATGATAAAGTATAAAAGTGAAGCGCGGCCCCGCTAATTCCCAAGTAAATCCAGGTGTTGAGTCCTACATCAAAAGCAGGGAGTCAGGTCACTAGATCACTTTGTATTTTTTAAGCTCTTTTTTGAAATGAAGTAAAAGTATAAAAGTGAGCCACAACTCCATTGCAGCCCACATCAAAAGTTAAATGCAGAGAGGTAGGTTGCTGGGGCATTTTGAGATTCTCAGCTTTGTTTTGAAAAATAATGAAAACTCATAAAGTAAGCCACAACCCCGTCGACGACCAAGAAAGCCATGTGTAGGGCCTATATCAAAAGTGGATGAATAGTCCAAATTGTCTAAAAGTACTCATTTTCTTTAAGTGATACAAAATGTGAAAATCACCCCCAGACCCACTTCAAATCAAATTCTTTCCACGTGGACGACTCAAATTTTAAGTTGTGAAAGACAGATTTAATGGATGTGATACAATGCATCTAGTTTTACCACCATTGTTGCTCCTATGAAAACCAGGGACCTTAAGGGATTCGATTGCTTTCATCCTTTTTGGTTAATTCCATGGTCTCTCGTCATTTTTGTTAGCAAAGTGCAATCGAATTGATTGTGGAGCTCGATTTGTAAATTTGAGAAGTGCAAAAGTTGAAGTTTTGAAATAGAGTTGCTTGAGTACCTGCAGAAAATGAATTATCAAAAGAGAAAGATGCAAAGGAAAAGGATGCGGAGAAGGAAGCTACAGGCTGGAAAAAGGATGGACATGTTACTTCGAGGAGATGACCGGATGCCCTAGTTAAAACAATCGGTAGAAATAATTGAAAAATATTATCTTTTGTACACCTAGAAGCTTTTGGGTGTAAATTTGTTAAATATCACTTTCTGGAAACAAATCTGTAAAAAATAAAGTATTCCTCAAATATTATTCGTTTCGGGGGGAAGGCTTTGATGTAAAGTGAGTCATATAAAGGCATGAAATGGAGATGCCAAAAGAGAGGTTAAAATTTTCTTAAAATGTTTGAGAGAGAATCTTCCTGAGAGACTGTCTGAGAAATGTGTTTATCTCATGTCTTTTAGATTTAATCATGTCAAGAAGGTTACAAGTGTATAGCCATTGACAAACTCTGATATTTTTTAGGAAACTGTCCCCTACTGATGAATCTAATCAACCTCAAATTAATCTGTGCTAATCATGAACATAATTTTGTTTGTTTTTATTTTAGAATGGTTTCAAATAGTTTTTATTATTCCTGTTGCAATCTTATGTTAAAATCCCTCTGAGTCACACAAGATCTTATCCCTGTGATAGTATTGTGGCATTTGCAATTTCATTACGAGATGATATTTCATCTTTTAATATAATAAACAATTTAAATTCACTTTACAATCATTGTGTTGACAAAGATTATTTGCAAGTCTATGAGTGTATCTTAGGCATGATGAACCAGAGATTTCTAACGTTGAATTGATTCTTTAACATGAGCCTTTGTCATTGAATTCTAGAAGAGTGTGTGAAACTAATGAATCTATGGGCTTCCATTGATTCACACCTTCTAGTTGAAGGAATATTTTAGCTGTTTTGAAGCATTATGTTCTGTGAGTTTTCCAATTTTTGTAAAGGTTCTCAAAGATCTGGTATAATCAACTTTATCTTGCTTAACTTCCCACCAAAAACTTCTCAAACGATGAATCCTACATGAAATACCCTGTGTTTGTACTTGTATCCACAAATGAACAAATTCCATTTCCAAAATATGCAGAAATAATCAGGTTTTCAATTATTGTCTTTAGTAACCTGAACCTTGTCCAGAAAATATCTACATTCTCTAGTGTGACAACTCGTGAGAGTTAGATTGTGTTGTATTGATCATATTTTCTCAAGGTTTTTATGAGAACTATGCAAAGAAGGATCTATTGATGTCCTTCATCAATATAGGTTACAAAATAGTGTCCTCTCACCATGGCTGAAGGCACAACCTAAAGTAGTGAGGATAGATAAAATCCTTGATGCGGTGCTATCCATTTCTCCAATGCCTGTGTGAAAAAGAGTCAGCTGAATCCCCTTCCCCAGATACAAAATGACTTATACCATGATTTTTATATCTCTAAGTATCTTGTTAAATTTGATGTTGCTCAACTTCCAAGGGAGAATCAATTTGGATACCGATATCTAAGTGGCACCATTTCTAGGGATTATTTGAACACCTAAGTGGCATTAAAAAAACCTAAGTGGTGTCATTACAAAGGATTATTTTAACACCTAAGTGGCGTCAACACCACCTAAGTGGCACCATTTTTGGGGATTATTTGAGCACCTAAGTGGCACCATTGCCAGGGAATTATTTTTACAAATGCATACACATACGGACCCTGATAATCTTTCTTACTTGATTTAAGTGGAATTATGTTGTTTAAATGTCGTCCTTTGTTGAGATTTATAAGAATTGTGTGAGATCACAAGTTAATTGTGCAATATTTCCAGTTCCTAGTGGTTATTGCATTAAATTTATATCCTCAATGATAAATACGGGTAAAGTAAGGTCAGATCTGCTAATATTTGTAGGAATTAAGTGTTGATATATATTCGACAAGTCATTTATAGTGCATTTTCACAACTAAGGTGAAAATCCTTAATGGTGACTCCGTGTTGGTTTAATTTTTTTATAAATACTAGTGTCTTAACCTGTGTCAAGTGAAATTTTTCACTAATCTTTATAGAGCTAGAGGGAAGAAGATATTTCTTCACTAAGGGCCCTGCTAGAAGGTTATTTCCAGAACTAGGAAAGGAAAATTCAGAAGGAAAAAAAGTCTAGAGAGTAGTGGGAGATTAGGAATCAAGAAATTTTTTCTCAGTTTTGAAAGGTGATCAACCTGTGGTTGAATATTACCATACATCTTCAAGTGATTCTGAACTAGGCAGTCTTTGTGTAAATTTGAATTCTCCAACTGGAGAGGGGCCACCATTTGTGTCTGAAAAGTGTGCCTCTTAGTTTTTCTCTTTGTTTTCCAAGGTTGATAGGGTTTTCCATGAAACTAAGTCAGCAAAGGAAATCTACTTTGAAAGTTATACTCCTGTGCTCCAAAGACCCCTTGTTCCTTATCATCTTGAATCTCCTATAAATTCACATCCTTAAGGAAATATGGCCTAGCCTCCACCTAGACTTCCTTGATAAGACTACTAGGGTTGCTACTATGGAAAATATCCTTGAGAAGAGCAAGGATTTAAAGCAAGAGGAATTGATCAAAACACAACTAAGGAGTGAATTAAACAGATATAAGGAAAGGGTACGGGAAGTATACAAGAAGATTAAAATTATTACAACATTATTTTCCTGAAGCATCCAAATTTACAACCACCCGAGAAAAAATATGAATCAACCTTATAGTACCTAGAAGATTTGACACGTGTTCTCACTATGGAAAGATTACCACTTGCATCAGTATCTGTAGAAGAAGCATTGGCATGCAAAATGAGAAAATTAGATGAAGGTTGTAGAAATTGTTTCTCGTTATACCAAGCTTCTTGACCGAGGTGAAGGCCGTCATGAAAGTTACTAAGGATGCCTATGATAATTGTGCCAATAGAGACAAAGTGGCAAGCATATTGTTCGCCACACACAAGGTGGAACTTAAGGAGTTCCAAGAGATCTAGAATAAGGGGAATAGAGCTCAGCGAGACAAAATCCTAGCCAAAGTAGAGAAGAAATTAGAGGCCATTGAGACCTTGTGGGGCTCAATTAATAATCAGCTCTATACCCCCAGATCACTCGTAGGATGGACGCACTCAAGGATTGAGCAAGAAAATAGAGGGGATTGTTAAAATAATGAGCACCAAGGGAGAATGGATAAGTTTTGAGGAGGTGAGCGCCATGGTAGGAGACCTCTATCAATAGGTACAGAGTGATGTGGAAGCCTTGGGAAATTTAGAGGAAAACATAGGGAAGGATTTCCCTCTCCTTCTTTAACAATAAAAATGATAAATACTCCATGTTGATTTAATTTTTTGATAAATACCAGTGTCTTAACCTGTGTCAAGTGAAATTTTTCACTAATCTTTGCAAAGTTGAAGGGAATAAGAAATTTCTTCACTAAGGACCCTACTAGAAGTTTGTTTCAAGAACTAGGAAAGGAAAATTCAGAAGGAAAATGAGTCTGGAGAGTAGTAGAAGATCGGGAATCAAAAAAGGTGGTATCAGTTTTGAAAGGTGATCAATCTGTGGTTGAAGATAACCATACGTCTTTAAGTGATTCTGAACTATGTAGTCTTCATGTAAATTTAAATTCTCCAACTAGAGAGGGGCCATCATTTGTGTCTAAAAAGTGCACCTCTCATTTTTTCCCTGTGTTTTCCAAGGTTGATAGGGTTTTCCACAAAACTGAGTCAACAAAGGACATCTACTTTGAAAGTTATACTCCTATGCTCCAAAGACCCCTCCTTCCTTATCATCTTGAATCTTCTATAAATTCACCTCCTCAAGGAAATATGGCCCAACCTTCACTTATACCTCCTTTTTTTGTCAATACTTTTGGTCCTATAAATTTAAGAGGTATGGTTGGATATCCTAATATGGTGCCACAAGATGTCACAAATAGATTTCCTAAATTTCAAGGGATTAAAGCCATCATTGGTGACTAACATTTAATACTCTTTGTCAATATGATGGAGGATTTTGAAATTGAGTTTGAAGACGTGTATAAAAAATTGTTTATTCATACTCTTGAGGAGGATGCATGTGTATGGTACAAGTATTTACCAGATAACTCAGTAGATTCATGGACAGAGATGAAAAATGCCTTTAGATTACAATATGGAGATAAGACAGACCCCAGGTTCCTTTTGTATGAATTTGAAAATATAAAGAAGAATCCAAATTAATCTGTCCATGATTTCAATAATAGGTTCAATAAAACCTTGAAAAGGTTACCTATAATCCCGAGGCCAAGTGATGAATCTTGTTTGATAAAGTATTCTAATGCTTTTCAAAAAAAGGCTGCTGATTATTTAAGAGACAAAAACCCAGGAACTTTGAGGCAATCCTTCACCATGGATTTTCATATTGAAAATAACATCAAGGTAGTTGACAAGCCTCCTAAGAGGGAGGTTGTCAAGTTGATCAAACCAAAAAAGCCTCAGTTAAACAAAGCTATGGATATGGAGGAGGTTGTAAAAACTTTGGCTGGAGCTATTAAAGAGATATCCTATAAATTGGCCAGAGCAGAAAAGGGGCTAGGACATAGCTCCCAGGGTCAACACAAACCACAAGGTCAGGAGACATTTGGAAATCATCCTAGAGGTGATCATAGATCAAATGACAGAGGAAATGGGCCTATGGGATCAAGAAATAGATAGACCCAAACCCGGGAAAATAGATTGATGTCTGATCCTTTAGTTTCTAGGGTTACTACTGTGGAATAATTCTATGTATTTGAGTGGTGTGATAGGTGTTTCTTTCCACATTCTCAATATGATGTAGATAAGGAAGTTAAGGAAGTTGATGATGATGAGACATATGATGATGTATGCATGATGGAGAGCCCTGTGAACTCACAGCAGAGGGAAACCTCAACTGAATTGATAAGTGCCAGAACTGTTGAAGACTTTTGGGATTGTTTCCATTGAGTATTAACTCTTCCTCCCAATAATACTTTTGAAATTGATATGTTACAAGCATTTGATTCACTTAATCATGATTTTGAGTACGTGAGGTATCTGATGATTAAAAAATATGATGGAGGAATTCCTTCACAAGAAGACAAACAACTACTAATGAATGCAATATTTGATTAAGAAAAGGAACATAATACTAGAAGCAAGGTTTTCAAAGGGGTAGGGCCACAAGACAAACAAAAAATTCCAATTATTACCAATATTTAGAAGGGAACTCCTAAAAAATATGCATCTGACAAAGGCCTAATCACCCCAAATAGAACTTGTACTCCTCCCCATGCTCATACTGTGAAAAATCCTATGCTATCAGAAGAAGTTGTGAATATCCCTCCTAATACTGCCTTACCAAAATATGTTCCTTGTGACATAGCCAAAATATTGAATCAAATCAAGGTTACTATTCCTATTGTTGAATTGCTTAGAATTCTGGAGCATAAGAAAAGGGAATTTGAGTATTTTGGATTTCAAGTAGAAAAGATTACCCAGGGAGAAAATGTGAACAATATAGAGGTTCCTTCTACTATTGCAGAATTAGAAAAACCACAAGCATTGGAGGAACTGGGGGAATCACCTGAGGTATGTTTGGGAACTTCTTTGGTTGAATCTTAGCTGAATGTGGTTCCATTTTTTATTACTTTGATTATTAATAATAGGATGTTACATAACTGTATGTTTGACTCAGGAGCCTCGGTTAATGTAATGCCTCTTAAGGTAATGAATGCGTTAAATATTAAGATAACAACAACTTTTGGTAAATGTATTGCCATGGATTCAAGATAAGTTCCAGTAATTGGATATGTCAAAGGATTAATAGTGCAACTGGTAGCTTATCCAAGAAAGTACTTAACCTTGAATGTAGCTATAGTGGATTGTCCTGCCACATGGGGGACGTTATTATCCAAAAAATGGGAAGCTAGTGTGGGTGGAAGTGTGCAAATGGACATGTCTTATGCAACCATACCAATTGAGGGCAGCCTTGTGAAGTTATATGGTCAGAAGAAAATGTGACATCTCATTGAGGACCTTAAAAATGCTCCTTATGAAGTATTGTACACAGATGTTGATGTTGATAACTTTGTGGGATATGTTGATTGTAAGGAGCATAAAATGGATGAGTGCAAGTATCCTGAGTAGGTTGGTTCTCCTTGGACTTTAATTTTTGATGGGGATTGTTCTAGTTTTTGTAATGGCACTGGTGTTGTCCTGATATCTACAAGCCAAGAGGATTTTAATTTTTCTTTTAAACTCAACTTTGAGTGCACAAACAATATTGCAGAGTATGAAGCACTGCTCTTAGGCTTAATAATTTCTTGGAAGTATGGTTTCAAAGATATTATTGTTAAAGGGGATTTAGAGTTGATAGTCAAACAATTCAAAAAATTGAATGCTACAAAGAATCAAAGAATGAAGTAATATAAGCGTGTAGTTTGGGATTTCATTGAAATGTTTAATTCTTTCAACATAATACACCATGATAAGAGATATAATACTATGGTACAAAAATTGGTAGTATTGGGATCTAGATTTGAGAGTTGTACAGTATCCCCCTATTGTGAGTATGATATTGATATTTTGACCATGTCGTTCATCCTTGATAACATCAAGCATTGGAAAGTGTTTGAAGATGATGCCGAGGTCCAAAGGTTTTTGAAATATAAAAGAGAATTTTCCAATCAAAGTATAGAATGGGAACCAATGGTTTTTGTAGTTGAAGAAAAGGAGACATTTTTTGGTAAGGACATTATTCAGTTGAAGACTAATACTATTCCCAGAGGGTTGGTTGCTCTAGAATGAAATTTTAATAATGTTTATTGCATTGTCAACAGACATATGTCATCCTCAAGAGATGTTGTGGAACACAACTTGGGAACAAAGGATAAACCTCAAAAAATATGGCTAGGTAGTAACTTGGATAAAGAAGAAAAACAATCATGTGTCTAATTGTTAAAAAAGTATCAAGACTGCTTGAAATAGTCATATTTAGAATTGAAATCATATAGGGAGGACCTTTTTCAGCATGAAATACCCTTGGAAGCTAATGGAAAACCATTCATGTAGAAGCAAAGGCCTATTAATCTAATACTTTCCTAAAAAATGAAAGAGGAGTTGAAAAATTTAAGGGATGGTGGAATTATACATCCTATAAGATACTCCTCATGGGTAGAAAACTTGGTAGCTGTTAGAAAGAAGAATGGGGACATAAGGTTGTGTGTGGAATTTATAAACTTAAATAAGGAATTAAACAAGGACAATTATCCCTTACCAAATATGGATAATATGTTATAATTGGTTATTGGTTCAGAGTATTTATCTACCTTAGATGGTTTCTCTGGGTATAACCAAGTGGTTGTGAAGCAATCAGAGAGAATCAAAACTGCTTTAACCACTCCATGGGAAACCTATGTGTACGTAAGAATGCAGATTGGCTTGATGAATGCTGGAGCTACTTTTCAAAGAGAAATGGATGTGGCATTCTCAGGATATATACGTGACTTCATTGTTGTGTATCAGGATGATGTGATAGTTTTTTCCAGGAAAAGAAGTGATCACCTGCAACATTTAGAAACGATGTTGTTAAGATGCAGGGAATATGGTATCTCACTGAGTCCTATGGATTATCATTTTGGGGCACAAAAGGAAAATATTCTTGGACATATTGTGTCAAAAGAAGGGGTCATGATTGATCCTGAGAGAGTGGAAGCCATTAGCAAAGTTCCTATTCCAAGAACTAAAAATAGAATTCAATCCTTTTTCAAGAAGATAAATTTTATTAGGATATTTATTTCTAAATTTGTTGAATTAACTATCCGAATCACCTGTATGTTGAAGAAAGATTAGAGTATCAAATTGAAAGAAGAAAATATTCAAGCCTTTACTAGGATCAAAGAGGCATTTAAGAATGCCCCTATTTTAGCATCTCTTGATTATGAAAAGGATTTCCAAATGTTTTCCTTTGCTTCTGAGAATACCATTGCATCTGTCTTGTTACAAAAGGATGATGAAGGAGATGAAAGGCCAATTTATTTCTTTAGTAAAGCATTACAAGGAGTAGAATTGAAGTACAATATCATGGAGAAACATGCCTTTTCTTTGGTTAGGGCCACAAAAATATTCAGGCCATACATTTTGAGTTCTAAAGTTATATCATATGTTCCCCACACCATGGTTAAGGTTATCCTATCAGAAATGGAAGTTTCAAGTAAGAGATGCTGATGGGTAAATAAGTTACAGGAGTATGATATGGATATACAAACTAAAAAATTGGTCAGAGGTCTGGGCCTAGCAAATCTTATGGCAGAGAGCAACCTGTAAAAATTTGAGGTAAATGAAGTTGAATAAGAAAGGTTTAATATTCTTGAAAAATTGATAAATTCTGAATGGTACAAGAACATTATTTTTTATCTCAAACATCTACAGTGCCCTGAATATTTAAGTAAGAATAAAAAAAGAGAACTTAAGTTAACTTCCTAGAAATATGTCATCACTGATTATGGGTTAACTTGGAAGAACCCTAAGGGAGTTCTCTTAAGATGTATCACTGAGGATGAAGCCCCAAAAATAATTGATGATTTCCATGGAGGAGTTTGTGGGGGGCATTTTCAGGGAGAATAACCCATAAGATCTTAAGGGCTGGTTATTGGTGTCTGAATCTTTTTAAAGATACAAATTTGTTTGTTAGGAAGTGTGAAAGTTGTCAGCACTTTTTCAGGAATATTGAAATCTTAAGGCTCCCTCCCTTTTCAGCCTGTATCAATTAAATCCACATTTAAGTAGTGGGGAATGGACTTCATTGGTGAGATTTTAGATTCTTCAAGTGTAGGCCATAAGTGGATATTAGTGGCCACTGATTACTTTACCAAGAGGGTGGAGGAAATACCCACCAAGAAAGAAACTCACCAAATTGTCATGGACTTCATTTTAAATCATATAATCTATAAGTTTGGCATGCCTGCTAAGATAGTTACTATCAATGCTATGAGATTTTGAGCTAAAATTTTGTTAGCCATGTGTCAAGAATATGGGATAGACTTAACATATGCTTCCAATTACAATCCCCAAGGAAATGGACAAGAAAAATCAAGTCATTAGAATCTGTTGAAGATAATAAGAAGAACCTTGGAGTTAAACAAACGGAAGTGGGGTGAGTAGTTGAAATTTTTTGTTTGGACTGACATAATTACTGTCAAAAGAGCTACTAGAAAATTCCCATTTGAATTGGTGTATGGAACAAAAGTACTCCTCCCCTTGCATATGTAATTATCTTGTTACCAATTTATCAAACAATTGGAGGACCAGGAGGTCAATCCATATGATGCACGTATCAATCAAATTTTTGAGTTAGATTAAGAGAGAAGAGAATCTCATCAAATAAATGTGAAGTTTAGGGAGAAATTAAAGAAATTGTTTGATAAAAAGGTAAGTCTAAGAGTTTTTCAGTGTGGGAGACCTTGTGTTATTACGGGATAGTAGATACGAGGATAAGGGAATGTATGGAAAGTTTGATGCATTATGGATGGGCCCTTATTCTATTGATATTCAGATTGGTGAGAACACTTTCTTCCTAAAAGACCTAGAGGGTGAATTTCTTGAGTTTCCTATTAATGGCAGGTAATTGAAATATTTCTATCTGCATGTATTCTTTGCTTAAGCTAGATTAAATGAAATACGAACTACCACCTAAATAGTTATATAATCTAACTAAGACAAATATTAAGCACCATAAAGATGAAGAGCTAAACAAGACCTAAATTAACATTATAAGTTTGAAATATAAGATCAAACTAGCATGTTATAAAATCTCTACTCTCCTAGATTACCAAAAAAATTAAATGGACCTATGAAGCTCTAATGACAATCAAAATTGCTTGCTTGATCCTTAAAGAATGTTAGAACATGACGCTTGGCTCTTCAAAAGATGATGGATTGCTCAAGAATAATAAAAGGCTTTATAGTTTAACACTATGTGCTTACTTTTGCTCTCTCAAGGGATTTAGGTGTAAGTGTAGAAGTAGGAGGAGGGGTATTTATATAGCCCAATGGATAAAGAAATCACTTCATCCCTTTGCATGTGGGATAAAAGGATTGTTGAGTTAGTTATGGATAAGTGGGTTTAGAAAGGGTTGAATTAACTCTAAGAGAGTTTAGTTTGTCCTTTAGTGAATCGTGTGGATAAAGGGGGTTTATTAATTAATCAAGGTGATTAATTAATAGATGTGCAAGATTTTATAAGATTTTAGAGGAATATTAGCATGATTTAGACTATAGAAGGGGATTAAATCAATTAAATAGTGATTTATTGATTCGATGAGAGGGGAAGCTAATTAATTAATAATAATTAATTAGGCTTGATAGAAGATGGTGTTGATTAATGAAAGGTCATTAATTGGGTATGTGTTGGATAGGTGACTTAAGTAATTAGTGTAAAGTATTCAATTAATGATGATAGGAAGAGAAGATGAGAACTTTTGATGATATGTCATCACTTTGTGAGAAAGGGTATAATTAGCGCAACTTAAATATTTAAATTGCTTGGGCATACTTATAGGTGTCTACATTTTCCCCTCTTTGGGGTAGCGTAAGTGAAGTCACTTCAAAGATAGTAGATGGATGAAATTTTGAAGGGGTAGAAGAAAAATTAGTAAGAGGGAGAGATTCCCTCTCGAGTGTCAATGGGGTGATGAAGGAAGACAATCGACAATCGAAAGAGGTGAGAAATGGAAAGAAGAATGGGGAGGGGCAAGATGCCCCAAGTGAACTAGAAGAATAATATTGATAGGAAAGGGTGATGCAGAAGAAATATGGAGGAATGGGGAGAAGAACTAGCCTCTAGCATTTGCATTAGAACAACTTCTATGTTATCATATTGCCAAAAGAACTATGTCATTGGTTCTTATTAAAATATAAGAATACAAAAAAATTAGAATGACATGAAAAGCCATACTATGAAACAATTGTCCATTGCTAAAAGTACCAACCCAATGCAACATACATAATGCAATGCAATACGAGAAGGAAACAAGCTCATTTAACAGGGAAAATAAGTACAAACACACATATTCAAACCAACAATGGTCAAGATGGTTGTACAAATGTTTTGTTATCAAGTTGAAGATATCCACATGTTCATGATTGATGAAAAGGGTTAAAAATGATGCCCCAGGAAAGGATACATGCAAGGGGAAAAGATGATGGACACTGGGTCCAAGGAGAAAGATTTGTGTGCAATGAAACAGTACCACAAAACCAAGTGTTCCCCAGAGTACAGACGAAGCAAGCAACTAGCTTTGTAAATGGTTGTGAATATGATGATCTACAAGTCATTTGATCAGTGAAGAAGTGAAACAATCCAATAGGATATGCAAAGAATACAATGCATTAGACACAAGTTTCATCTGCAAAAAGTGGGTTTACCTATTTTTATAGGTTTTTACAATTTTTAGGGTTTTTGTGGGAATTTTACTTTGTTTTTAAATTTTTGATAGATATATTTATTTTTTTGTATGTTTTTTTTTTAGTGGATGGTGGATGCATCGAAGTAAGTAGAAGAATCAAAACAGAGTTCCTAGACACAAAAGGAATGCCCTAGGGAAGAAAGAAAGAGTAGGTGACAAATAATTCCCCTAAACAATAGAAAAATTAATAAAATAATTATCTGATGGAGTACGTAAAGAAGAAAATTTCCTAGGAGCAAGAAAAAAATGCCCTAGGGAGAAGAAAGGGGTACTAAAAGATAAAAAATGCCCCAGTACTGTGAAAAAGGAGACAAAAATAATTATTTAAAAGAAAATAATCATTCACAGCAGATTGAAAAAGAATTAGAATGATCACGGTGATCGAAATGAGCCTCTAGGTATCAGGATGGGAAAAAATGGGTTAATATACCCCACCCGGCAGGGGGGTTAAATCATCGTGACCGATTCACTTTCTATTAAACTCTACCAAATTGTTACTGTGAGACCCCTGATAACAATGAGGATGATGGTGAGAGCACCATCAAGCCGGAGATGAGCAGATAGAGTCCAAGAGCACCTACAACATGCAGATGACAGACACTTTGTGAGCATCTTGACCTTCTTTTTCAAATTTTTCATTAATGCACTTAATTAATGCTAAAACATAGTAATTAGGGTTAGGTTGGTGCATGCATGCATGCGCGGGGGCGTAAGTGTCATTTTGGTGGTGCAGGTGCCCTTGAAATGTATGCACACATGCGTAGGAACTAAGAGGTGTATGCAAACATGTGCATACACCTAAAAACAAAATTCCTTGCACGCGTACACACCCATAGTGCATGCGCACACACGCATGCACTCAATTGATGGTGCATACACATTAAGGGTACTTGCGCGCATGCACAGGTACCTAAATGATGGTGCAAGCACCCTAAGATGGGTGTGTGCACATGCACATGCCAAAAGGGTGGCATACATGCTAAAGGGGTGTGCACACACCTAGCAAGGTGTGCATGCACCAAAAGGATAGATGAAGAACTGTTAGAAAATGCCAAAAAAATGACACTTAGAAGAAAAAGTAGGATTTTTGGGTTAACCCTAATTGTTGTAAATATCTCCCCCTGGGTAGATATAGAAAAACAAAAGAAAATGGAAATCAGATAAAATCAAATCCTGATATTTATTGCATCACCAACAGCCCATGGCACAGGTAAGAAAATGTCAACACGAAGAAATTTGCGCCAAGGCGTAGGTAAAAGGTGCTCAGCAAGGAATGTCGACATGTAAATGGATGCGCCAAGGCGCAGGTAAAAGGCACTCAGCAAGGAATGTCAACATGTAAATGGATGCACCAAGGCATAGGTAAAAGGTGCTCAGCAAGGAATGTCGACATGTAAACGGATGCGCCAAGGTGTAGGTAAAAGGCACTCAGCAAGGAATGTTGACATGTAAATGGATGCGCCAAGGCGCAGGTAAAAGGTGCTCAGCAAGGAATGTCGACATGTAAACGGATGCACCAAGGAGCAGGTAAAAGGTTCTCAGCAAGGAATGTCGACATGTAAACAGATGTGTCAAGGCACAGGTAAAAGGCGCATGACACATGATGTCGACACAAATAAATTCGCGCCTTAGTGCACGTAAGAGGTGTCGACATGAAAATGGATGTGCCCATGGCGCAGGTAAGAAAATGTTGACACGAAGAAAGTTGCGCCCATGGCGTAGGTAAAGGGCACACGTAAATGGATGTCGACATGGAAATGGATGAACCCATGGTACAGGTAAAGGGCACATGTAAATGGATGTCAACATGGAAATGGATGTGCCCATGGCATAGGTAAAGGGCGCATGTAAATGGATGTCAACATGGAAATGGATGCGCCCAGGGTGCAGGTAAAGGGAGCACGTAAATGGGTGTCAACATAAAAATAGATGCACCTATGGCGCAGGTAAGAGGATTTCGACACAAAGATGGATGTGCCAAGGCACACCTTCAGGAGGCGTAACATTTTGAGCGCTGACAAGAAGCAGACCCTGGCGCAGATATTCAGATGGCCATAACTTTTCACAGGGAGCTCAGATTCATGCAAGGTTGGACTTTTTAGAAATATTACAAGGTCCTCTATCCAACTACGACTGGATATCTTTAATTGGGTGGGAAAAAGTTCTCAAAAATGCAAAATACAGTTCGCCACTTTTTGGGTTTGCTAGGGTTCTCACCTACTACCATAATGAGATGAATTAAATGCAACCTAGAGGTGGTTGGGGTAGATGTGGAATTCCTCTCTCTTTTCTCTCTCATTCTTCCTATAAATTATAAGGAGGGGCTTCTTTCTAAAGGTTGGACATTCTTGTTTTTCCCCTCCCTTCTCTTTGGCAGGTGAATTTGTGGTGTTCAAACCTCCCATCTAAAACTGTAATGCAACTTTGCCTCTTGGCATTTTGTAGTGTATTGTATCAATCTTTGGAGCAAATAATACATGTCTGTGGATGATTCTCAACCCTCTCTATATTCATTTGCATCCTCCTAATCTTTCACTACAAATTTTGTTATCTATGCATGATCTTGCATTGCATTTTAATGGTTTGTGTTTATTGACAAGATAGGTGTTCTTCATTCCTCGGTGCATCACCTTTGTTAGTTTAGGTTTATTTTTATGCATCTTATTACCCTGTCTCCTTGGCAAGTTAGATTAGGTTTTGAGTAAACCCTCTACATTTTTATGTGTGCATCTGAACATAAGAATAGGAACCGGCCTTCATCTGGAGAGCTTTTCCGATTTCGTAAGGTCCCACACTTAGGAAAAGCTCCATGTTATGCAATCACACTGAGAGCCTCAAACCATCAGGTTTCAGACACTCAGGGGTGCTATGATTCACCATCAACACTAATAAGAAGATAGGTAGGACTTAGAAGAAATGTTATTAAATGACTTTTGGATTGATTTTACAGATACATTTTCCCATTCTACTGATGCGAGAGTGGCATACCCACATTGCAGAGTTAGAGGGGAGTATGTGCCAATGTGATCGACGCCTAATGGGTAGACTCTTAGAGGTAGTGGGCCTAGGTCCTGTGGCCCAGATGCCCTCTATCACATTAGACCATGGAATTATCACCGCATTGATCAAGTGGTGGCATAGTGAGAGGTAGTGCTTCTAGCTCCTGATGGGGGAGATGATCATGACATTGGAGGACGTATGATAGATCTTGCGTGTGCCCATCATAGGCACACTGATTGAGTACACTAGTCAATTCAGATTACTCACATTTGTGCTGAGTGATTTGTTTGATCAGGATTTTATACCCCATGAGGGTATGATAGTTACTATGCAAGAGTGTATAGCGGACCCCAAATTACACCGGGGTCCACTTTATGTGATGTGTCTTATCAGTGGGTTTTTTCTCACTGATAAGACAGGGAAATCATTTTCCATGGGGCTGATGACACTTGTATAGGGGGTCTTTAGTGGTGAGCATTATTGCTGGGGCCAGTGCATACTGGAACATTTATACTAGGACCTTCACCTACCACTGATCAGATGGTGGGACAAACTTCATTATTACATAGATATGGGCCTGGGACCATATAGCCATTGGGCACCCATTAGGCACACTACATGTCTGCCTCCGAGAGGAGATGACCTACATGGCGTGGGCCCCAGTGGTGGGGATGTATGAGATCACCTGGGTAGCGTGTACCTTATAGGTGTGAGTTTCATGAGCTACTTGATAAGGATGTGATATGGAGCCCATACATGCACATTCAGTGGGTAGAGGATGTAGTAGAGCTCTACTCTATGTGTAGTAGAGCACTTTATCATTGGCAATCACCATTATATCATTGAGTTATACAGAGTGGACAGGTGCCAGCGAAAGTTAGGTGGAGTACAGGGGTGCTACAGTCCTAATATGTGGTATGCACATCGGGATGCTGAGTGATAGATCTTTGGGCCCCACATACAGGTGGCACATGCTAGACAGAGTTTTTTATAGGTGGCCCCATAGCCATGGGACACAGCTCGAGATATCTGAGGGATCTGGCATAACCATTGATTACTGGAGTGGTACACCACTGTTTTACCATGCCGCCTGATGATCCTAGATGAGGCAGTGGGCAGCAGGCATTAGAGCACTACCTAAGCTTCCTTATAGTAGTGATGAGGGAGATGATGTAAGAGCCCATGGGCTAGATGATCCATTTGATAGGTACCCCATGATGGGTAGGATCAGCACAGGTGCAGGGATATGCACAGGGTCCTAGACTCAGATTACATAGGCACAAAAAGACACTAAGACAACCCCAGGTGTAGGCACAGGGCCATGCACAGGCACAGGGCAAGGACGTACACAGATACATATAGGCAGAGGAATAGGTGCCTAGGTACCTGCACAGACACAGGTACAGGAAGGGATGTAGGCACAGACACAACCATAGATGTAGGCCCAGGTCCATACATAGGTAGCTACGTTATAGAGCTCATTATAATAGGTTATAGCTGAGAGGGACCAGGCCTGAGCTCAGGTCATGGTAGTTATATCAGAGTGGGACCAGGCCCAAGCCTAGGCTGGCGATGGGGCCATCTACACTTTCAGTAGATATAGTAGATGGAAGCTCAGATGGCTTAGGTGATGAGCCTTCATCAGTAGTTGCAGGCACAATACTAGCTTATGGTTCTTAAGAGAGATAGACTGAGAGCTAGTGAGTCATGGGTCAGGCTGAGCTAGCCAGGGCTACAACAGAGATAACATCATATAAGATGTACAGATGGGATGATAGTAACACCTTAGGTTCATAGAGACCTAGCCACAATAGAGGGTCGTGCCTCTTATTATAGGTCACTATACTACGAGGCAGTCCCTCCTAAGTGCTGAGCACCTTCATACAGCCAACAGTCGAGAAGGTCGACTGAGACAGAGAGTTTCAAGAGGCCACAGGCTTTAGTTGAGCAGCCACAAGGGCCACCTACCAAATCTAGATTACATGCCATGCTACCACCATGGGGCAGGTTAACTAGTCCCATCTGAGGGCTCGAGTCATCTATGATCCACATTGTATTCATTCTTTGGCCTCTTGATGAAGGCACATAGTACCATTTTTGATGTACAACACTCTTTGTGTAGAGTATTCTTTTGATGATCATTCTTTGATATATGCCTCTGATGAAGGCATTTTGTATTTATTGATTGATGTATACCATGTATAGACCTCTCTGAAGGCTTTTGTATGCCTCAGATGAAGGCATTTGATGTATAGTACTGATGTATATCCATTTTGTTGATATAGACATATGTATATAGACACACGTGTTTTGTATATAGATGATTGAGTGGGCATAATTTATGATGATACCCTTTATTCAGAAATTACTCTATGTGTTTATGAGTTGCTTGGTTTGGATTGATGTATATTTTTTTTTTGTTTCAGCACTTATGGATGTGTTATGATGTTATTTGATTCTGTATTTACATGTATGTTATCTTGATGTTTGATGTATACACATGTGCTTTTTGAATTTTAGATGATAGATCCTTAGATGATATCAAATGTATTGCTCATGTGATATTTCTAATGTAATGGATGGGATGATATGATGATATTGGTGTAGGGGGGGGATAGATTTGTGATCATGTGCAACCCCTCTTGCCCCCATTTGATGATACGATATGTGATGATTAGCTTAGTATACATGCATGATGTAATACTTAGCATTTTGTTTATATATGATGTATAGATGATGTTAGATGTGATGATATTGATGGATATATGGTGATGTGATAACACAACAATACACATGCAACAAACAAACAAGCAATCAAACAAATCTAATTGAAATGCAAAGAATTAACCATAACAAAGAACATCACCTTATTCACCAGCATGCAAAAAACACACTTCATATGTACAAGTAAGAATAAATCTAATCTAAGCAAGAAAATATGAATCCTACCAAAGTATGTTTAAGCAACAAACTATACAAATATACAAACATGAAAGAACTATACAAGCAAATAAGCAAAGCAAGAAAACAAGACAAAGCAAGAAATAAACTAAGAAAATTAAAGCTATGTTTTTGCAAGATTTTTTTTATGAACATTTTTCTATTGTTTAGATTTTCTTTTTTAGGCTGAAACAATTTTCTATTGTTTTGAGTTTTTGAAACAATTTTCTATTGTTTAGGTTTTTGAAACAATTTTCTATTGTTTAGAGTTTTTGTTTTTATTGTTTTTTTTCCACATGTTTTGAATGTTTTTGTGTTTCTCTAACAATTTTCCGAAGCTATACACAGGTAACCGAGAAACGTGGATGCCCCCAGCATTAGATGGGGAATATACAAGGGAATAGATGCCATGTGCATATAAACAAGAAGGTGAAGTTGTAGAAATGCCCCCAGCGTTAGATGGGAGATAAACAAAAGACCTTCCCTTCACAAATTAACAAGAGGGAAAAAGCTGGATCAAGGCTTGGCAAGAATAGGGCTCACAGGGAATCTTGGATGCAGATGCGGGACTAACCCTAGGCTAAGGAAAAGTACCCCTTAGATGCAAGATGCTTGTGAACAACGAATCCTCCCAAGGTGCCGGAAAACCGGTTTTCACCCTAGGACCTATCCAAAGTGCCACAATTGTGTGGTTTTCACTTATGGATGACCTGTTTTCTCTTTTTCTTTTTCTCTTTTTAATTTTTTTGTTTTTTTTTAAATTTTCTACCCCTTTATGGGTTTTTGTTTGATTAGCTTCATCATGCTTAAGCATAGAACCGCTTAAGGTGCATGGCATTCATAGGCTCACAGAGTGCATTCCAATTGGGGTGGGCAAGTTTATACGCTTATGTGCCATACTTGGCCATGATGACATATGGTCCTAGCCAATGAGTTTCAAACTTTCCTTTCTTCTCTCTTTCTGCCCGTGTGTTGAACTGATTCTCTTTCATAACCAGGTCACCAACCTCAAACTGACGAGGTATGATTCATTTGTTGTAACTACGAGAGACTCTGTTCTGATACACTTTAAGGTGATTCAGGGTGTGGATGTGCTTCTCATCCAGGAGCTCCAGTTCTGCCAGTCTAGCCACTCTGTAATCCTCATCTTTATCCAGATAATCCCTAAGAGAGACTCTTAGGGAAGGAAGTTTGATTTCTAAAGGAATGATAGATTCTATGCCGAAGACCAGGGAATATGGTGTTGCACCAGTAGGAGTGTGAATAGAAGTCCTATAAGCCCAAAGAGCTGGGTGGATTTACAAATGCCAATTACGACCTGTTTTACTCACCATCTTCTCTATTATGCGAACTAAGGTCTTGTTAGTAGCCTCGTCCTGTCCATTATCTTAGGGGTAGTATGGTGTAGACCATTTTAACCTTATTTGAAACTGATGACATAGGTCCTTCACAGTTTGTTCTTGAATGATTTTCCATTATCAGTAACAATAGCTACAGGAATGCCATACCGGAAAATAAGATGATTCATGATAAATTTTGAGATCTGAGCACCTGTTACATAGGTCAAAGGAACAACTTCTACCCACTTGGTAAAGTATTCAGTAGCTGTAATGATGTGGGTGTGACCATCAGATGAAGTAGGGGTAAGCTTTCCTATTAAATCAAGTCCCCATTTGGAAAATGGCCATGGGGTGGTGATGGGTTGCAATGGCTGCGACGGAGCATGGATGAATTTTTCATACTTTTCACAAAGTACACACTTTCTGACATAATTGCAGCAATCAGTTTCCATGGTAGGCCAATAGTAGCCCACTCTCAACAATTTCTTAGCTAGGACCATCCCATTTGTGTGGGCTCCGCACACCCCTTCATGTACCTCCTTAATTTCTTGGACTGACTCCATCATATCGAGACAACGTAACAGATTCCCATCGTAGCCACATGATAAAGTGTACCTCCTAAGAGAGTATAATGGGCTATTTGGTGAATGAGGCTTTTCTTTTCAAAATGGGAAATGTTAGGAGGGAATGTGTTGTCTTTAAGGTAGGTGAAAATGGGTTCATACCATGGGGAATGGGGACCAACAACTTCACAAGACAGGAAAGACTCTGACATGTCATACGTAGGCTGAGGTAGGTTCTCCACAAAGAAGGGCATGTCATTGCTTTCTGTAGGAAAGCGTAACATGGAACCCATGGTTTCCATAGCGTCTGCAGCTCTGTTTTGTGCTCTTGGAATTTGCTCAAATGTGATGCAAACAAAATACTCCTTTAAAGTTTCAACCAGCTTTTTATAAGGAATGAGTTTTTCATCCTTAACTTTATATTCATCATTGACTTGTTTGATGATTAGCTGTGAATCACCAACAATCTTGACATGATGAATGTCCCATTTGATAGCAAGCTTCATCCCAGTGATGAGTGCCTCATACTCTGCAATGTTGTTCGTGCAAGGGAATCCAAGGTGAAATCCTGAGGTATGGGATCCCCAGAAGGAGTGATGAGTACCACACCTATCCCTTAACCATGAAAAGTAAAATATCCATCAAAGTGTACTTGCCACATGATAGATTCCTCAATGTATAGTAATGAAGCATCTGGAAAATCTAGATTTAGAGGTTCAGTCCCTTGTAAAGGTGTTTTCTGCTAATTGATCAGCAAAGTACCTGCCCCTTGACTGATTTCTGGTGCACAAACTCAATGTCAAATTCACTTAGCAGAATGATCCAATTAGCCATTCTGTCGGTAAGAGCGGGTTTAGATAGCAGATATTTGAGCGGGTCAACTTTTGATATGAGCTTGGTTTTTGTATTTAGCAAGTAATGAAAAAGTTTTTGAAAAGTAAAAATGACAACCAAGAAATATTTTTCAATTTGGGGATAATTAAGCTCATAGGCAATGAGAGTACGACTGAGGTAGTAGACTAATTTTTCTTTGTGACTAAGGTCATATTGGGCGAGCAACACACCAATAGTGAATTGAGTAGTAGAAATATACAGCAAGAGTGGATCACCAAGACTTGGTGGCATGAGGACAGGTGGATTGGCCAATTTTTTCTTAAGCAGGGTGAAGGCCTATTGTTTCTCTGGTCCCTAGATAAAGGCAACATCCTTTTTTAACAGATGAGTGAATGAGTGACATTTGTTGGCAAGTTGAGAAATGAAGCGGTGGATAGCCTGTATTTTTCCTTGTAAACTGCACAGTTTCTTAATGTTCTTAGGAGGAGGCATCTCAGTAATAACAGACACTTTAGCAGGGTCAACCTCAATCCCTCTTCGTGATAATGAAACCAAGTAATTTTCCTGATAGCACACCAAACACACATTTCTTTGGGTTCAAACAGACCTTGTACTCCCATAGGTGTTCAAATATGCGCCACAAAATAGTCAGGGTGATCTTCCCTTGTCTTGGATTTCCCAAGGATATCATCCACATAGTCTTCCATGATGTCATGGATCATATCATCGAAATTTACTGTCATTGCTCTTTGATTTGTTGCTCCTACATTTTTGAGGCCAAACATCATCACCTGATAACAGAACGTACCCCAAGGAGTTGTGAAAACCATGTCTTGTGTTGATCTTCATCAGCTATCTTGATTTGATTATAGCCTGAAAATCCATCCATAAGAGATAGCATTTCATATCCTGCGGTTGAATCAACGATCATATCAATATTGGGTAATGGAAATCATCTTTAGGGCATGCTTTGTTTATGTCTCTGAAATCTGTACAAATTCTGATTCCAACAGGCTTCTTCTACACATGAACAATATTTGATATCCATTCAGAGTAATCAATGGGTCGAATAAATCCTGTGGCTGAGCAATCTTTCCATATCTTCTTTGACCAGGAGGGCTACTCTTGGGTGCATCTTTCTAAGTTTCTGTTTGATAGGCTTAGCGTCTGCATGCACAACTAAGTTATGCACTACAAAATTTGGATCCAAGCCTGACATATCCTTATATGACCAAGCGAAAACATCTATAAATTCCTGCAGCAACATGGTGAATGTTTTATGCTCATGTGTTGAGAGTGAAGCTCCCAATTTGATAATTTTAGGGTCATCTTCTGTACCAATGTTCACATCAATGGTCTCTTCAACCAACAATTTTGACAAGTCCTCCATACACGTAGGATCAGAGGAAGGTTGAGATCTTCGTCCAAGGATGTCTCCATGAGATTTTCATCCTTGGCATGGTCACTTTTATTGTTTGATTTTTTTACTTGTTGGTCCCTAGTGCCTCAAAGAGGTTTTCACTATGTGACCTGGACTTTGATTTTTCCGAGGCTTTTGATTAAAATTTTCCCTCACTTTTCTTAAATTTTGCTGACCACGAAGCTCAGCTTCCTCTCCGAAGTAGGTGTAAGTATCTAAGTCAATGTAGAAACCCTTTTTATGATCTCCAATAGGGATTGTATCCCACACCCATGAACTCAGTGATGGCTTCATCATTTTCAAATAAATCCAGTGGTATGTGACGTTGTTGGTCCCATTCAACAAGGAAAGGGTAAACAAGGTCAAGTGGTAGGTTCTGTGGGGGTTATGGTAAGGATAAGGTATTCATGAAATAGGTTTGTAGAGGGAAGATTCTCATTTTGGGTACAATGGGAATTTGTATCACTACCTAGATAGTAAGAGTTATCCTCACATTCAGAACAGGTATCATCTTGATCATTAGGATGTGCCCCATAGGGTCTAATTCCAATCTCATACCTTTCTGTTTTTAAGTGTGGGAGAGGGACTAGTTCCCTCTGCCCTTGTTCATTTTTACCACAGCTTAAACCTTTATAGCCCATGGAATACATCATGCAGCTAGACTTTTCATATCCGGGGATTCTGGTAGCAAGTAGGTGGGTATCCTCTGGGACCCAAGTCGTAGGAGGATCTAACAATTTTTCTTCAGCCAACAATCCTCCAGGTAAAAATGACCTGATAGTTTGCTCATCCCGAGGCTATCTGAAATGGTAATTGGGTCGACCTTTGGTTTTCGGTGATAAGAATAAGTCAGAAACTAAAAGATCATGTTGAACATTGTACTCTCCACAACTATATTCTAAGACTTTCAGCTCCCAATAATCAAAAGGGGAGGTAGATGTGGAAGCTTCACGAGCACAGGAACTAAGAGAGCCAGAGTCTACCCATGATTCTATGGCTTTAGACTGAAGGGGAACTGCAATATCGGCAGAGGGACATGCATATGTACCTCTGCGAGAAAGCTGTTAAGGGCTCTGCAATGAGCAAAAGGGTTCTGGGTCTCCCCATATCATAACGTGTGTCCTTCATGCTTCAGCTTAATGCACTGATGTGGAAAGTTGAAGGTACGACCTGCATGGCATGAATCCATGGGTGGCCAAGAAGCATATTATACGGAAGTTCCAAGTCCAAGACATGGAACTTTGTATTATAGCAAGTAGGTCCAACTTCCATTGGTAACATGATTGTGCCTGCTGATTCCCTTTCCACGTTGTCGTAAGTGGTTATGGTGATGATCTGAGCCTCTAGGTCTTCTTCTGTGTGTCCCAATTGTTTGATAAGTTACAATGTGCAAATATTCAAACCTGATCTGTTGTCCACAAGAACCCGTTTGATTTTTTTATGAGTAACAAAGACCTCAATGTAGAGGGGGAGGTTATGCATGGATTCTTCACTAGGAATTTCCTTGTGACTAAAGGAGATGAACTCAGTTGGTGTAATGTTTTCCACCATAGTGTGAAGATGTGATGGGTCTATTTCTATTGATACTCCTGACCCTTGGAGATTTTTATACAAGAGGTCCTTATGCACATTGGATATCTTGAGAAGGTCCAAGATTGAAATCTTGGCAGACGTCTTCTCAAGTTGATCAAGGAGGTTATATCTACCATCTTGTGGGGTCAATGGAGAGGGTTCAGGGATGGTGAGATGGGCGCGCCTTGTTACCATAGCACAATCCTTCCCTTTGATCTGGATGGTATTAACATGCTCATGAGGAGAGAGGATACATCCAATGAGTGAATCATAGTGGTTATTGTCAGTATTGGTATATAGATAATTGGTTGCTCTATAACTCTGGGATGACTCTCCTCGATTTGGATTTTTCTCACTCTGTTCTTTCCATGCTTAGGGAATGGTTCCTTGTAGATTCCCATCTTTTCATTTGGGTCTGGGTTTTCTCTGGGCTATCGAACTTCAATCTCCCCATTATCAATGAGGTCCTGAATGTAGTGATGAAGCCGTAAGCATTTGTCATTTTGTGTCCTTTGACACGATGTATCACAATATTCATGTCCTTGTACCATGTAGGATTTGGAACATTTTCATCAAAGGGTTGTGTTACAGGGTATGTTACCATGTGAGCCGCATCTAATTGTTTCAATATGACAGAAAAAGGCTCATTGAGTGGAGTGAAAGTTTGATGCTTGGGTGGTGGCTGAATGGGTCCTTTGGTCAGTTTAAAAGGTTGACCAGATTGGACCACTTACACACGCTTGGAATCTGTAATTCCATCTCCTACTACATTCTTGTTTTTGTTGAATATCTTCAGGCTTCTCCGTAGGTTTAACACTTTGTTTATCCTTGGAGTGGTTTAATGGTCCCTTTGCTAATAAGGGCCTTTTCTATCTGAACAGCCTTTTCAATAACCTCCTCAAAAGTGCAAACACAATACATTTGAAGGTGAAAAGTGATGTCTGGATTTAGATTGGGCACAAAGATACTGACCAGTTATTTTTCAGGGAAATGAGCAAGGGAAGCGACTAGCTATCCCTCTCCATCATTGTAGGAAGCTAGCGAATGTCTCATTAGGGCATTGTTTAGTGCAACACAAGTCTTCCATGGTGATATCACTTTCAATATTATACGAGAAGTGTCACAAAACCTTCTGCCAGTTCTGGCCAGGTAAAAATGGACCCCCGAGGCAAGCGAGTAAACCACTCCAAGGCTTGACCTCCTAGACTCTTGGGAAAGAGTCGTATGAGGTAGTTATCACTATAGGACACTTCTTGACATGCCATGTAAAAATATTTTACATGATCTCTTGGATCACCTTTCCCTCTATATTTATCAAATTTAGGCATGTCAAATTTCTTGGGGAAAGGTTGAAGTGTCATAGCTTTGTCAAATGGATGGGGACATAACTCCTCATATTGATACTTTCTAATACTTCCCACACTGCTCTCTTGGAGGCTTACGAGTGTTGCTTTCATGGATTGTATGTCTTGTGCAAGTAATTATTCTTTAGTGGGGGAAGCAGGGATATACACCCGGCTGTAATTTGTATCCTCTCCTCCTGGGTTTTCCCTCTAAGGTTCACTATCCTAACCTTAGGCTTTGTATTATGTACATTCTTATTTGTTCCTTTTTGTACATGGGAGGTTAGCAAGGCCAATTGTTGACTAAGGTTACTAATTTGTTGATGGATAGTGACTTCCTCTTCCAGAGGTTCCTCTTCTTCTTCATATTGAGGGGGTTCTTCAACAATTTTCATGTTCTATCCTAACCCTACGTGGTATTCTAAGAAGAGGTATTCTATGTCCCACTACATTATTTATTTTCCACATTTGAGGTAGAAGCCTGTCCATGTGTTAAATATCATCCATATTTATAAGGGGTCATTCTTCCTCATTTGGTATCATTTGTAGGTGGAATTAGTTCTTGTTCAGTGGGAAATTTAGCCCCTAACTCCACCACACGTGCTAACACTCTATCCTTGTTTCTGAAAAGGAATTCATCTAACAAGGTAGGATCAAAGTCAAATTCTGCATGTGGGGATTCTAGCTCATCACCGCTATGATCTATCATTTCATCAACTTTTTTCTCGAGTGGAAAACAAAGGCCCAAGATCATGGCCTATGAAGGGATTTGACCCCTGTTGGTTTGATGCTTCCAAATTTTTCATTTGTTCTTCTTCTAATTTTTGTCTTTTTATCCCTAATATTGTTTTAGGGGCCATGATGTGCAACAATTTCACTAAGGTGTTTGTTAAATGTGTTTTCAAAGTTTTCATCAAACCTAAGTGAAAATGTAAAAGAATGTTTTAAGAATATGAATGAGAGCAATGAATGTTCAAAGTACCAATGTGACACAGTGATTGCCTAAAAATGCATGTTTTCAACAATGATGTAACATTTAGTATCAAGCCAATCAATTGAATGAAATACTTCCTATGTTTGTTTCAAAGAGGTAGTCAGTGTCGTAAGATGATTAACAAGATGTCCCTACTTATGTCAAGTTCAAAAATATGAACAAATCGTAAGTAACAACAAGAAGTTAATACGATCTCCTAATAAATTATACTAGAAGTAAGTCCTAACCTAATCAAGACCTATACTTTGAAAAGTGTCAGTTACAAAGGTGAGTGACACACAATATTGCCAAAATACGTTAAAAAACTTCATAAAGAAGTAAGGTAACAATATCAAGATAATATTGATACACACAAATGGTAACACTACACCCTTTTCAAAATTAAGTTAATAATTGGAATCAGACTCAAGGCATCAAGTATACCTAAGAATTGTTAAGGTGTGTATAGCGTAACCTTACAATGTAGATATTTAGGTCAAGTTTACAAGAAACAAGATGTAAATATCATGATTGTAATGATACGATACAAACAAGATAACCATTCCAAGGAGAAATGAGGTGATGAACCAAACCTAACTACAACAATGATCTTGACTTGGATATCAAGATCACAAACGGAAACCAAAAGATATGATTAACAAAATGTCCTTACTTATGTCAAGTTCAAAACTGAACAAGGCGTAAGTAACAACAAGAAGTTAACGTGACCTCCAAACAAGGTATACCAGAAGCAAGCTCAAATTCAATCAATACCTATATCTTAAAAAGTGTGAGTTACAATTGTGGGTGACACAACAATGTCACCAAGATATGTTAACCAAACTTTGCGAGAAAGTAAGGTATTAATATCAAGATGATATTGATGTAACACACGCAAAAGGTAACATGTAGCACCTTTCAAAATCGAGGTAGTAATGAAATCAAACTAAAAGCTTAAGGTATAACTAGGAATTGTTAAAATGTGCATAGTGTAACCTTACAATGTAGATATTTAGGTCCAGTTTACAGAAACAAGACGTAAATATCAAGATTGTAGTGATACGATACAAACAAACTAACCTTTCTAAGGAAGTCAAAGTGATGAACCAAGCCTAACTATGATGACGATCCTGACTTGGGTATCAAGATCACAAAGGCTACCAATGATATAAATATGTCTCCACACACTTTAGATGTTTAACTAACCCAGCCGCAAACATGGATGGGCGTAAATGGACAAAAAAGTGGCGAAACAATCAATTGATAACACAAAGGTAGTCACTCTTCTTTTGATCAACAAAGTGTCAAAAGAAAGTGAAGGAAGTAGATCAAAATGGGGGTGAAAAATGTTGGCCTTACTTTGGCAGAGTTTCACCTTACCTTAGGGTAAGTGAAAAACTAAGCCAAAGTAATGTGTCACACATTTCGTGATGAAATGATGGCTCACAACTCAACACAGTTTTGAAATGGTCATAGTGGGCTTCTGACCAATGTATATCTTCCTAGGTGGTTCTCTCTCCTAGGTGTTACAAATTTATCTTAAGAGCGAGCTCAATTTACCCAAAAAGTCACAATGACTAATTTGGGAGTATCTCAGCTTTACTTTACCCCCTTCAAGCACAGTGGGAAGGGAAATGCATCCATGTGTACTCTTCCTAGGGTCTCCATACAGATAACTTTGTAACGCTAACTCACAAGGAATCACTAGTCAAGTAGGTAGTGCGGAGCACTTCCTGTTTCGTCCACAACGTTCCCTCTTGCGTGGAATACTTTGGGGTTCCTGGTACCACCCCCATTGTTATAGCTTAAGGCATTATGCCAATGGGGTTATGTTCCAATTGAGTGGAGAGGGACGTACCCTTTTCTGAACCTGCAATACAAGTGTTTTGAATGTGTTGTTCTTTTTATCTTGCTTAATTAAGATGTGGTTTGCTTGAACACCTTTTGGCAACCTGCAAGACAACTGTATTAGAAGTTTGATTTTGTCTCAACTTCTCCTTTCTTTGACTAGCATTTGTTTGGTCCTGTGCAACGGATTAGTAGTTTTCCATAAAAGAAACAAACATCATTTATGATTCTCAAGATCATCCAAGGACGCAAGAGAAGAGCATACGTGGTGTTTGTTTAAAAATCTAAGAAAATATAAAATGGAGAACACTTGTATCAATTTAACTCATTTCTATATCTCAATATGAACATCCTTAACATTCTCAAATTGATCAAAGACCTAAAAATCATTTATGATTCCCAAGATCACCCAAAAGGACATGAGGGAAGAGCATACACAATCTTACTCCTTTTTAAACAAGCATGCAAGTTTTTTAACTATTTGAGCAAAAGCATGTGAAAAACTTTGCAAAATAAGCATGCAATCAGATAAAACCTGCAAAATAAGTTAGTTCCTTGACATACAAAACTTGAAAAAACTGAAACCAGCATGTGAATTTATACCGAGGCACTTGCGTACAGGTTTAAGCATGTGCACGTGGGTTAGGATGTATGCGTGCTTGTGAGTTTTTAGAGCCAACAGTGCACCTGCACTACCAGAGACATGTATGCTAAGAATAGGGCGTATGCACCAAGACAGAGGTGTGTGCGCCTCTCTGTAAAATTTTGGAAAATAGTGCACCTACGCTAACCAAGATAGTATGTGCCATGGAGGACATGTGCACTAGGGATAAGGTGTGTGTGCCAAGAGGAAAAATATGCACTAAAAAAGTAGAAAAGTATCTGAGCTATGAAAAGGTGCATATGCACAAGGGAGAGGTGTGTGTATGCCTAGTAACTTTTAAAACTGACAGTGCACCTGTGCTACCCTGAGGGGCATGTGTGCTAGGGTTTAGGCGTATGCACCAAAGGTAAACAAAGCGTATGTGCTAGTGAAAAACAGAGCTGTGTGCACCAAGCATGTGCGCTGGCTGAGAGGTATCTGCACCAATATAAGGATGTGTGCACTAAACTGAAGTTGCTTGCACCCTGTATGATGTCAAAGTGCATGCGCATGGGATGTGGTGCCTTGTGCATGTGGGTTAGCATGCCTACGCATTGTTTCGGGTACCTGCACACCTCTTGCAAAAAGAAATGTACTCGGTTTAATGACGTCAAAATCTGATCAAATGACACAAACAAGTACAACATGTATCAAATTTTAGCATGTTAGTCCAACAATGATAATAACTCTTCCAAAGGCATACAAATTAGCAAAATATATACAAATTATCTATGTGCATAAGGAGGAGTTAGTCAAAAATAACACAAATTGAACTAAAATGCTAAGGGACAAGGGTCCCACCGGGCGTGCCATATGTGTGCATGTATTTTTTTCTTAAGCTAAGTTAATGAAATAAGAACTACCACCTAAATAGTTCTATAACCTAGCTAAGACAAAGCCTAAGCACCATCAAGATAAGAGCTAAACAAGATCCTAAACTAAACATCATAACTTTGAAACATAAGATCAAAACTAGCATGCTATTCAAAATCTCTACTCTCCTAGATTACCAACAAAAGTAAATGGACCTATGTAGCTCCAATGGCAATCAAAATTGCTTGAACTTTGATCCTTAAAGATGCAAGAACTTGGATGAATGCAAGAGGCTTAGCTCTTCAAATGGATGAATTGCTCAAGAATAACAAAAGGCTTTATAGTGTAACACTATGTGCTTTCTTTTGCTCTCTCAAGGAATGTAGGTGTAAGTGTTGAAGTAGGAGGAGGATTCTTTATATAACCCAATGGATAAAGGAATCAACACATCCTCTTGAATGTGGGATAGTGGAGATGTAGAGTTAGTTAAGGATAATGGGGTTTAGAAAGGGTTGAGTTAACTTTAGGAGAGTTTAGCTTGTCCTTTAGTGACTCATGTGGATAAAGGGGGTTTATTAATTAATCCAAGATGATTAATTAATAGATGTGCAAGCTTTTATAAGCTTTTAGAGGAATATTAGCATGATTTAGGCTATAGAAGGGGATTAAATCAAATAAATAATGATTTATTGACTTGATGAAGGGGGAAGCTAATTAATTAATAATAATTAATTAGGCTAGATAGAAGGGAGGATTAATTAATAGAAGGTTGTTAATTAGGGTACCTGTTAGGTAGATGACTTAATTAATTAGCGTAGTGTAATTAATTAATGACAATAGAAGAGAAGATGAGCGCTTTTGATGATGTGTCGTCAATTTGCGGGAAAGGAGATAATTAGCGCAATTTAAGTATTTAAATTGCTGTCATGACACGAAGTACAATGGTAGGCATAAATGAGGCTGGAATTGAACCACAATGGCTTCTTACTGTTTGGGTAAAAGTCCTTAATAGGTGGAAGCGTGATGGCATAAATTTTTAGTAAGTGTTGAAGGACTTCCACATAGGATTTGATTGATGTGTTCGCATATGTATTTTCTTTGGAATTCTTATACATGGATTTGGATGTAGATGCTTTAGATGTGGATGTATGAGTTGTTTTATAATATTGAGTCTTTTCATTCCAAGGTTTCGATTATGTCTTAGTGGCACTTGATGATTTAGAAGAAGATTCAAATTTCGGAGTGTTGGATGGTTTGGATATTGGCTGGTTGATTAATGTTCATGTCTTAGATGAAGGAGGTGGCCCTAGAAAATATGGATATGGCCCAAAAATGGTTGATGTAGAGTTGGTATTTTTTGAAGGAATGTCTATCTTCTTTTGGGGATGCACAAGAGATTGTTGTGGAAGTGTACCAATATTATTAGATTTGGATTGCAAAGGATAACCCTTAGAAGGGATGAAAATGATTTCAATTAGAGGGTTTGAAGGTTATGTTGTGGTTGATACAGGTGGATGGATTAGATTTTGTTTGATGAGGCCTAAACAAGGTGAAGATTGGTTTGATGTGAAGGTGTCTGTAGATGAGAGGGGAGGATCACTTGAAGCTACTTCAAGTTGAAGTAATTTCCAAAATTCTTTAAATGATGAGAGTGATATGGAAGGAGAAAATGATGTGGTTGTGATCTCAATAGTTGATGTGGTTGGTGCAAGTAAAAGCATGGAAAGAGGAACTGGAGTTGAATCTATGGATGATATGATAGGTAAAGGTGGAATAGATTTGGATAGGGGAGTCGAATCCAATGAAGTGGATGAAGTAGATATAGGTGTGGAGTCAATGGTAAGTGTAGGTGTGGATATTTATGGAGAAAGAGGTGTTTGGATGATGTGATTGATGAGGTCTATGTGGGACATGGGTAGTGTTATCCATTTTTCCCTAGGGGAAAATGGAAAATAGGGTAGGGCCGAACCCGGACATTGAACGGGACCTTCATAGGAAGATATGGGGTTCAAAAGTGAAATTCATGTTTCAGTAACATTGCATTAATTCAAGGAAGGTGTGAATTAATTCAGAGGAATTTTTTTTCTCTTCTGGGTTTTGAGGGGACTTAGTGTTTACTTAAGGTGAAAATGGGTCTCGGGACCCACACTCGGCCAGAAAAGAGAAAAAATGAGGAAAATGAAAAAAATGCTCTCGAATAATAATAAAATTAAAGAGGGGGAATTCAATTCTCTCAAAAAACCCTGGAATAATAATAAAATTAAAAAATTAAAGAGGGGGAATTCAAAAATTGTTGAAAGCCCAACAAACTTGATCGAGCTAGTGGGCGAGCTGAAAAATAGCTCGTCGAGATACTTAGCGAGTAGCTCAGAGCGCTGGCATGGTCGCACGTTCAATGGCTCGGGTCAGATCATGTTAGGTGTGGGACATGTTGGGGTAAGCTTGTTTAGTGCAAGTCGGAGTGGAAATCAGCTTGGCGAGTCGGGCTCGTAGGTGAGCTCATGGAGTTTGCATTGATGTTAGCAGTGTGATGAGCTCCGAGCTCAGTGGGAAGTTTATTGTGGAGGGTTTACGTGAAGGTGATGGAGGGAGTTGACTCACCAAAGGAATTGGTGAGGTAAACACTGAGTTGATTGGTGGAAATAGTGGCGATGGGATCAGTTGATTGGATGCATGTGCGGGGATGCATATGTAGGATGCATTTTTTCGTGGCGGTGTCAATATGCATTCGGGTTCCACGGCACAAATACATTGTAAAAATCTCAATGGATGTCATGGAAGTAATCTCATATCAGGTGTGGTGTGTTGGGAATCACCGAGTCGGAATATGGAGTCAGGAAATCATGATGCCAAATCATCTCGATGACTTGATGTCGGTGCAATGAAAATCCCGCTGCTCCCAACAAACAAACGGCTCATCATGGAGAAAGGGAGGAAGTGGAGGTAGGAAATTAACTACACAATGCAAGTTATTGAGCTATATGTGGATGTAATGTGGGTTCTACCTCTGAGTTATATGGTGAGTTACCTAGCAAGGTAGGTGGGGTAGGTGGGAGTTGGTGGGGATAAGCCAAGAATTACCCCATGCAAAAATGACCATAACTTGCATTATACTCCAATGGTTTTTACAAACTTAAAGTATTTGGAAAAATAATTTGAATCCCTACAACATGGAGTTATTAAAAATGGAAAATTCATGGATTAGGTGGATTAAAAATTACGATGAAGTTATAGGACCATGGAGGCCATACCCAATTGAAGAGATGGAATTAAATGCAAGCATGGAGGCCATTCCTTCTTGCACAAGGCAAGGTACAATGGAGCATGGGTTGTGCAAGTAACCCCATCACTTCTTGTAGGTGTCATGATGAATTTTGGGGGTAGTTGGGTTCATATTTTGAGCTTTCTCTCTCTCTTTCCTCTCATTTTCTTCTTGCTATATAATGTAAAGAGGGGCTTATTTCAAAAGGTTGGACATTCTTTTATCTGCCCCTCCCTTCTCTCTCACTTGTAAGTGATTTGTGGAATATCAAGCTTCCATTTTGGAGATCTGTAATATAAACTCTTGCCTTTTTCCCATGTAATGAGTTATTGTGTAATATCAGTTGGAGCAATAAAATTATTGTCTTGTGATTATTCTCTATCCTAGTTTGGTTTTATTGCTGCAAGTTACCTTTATTCATGTTCGTGGGTATAATGTGCATTTCACCTTGTCTATCGCAGGTCCAATGTTTGATTGTGCTTAATGTAAAATGGGTTTGTTGCATGTGTTATGATTTGTGGTGCTTGACCACCCTCTTCATTTTTTATTCTTTTCATTCTCATGCAGGAAAGATTATTCAACACTCTTTCTTGGTGCATCACCACCCCTTAGTGTAGGTTTTACTTTTGCATGCAATCCCTCTATCCTTGTCTCCTTGGAAAGCATTAGAGTAGGATTAGATTAGTCATTTTCTTCTGCATTTTGGAGTATTGTAGTGCTAGTTTAGGAAGAGGAACCAACCTTCTCTAGAGGTCCACCTCAAGCCCGCAAGTCCGATACCTTAAGAGGAGGTACCCATGTTACAAATCACACTGAATTGCCTCAACTATTCACTTGTACAAGCATTCTAGGGTGTTGTAATTTTGGTGATAACAATTTTTGACACGCCCAGTGGGATGAGAAGTCATATATTTCACAACTTTGGAGGCATTTGCAACCTAAATCGGGATTTCAAGGTTGCAAAGCACTAAAAAAGACCCAATCTTTGCATTTCAGGTTTCAGGGGTTGCATTGCATGCCCCTACCTTCTAAAAATGGTATTTCAGGATTTCATGTGCAAAACAAGTCCCAAGTTTCGAAAAGGGGGGTCTCAAAGGTTGTAGATTTAAAATACAGGACCTAAGTTCTGAAAAATTACATTTCAGGTTTACAAGGGTCTCAAAATAGGTCCCAATTTATGAATCCTCGCATTTAAGGTTTTGAAGGTTGTTTTCTCATGACCTAAGTTCCACCCTATGTGTTTTGGGGATTGACAGTTGCAAAATAAGGCCCAAATCCTAAAGATAGTTTGTGCCCTCAAAGTAAATATTTCTGTTTTATCAGGATTAGATGTGTAAATCAAAAGCCTTAGCCTTTGGAGGTTCATTCTCAACACATAGTGACTCCAAAAAAGAAGAACTCAGTGGTGTAGTAGCACCAAGTCCCTCAATTTCATGAGAAGGATCCAAAATTAGGTCAAGAGCAAGAGAAGAAGGTATTTTTGAGTACTTACAGTTATCTCTAGGAAGAGGAAGGAGAGGAAGAAGAGTACAAAGGTCTCCATCTCCACCAAATAGAACCTTATCACACCTCCACCTGGTAGACCCTTTCTCCAATCCACTAGGGTCCTTAGGCCAATTAGAATGACTCACCAAACACCACCAAACCCTTTTGTCAAATTTCACGGGCAGTAGTCCACTTTCCCTCAATGCCCAAAACCATATCCCAGTTGTAGCATTAAAAAATATTCCCTACTTCACTCAGGAAAACCACACAACTCCTATTGATCATATTCAAGACATTGCGAATGTTCTATGCCATTCATGAAATCAATGAAATGGATGTGGTGCAGTTAGGCTACTTGCCTCTTCGCTTTCAAGGAAAAGGCATTGCAGTGGTTTAGGAGTCTTAATAACAGGGTCAATTCAAAACTGGAATGCAATTATGTTTAACATTTCTCTGCAATCAATTCAGGAGAGAGGGTAGACAACCTGTCACTTTTGGAGTTGTTGACCTACAATCAAGAGGGATCTGAGTGAACAAATGGACATATTTTAATTTCAGATTTCAAGCAACACGCGGGACATGATTCCAATGGTCTCGTAAGACTGGCTACCAAAGTTGCATTCCTCTACTTCTTGAAATATCTAAACTCTGACATATTTGTAATGATTAAATTGATGGGAGGAGACACTGTACTCTGGAGTGTATGTCATTGTTATTAGGGTCAAGAATTGCTTGATCCAAGCTAGGAAAGCTTGCTCCTAAGACAACCTATGCCTCTCTATATCCAGAAATAAGAAATCCCACAACTAGTCAAACACCTGAGTTAAATCCCATTCTAGTCCCTAGAAATCAAAGATAATAGTGAATCCTCCACATTCTAGTCCCTAGACAATCAATTTGCAACTCAGTGAATCCTCAAGAAACTTTTGGTACTTCTAAGGAACTTTAGGAGGTTATGAAACAACTACAAAATTTAGGAAATGATTTGGTGACTGATTAAGAGGCAACAAGCTCGGATTTTCAGACCCTATCAGCCTCAGTACCAACCCAATAGGCCTACATATCATTCAAATAGACCACCATCCCAAGCCATTAATCAAGGCCAATGGAAACCTCTTGTTGCCAAACCTTTCCAGTCCTATAATCCTAATGCAACATCAACATCAAGGGCTTTGATTCTGGCTCAAAAAATATTACACAGGAGTATGAATGGTATTCCCCATATGGCCAACCTCAAAATCAAGCAACGTACTTCCATGATCCATTTAATAAGGCATTGGTGGTGAAAAAATTTGGCGTGCCTCAAGAGACAAATCTAGAAGAAAATCATTAGCAAGAAAATCCACCGGAAGTACCACCAAGTGACACCAATTTGAAAATATAGAAAACAAAAGATTTTTTTGGAGTTAATCAACCTTCTTTCTAAGGTGTAACAGCTAATACACAGTCAAATAAGAGAAACCTTGAGGAAGGAAAGTCATATAATCCATTAATTTCTCAGTCTCCTATCACACTGCAGGGAGTTAACAATGTAAGAGTAGTCCATAATACACAAAATCAACTTTAGGCACTGGTTGTAGCGGCTCATGTGCAAGTTCAGGTGCTAGAGAAGATTATGCCAGGAAAAGGGAAGAAAAAGGAAATCCCATCTCTGTTAAAAATTATAGATCAGATGAAGAAGATGAATGTCAGCATTTCCATGTGGAAATAAATGACAATCCTAGGACAACAAGATCTACTGCAAGCAGCCATGGCCAATTGGTCCGCTTCAAATGATGCATCGAAAAATCAGGAGAAGGTTCTCACCAACACAATTCAACATGAAGGAATTCAACTATAGACACCTAAATTTTGATCAAAGAAATATTATTCTAACATTACACTGACTATCTTCATCTCCTTTCACTCTATTTCAAATAACGACACTTCGTTATCCAACTCTGCTTCCAACTCACCCAGGATGCCATTTTCTGACAAGTTGATTGGTGATAATCCTCTTAATCATCTAGTTTCACATTGATTAAGTCTTGTATCTAGTATTTAGTCAATGAATCTTATCATTGGCTATCTCTCACTTCCAACACTTCCAAAATCTAGTCCAAATTCCTTCAGAAACTCTCAGAAACCTTCTTAAGTATGTTTAGAGTTCCTAATTAATCTTAAAAGGTTAATTAGCTTCTAACCTAGTCAAAAAAGGTACTTTTACCTCCAAAATATCTATTTTGGCTTATTAATTTGTCCCACATGCACTAGATTTTCACATTCCTTATAAACTAAATCTATAAATAGAGGGTTCACCCCTTCCTTTCAAAGACACACCTTGATATCTTGTTTGCATACAAACACTTTGATCATCTAGCTTAAAGAGCTCATTTGCATTAGCCAAGCGATCCACCATTGAAATAGCTTCATTTTACATCTTTTATCCATTTTAGATTAGTAAGAGTTATCTAAGCATGGTCTAATAAATTATCTTAGAAAGATCTCTTCATCTTTTGGATAAAACAACAAATCAACTTTGATTGCTTAGAGTCTAATTAGGTTCATTTTTATCAAGCTTTCTAAAGAGCGGAGTAAACACATTATATTGCTTGTTTGATTCATAATGCATGATTTTGAAGTTTATTTTCTTACCTATTATCATGATGGTTATTGAGTAATTTGGCACAAACTTTAGGCTACTAGGTGTTAGTTTGCTTCTCATAGTTTTCCAAGTTTTTTCCATAACACATTTGGCACGACTTGTCAGACCTTTTCCATGGTATTTTAAAGAAGTTTTTCAAGATTTATTTCAATTTCTAAACTTTCTTCATGTTTTCTAGGGTTAAATAGCTTAACTTTGATTGGTTTTATAGCTTTGGGTGGGGTAAATGTCCCTTTTTCATACAAAGTTAGGGGGTTTACGTTGAAAAGTGATTTAATGGGTAGAAATCCAACCTATTTGCATTTCTAAAATTTTGGATCTCGTGATTTTTGTGATTTTTTAGGGCTATGCGTAGGCATCACAGAGGGGAATGTACACACAAAAAATGAAGCGTGCCTATTTAAATTGCCACACACACATCAGAAAGGGCACATACACATTACACTTATCCACATGCAAAAAAAAGTGTCTTTGACCCTATTGACTGAACTAGAGCCACACACTTGTCCAAAAAATACACACATGCATTGAAAATCCCACGTACACACTATTCTGGACATGTAACTATAAATCCATCCTCTGTGTAATTTGACATTATTACCCGAAGAACGTACCGATGCATCCTAGAATTTACTATGAAAACCTAGGCACAATGACACATCACCCAGCCTGAGTTGAGAGCTCACCTGAAGTGCGCAAAGATAACAGGACCCTCCTTAGAGTTTCTTGTGCAGGATGTTAGTGTGATGAAGATATAATGCATATAGATCCATAAATAAACATAATTATTCAATAGTTCATATCCAAATCTAGATCTTAGAGAATCATGAATTAAATGATAACTATAATAGAATTAACCATACAAGAACCAGTTATACTCATGTTTAACACCATTATCCATCCAATATACTCCATTATATTAAACATTGTAAAACATATAGAAGCTTATTACATCATATAGTATCACCATAAGTTATGCGAGCATCAGATCCAATAACATAACTCTATAATAACTTTGTCTGCCTAAACTACACAGTTCACTACTTATTTATAGTGGTGGGGACTTTCCTTCACCACTTACGCACTTCCTAAAATAGGTCACATGCTAATAATATCCATGTGCCTTTACAATAACATGCACACATGCAAGTGATCTAATAATAGATCTCCTACAGTTAACTCTAAGAAGAAATCATATTATTAACTTGAACTCATGCATGACACTTATCATTCGCTCATTCTCAAAATAACATTTGTGTGTCGCACATGTCTCTATCCCGGTGTGTGCTTCGCACACTATCTCCAAAAATATCCCACATCTAGAAAAATGGCTAAGTCTTGAGTAAGCTTGTTCTCGCACGCGTTTCCTTCCCCATACTTCTGTGCCTTTAAATGCACCTCGTTCCTGTGTGCGAATATTTTGTATGCCTTCTCCTTAGATAAATATATCTACTCAACATTACCCAAAACTAAAGTACATTACCATCCTGACAATGGGGTATTATTCTTGATGCTCCCAATTAATAAAGAATAAGAATTCAAAGAATTCAAAGAATCACTGTAAAAAAGAATGGAATTTACTTTGCAGCAGCCTTCTTTTTCAACCGGGAGGATCAACTTTGGATATCCAGTTTTAATCTTAGCCTCTAACATCTGCTAGTCATCCAACGCGGTCCTTATCTTCTCAGGAATGTTTGTGGCTATGGCGTCCATATCTTCTTGAGTAATCTTCTCCTTCTCATTCTGTAATACTTGGACAACATTAGCCATAACAGACATCATTCCTTCTAGAAGATCCATTTTTTGTGCTATCAGCTTCCCAATCTCATCTATTCTCTCCTTGTGTGGGTCTTGGGATGCTGCAAGGGATTCACGCTTTTGTTTTACTAGTGCCAATATTTCTGCACACCCTAAAGATTCATCTTTCATGGCCTTCAGAACATCATTATCCTCTATCATGGTTATGGTTTTGATTACCGCTTCTGGTGTTACACATAGGTTTAGAGCTTGATCTAATTTCTCATCTCATCCTTCAAAGTCTAGAGCAATGCCTCATACGTTGAAATTTTTCTAATCATGGAGGTCCTTACTCGCTCTACTTCTTTTTCTACGTCCTTTAGTGCGAGAATTATAAGTGGCTTGTCTTCCAGCACCAAGTCTACTAATGTGTGCACATAATGCATTCCAGAAGGAAATTTCTTAGGTACCTTTGGTTCCAGATGAGGCCTTGCCTTTAGGATATAATCTCTAATCTCCTCTGCCATGCTAACGAAGGCTTAATTATTTGTTTGTTCTCTTTCCTTCTATGCCTTCAGGCACTCTATCTCCAAAATTTTATCCTTTTTATCCTCCATCAACACTCTAATGGTGGCAGACTTATCAATATTCCTCTGTGCCACCTCAGCAGATACCTTGACTAAGGCATTGTTGACTTTTTCATCAGAAAAAATAGTAGGCTTTACCGTTATGTGCTTTCTCTGAGGTGACTTCTTCACTCTCCTAGATACACAAGACTCCTCACATACACCAAAATTTGGTTCATCCATGTGAGTCTGCATGGAACATGACAGTTTGTTTCCTCGTGTGCGTAGTGGCCATGTCTGGGTCCATCAGCTCCCACCCATATAACTCCTTTAGGTCCACTATGCTTTGGAACTTGGTGCAGAAGATTTTTCTTGTGTCCTCAGCATACCCCATATTTGGCACCACGTATTATTCACTTATCTTCTTCCTTGGCCCCCTCGGAACTTGAGCACTAAGGTTTAGAGTTGGCCCTTCTCATGACTAAGTTACAACTAGCATGCTTGACGAGGTACCAATCCATTACTAGAAACAAATATCACACTGAAGCTTAGGGAAGAAAGTAACAACAGTTCAGGGTGTTACATTGCTAGTCGATCCTGCCAAAGTTGCAGTTATTGTGGGATTGGGGGAACTTACTAGCCAAAGCATAGTGCACGGATTCCTTGGGCATACGGGTTATTACAGGAAATTCATCAAAGGGTATGCTAAGATTATCGCACCTTTAGAGGAGCTTCTCAAACATAAAAGTGCCTTCCATTGAGGAGAGGCGCAGTAGAGAGCGTTTGACACGTTAAAGGATAGGCTTGTCACCGCTTTTATATTACATTTTCCCTCTTGAGACAATCCCTTCCATGTTCATGTAGATTCCTTAGGAACCACCATTGGAGCAGTACTTGCACATCTAGGAGAAGGAATTATTGATCATCCTCTATGCTTTGCAAGTAGGAAGTTGACACCAGTAGAGTAGAATTACACCACGACTGAGCGCGAAGCATTTTCAATGATCTATGTGCTTTTCAAGTTCAGACAGTATCTGTTGGCAACTCCCTTTGTATTTTACACCGACCACATGGCATTAAAATATTTTGTGAACAAGCCCATTCTAAAAGGGCGCATATGTTCGTGGGTGTTGTTATTCCAAGAGTTTGAATTCACGGTAATAGTGAATCTTCGAAAGAGTAATTGTGGGCCTGATCATCTGTCAAGAATTAATTCAAGGGAGGACACGTAGAGTATTGAAGAGAAAATGCCAAATGCACAACTATTTAGGTTATGGTGTGCACCCTTGGATTTGGAGGAGATTGTGGTATTTTTAAAGGAAGGTGTGGTGCCAGAAGGAATGAAGGCATTATAGAAGAAGCATCTAGCCATACGTGTTTTGCCCTACATGTTGATCAATGGGGACTTATACAAGTTAGGGTGTGATGAAGTTTTATGCATATGTGTACTAGACAATGAGTGCCTCGCCATCATAGAGGAAGCATGTGGAGGAAGTGCGGGTGGACATTATGTAGGTGACGCCACTACGCATAAGATATTAATGGCAAGATTATGGTGGGAGACCCTGTACAAAGGTTGTAAGGACTATTGTAAAGTGTGTGACCATTATTAGCACATTAGCAAGCTGGGAAAGAGAGATGAAATGCCTTTACACCCTATCCCTGGCACGTAACCTTTTGAGAAGTGGGAAATAGAATTTTTAGGCCCTATTGCACCAACAACGCGTAGGACTGGGTCACACTCTATAATTACTTGCATGGACTATTTGATAAGGTGGGCAGAGGGGGCCCCAACTAAATACTGCACAGCAGCCACATTGGCAAGATTTTTGTGGGAGAACATTATCACAAGGTATGGATGTCCTTTAAGTTTAACCAGCGATAGGGGTACACATTTCTTAAATGAGACCATGAGGATCCTATTAGAAAAGTTCATGGTAGCTCATCACAACACTACCCCTTATCACCCACAAGAAAATGGAACTATAGAAGTATTTAACAAAATACTGAGTCATACCTTGACCAAAATTTGTGATGTCGGAAGACAAGATTGGGATGACAAAGTGTCAACCGTATTATGGGCTTACAGGACAACTTATAAAAGACTAAACAAAGACACACCGTTTTAATTGGTTTTTGGCATGGAATCTGTTCTACTAATTGGATTCATGTTACCTTCTCTGTGAATAGCACGCGTAGGAGGATTGGCTGATGATCAATTGCTGGAAGAGAGAATTGATGAACTCATGAAGTTGGACGAGATATGATCACTCTCCAGGTGGATTCAAACAATAGAAAAAGTAAAGTAAAAACCATGGCATGATCTCCACATTAGAAAAAAGAAGTTTGAGGTGGGGTAGATGGTCTTATTGTATGATTCTAGGTTTCTATGCCATCCTAGGAAGTTGAAGGTCCATTGGTTAGGTCCCTATAAAATCTCATACATCCTTGATTTGGGCGCATTCCAGTTACAAGTGCTAGATGGAACGAAGCTAGTTGGACACTTCAATGGGAGTAGGCTGAACCCTTCCTATAAATAAGTCTTCTAGTGTTTGTAAATAAGGAAGTGTTTCCAACTAGTTTAGAATTTCCTTTATGCTTTTCTTTTCTTGTGTTTCCCTTTCGTGTTGTTTTGTTTTGTGCCTTTGGTGCCGGTAACCCTTATTACTTTTTGAGAATTTGTGAGTGCGCAAAGAACCGTGCATCATTTTAGTGTGGGTTGGAGTAATGTAAAGGAGAGCATGGTTAAAGTCCAAAAAAAAAATTGTGTTGAAAAGCCTAGTTGAATCGCCCTGTTGAAAGAGGTGTATAAATATGGAAAAGGATGGTTGGTGTCAAGATTAGGCTACGTTCATATCCCATGTAAAAGGAAGAAAAACTGCATAAGAAACACGAGCCAAGCACGAGCAACAATTAGGACAAAAGAAGTGCCTTCGACACCGGTGATGCACGTGCAAGAGTCTCCTGTCAAGATGGATTGGTTGTGCACCAGAAGGTTAGAAGACTGTTTACACAGGTTTGGGTGCGTGAGGTAAAGTGCTAAAGTCAGAATTTGTTTGAAAAAGCCGCATTAAATGTGAAAAGTATGGTGGTAGGTAAAGTAGCATTTAATTCTTAAAAAATGGAAAAACTAGAAATATAATGTCGAGGAACTTCATTATTCACTTCACGTATAAGGAGAAAGAAGCACTTTTTGCATTTTCATAAACTAGGGCTTCTAAAAACAGATCCAGGTGAAGAAAAAAAATTATAGAGATTGAAGCGTGAGTAACTGGTTCAGATTTGTAAACCAGGATGAAGGGATTTCACGAGCATAGGAAAAGTGTGAGAAGGCGTCATCTTGTGAATGTTAGGAAATAAGAGATAAAATATGTGGAATAATCCCTTACAGAATCACAACAGTAGAAACTAATATGCAGAAAATATTACAGATCTCAAATAAAAGTGCAGAATAAATAACACAACACAGAGAGACAAGATTTAATGTGGTTCACCCAATTTGGGCTACGTCCACCAAGAATCACTTGCTCAAATTTTATTACAAGCCTCCACTCTCTCAATATAATACCCAGATCCGTTTGCAGCTAAGCTCAACAAACTCTACAGAATTTTTGGAGCTATGCTCAAAAAACTCTACAGAATTCACACCCAAATTCAAAACACATCTGCAATACATTTGCTTGTCTATGTATCATATGCATAAGACCATATAAATAGACAATTGCTTAAGCAGTTTGATACAAAACCATG
>JAHRHJ020000295.1:0-85241 GCA_019776745.2 Taxus chinensis | reverse complement strand
TTTCTTGTGTAAGGCTTACGAATTTTATTGGTTGCATAGCTTAACTTCACTAACACCCATAACATATAATGTGAATAGAATGACATGTTTTTCTTATGGTCTCCTTGGCAATGATGCCAAAAATGATGGGTTGTTGTATTTTCCATTCATTTAACCAACATATTCAATTGCTAGTGGTGTTCTAAAACCATAGATTTACACAAAAAATGATAATAAAACTCTCTGTGTATTATAAAACAGTATGAAAGCTATTATATAGCCATAACAATAGACAAACAACTTCCGATAAACTAGGAAGAACAAATAACCCATTTAATGATTTTAAGGGCCTAACAAACTAACTACAAACTTCATAATACGAGTTGTTTTAACAACCCATATAACAATATTTACCAAACTAATGAATTCATAATGTTTACAACAAATGATTCCTAACAATTAGGTTGTATGCAACAAAATTGTTGTGGTAGTATTAGTTAGTATTGCTCTCTTGTTTCTCTTCTATGCTACGAAAAGTAAATACAATTATAACTACTGAAAGGGAAGATAAAATTCAGGAAATGCATTAAATCTACTGAAACAACACTGTTGTCATAACTCAACTCTTTTGAGAACTTAACTATTTGATTCTTTTCATAGCACGAATCAATATACAAAATGTATCATAATAACTATATCCTATTTTAACAATGTCACAACAATAATTATAACTTTGAACGAACAAATATTGGAATGTAACTTCACTCAACTATCACCCAAATAAATAAAAAATTAACATTATTTTCTCTCTAAGCTTGAATAAACTCATAATACTATATGATTATAACCCAACAAGAACTTTTAAAATACATTTAAAGTGACTAAATCTTATGGCTTTGACAAAGAATATAACTCCAAGATATACCTACTAATGATAAATAAATACAACTCAAAAGTCAAAACACCGATCTGCATGGATATATGAAAGTATCTACCAGGTATCATTACATGTACAAGATAGACTTTTCATCACCAAGAGATTTGAACCCAATAGAGGAATATCGAAGAAAAAATATTAAAAAAAAAAAATTCACACTATGAAGACATCAAACCAGTGACCAGACGTATTGGTAAAAGCTACAGATAACTCTGTCAAAGTATTGGTTTCCAAATGGTACCTTGGAAAATACACTGCCATTTGCATGGAATGCTTGACTACTGCTTCTAAAACCGTCAAATAAACTCACAAAGCTGGAGGAGCTGCTGCTGTTGAGGGGAGAAGCGGATTGTGGAGTGGATCCGTTTATGGAGATCGCTAGAGCTTAGAGGCTGCTCAACCTGGCCGTGTGGAGATAAAAATTGCTACTTCCAAACACTAAGTGTAGATATCCTGAGAAAAGATCACGATGTCAGATCAACACCGAGAATATAAGCAATAATATAAATTTTATTTGGTGGAATTCGTGCATACAGTTCAATCTATCTAATCTATATATATTGAAGCTATTGTAAATTCAGGGTGTGGATGCTACGGAAAAGTTTTCAGCGATGAAATGGATATAAGCATGGTCTCTTCCTCTTTATCAAATATTACTTCTTTAAACGTCTAGAGGAGTGGATAGCGTGTGAAAACATGCATAAGAGGCATTGGGAAGAGAGTGCACTCAATGCCAGTTGGAAATGTGATTCCCACACCAAAATAATGTACCTCCTTGGATATGTCACCTTTATATTATTTACATCTGGGATGACTATGTTTTAGGATGAATACACATGGGCTATGCGGAAGCACTCTATACATAATTTTCAAATTTTTATATATGTTGTATAGATAACTATCAAAAAATTGATCACCAAACAATTAAATGTCACACACATCTGCTAGAAGAACCAACAAATTCAACATAACATGATACATGACAAAAAGGAATAGTTATTGCCCCTCCAAAAATAAGACCTCCATATTTCCAATTCGCTTTGATACCAGATGAAGGGGTAGTAATATATTTACACAACAAAATGATAACAAAAATATCCATGTATTATAAAATGGTATGAAGGCTAATATATAGCCATAACAATAGACAAACAACTTCCGATAAACTAGGAAGAACAAATAACCCGTTTAATGATTTTAAGGGCCTAACAAACTAACTACAAACTTCATAATACGAGTTGTTTTAACAACTCATATAACAATATTTACCAAAATAATAAATTCATAATGTTTACAACAAATGATTCCTAACAGTTAGGTTATATCCAATGAAGTTGTATGCAACAAAATTGTTGTGGTAGTATTAGTTAGTATTGCTCTCTTGTTTCTCTTCTATGCTACGAAAATTAAATACAGTAATAACTACTAAAAGGGAAGATGAAATTCAAGAAATGCATTAAATCTACTGAAACAACATTGTTGTGATAAACAAATCTTTCAAAGGAAATGTTTAATTGAATTGAAATTCTCACACAAATTGAAATGACAATAAGGAAATATATTAAAGCAAGGAAATGTAATACTACATTCAAATAACCATTCGAATCAACGTGCTGAAACTTTAACTTATCAGGAATAATGATCATGCATGAAACATCAACCCTCCAATCTCCTAAGTCGAGTGGGGCCTTTCTCTCTTTCAGGATTGAGGTACTTAACACCAATGGATACTTAAAACAACATATAGATTATATTGATTCAAATAAGTTCAGAACATGATTTATCACAAGATTGTAAATAACTATCAACTGGTATATAAAACTATAGTGAAAACTACCGAATACTAACTATGAAATAGTTTCAAGAAGGTGTCTTATAGACATAATTAGTTACTGAACATGCCACAATTATAGGCAACAAATTTAACTAAATAACAACCTCATTAAAGCTCAATGACATCATGTAATATAGTTGAAAATAGGGTCATTTTTTGTAGGTTGCTATGTGAAAATCCTCTAGAATGACATGGTGGCAAAAGACTTGGTCTTCTTGACTGTGACTTCCTAAAAATTGGCAGAGAATGTACTTTATCAACCTGCACACATCATCACATTTTCCTTTATACAAGATAAGGAAAATGCATCAATCTTACTTAGGATACAACTATCTAGAACATCCCCCATGCATTAACTAACACATTTAGAAGTAAATCAATGGACATATGGAGTATACAATAAGTGAATTTATGCACTTATCATCAGGGCCATTGGTTTTGAGGGGAAACCCTATGTTCTACCTAGGTGTGTAAATGATAAATGGGAATTAATAGAATTGGTCATACCGTTGCTATCAGTACATTAGTTCATTTCCCAAAAGCATCTACCATTCCCAATCAAATTTCCCATAGTCCTAGGGAATGACATTTCTCTGAACATCCAGAAGGAAAAATTGTTAGAAGGAGAGATGAATAGGTGCATGATGGATAGATTTAAGGATAGAAAATACTATGATAGAAAACATACCTTGCACAATATTGTGCCCACTCAGGTAGAGCAAAAACCTCATTATGAGGGTTTTTAGATGAATTGTGAAGATGAAAGGGAGGTCAAAAGAAGAGATTATTTAAGAATGACCTTGTCCTAGATGAGTGATTTAGGGGTCATCCAAGCTCTTAAAGGGTTAGAGGATGATGGTAATGTGATCAGTGAAGAATACATCCAGGAAAGTATGGCTTCTCAGCCTTTGTCACCAATTAATTGGGAAATTAGTGAGAAAAAATATAACCAAGAAAGGACTGCAAAATCCATCCAACTCTTTATAAGGTGGTTATTTTCAAAAGGAGTGGATAAAGTTACCAAAAAACCCCATTATTAAGAGAATATAGAAATAACAAGCTCATTAATGATGTTCTCCCCTCATTTTGGAGGGTTTATGCCACTAGGGAGGTTTCATGGAGACAAAAGATTAAGAAGTTGGACTCATTTCCAGTAATAGGTGATGTAAGTGCCCAGGATAGTAGAATTAGAACTCCCCCTCCTCAAACAACAAGAAGAACCAGAGAAATGCTTCAAGAAGGTATGGTTGAGGGCCATGTTGTTCATGTTACTCCCTTACATATTGTTCCAACATCCACTTCAAGATCCAAAGGAAAAGAGAAAGTGATGGAATCCACTCTTAAGAATCCTAAGGAGGAAAAATTGTTTGAGATTCCTCATGAAATTCAAACACCAAAGACTTGCCTACAGGGATTAGAGGAGGAGAAACAAGTTCAGCTTCAAAAAAGGAAGTGAAATAAAACATCTGAATGGGTTGATTTGGAAGAGGAAGAGACCCCTAGACAAGGTAATGAATCTTGATATCACCAGTCTCCTACAACTCTGCTCATTGAGTATCCTGTACCTGTGATGAAAACCCTTGCCATTCTAATATCTCTAGTTACTTCACCTATCAAGGAACAATCCCTCATGAATGATCCTATACTTGATGCCTCAACTATTCCACAACAACATGTTGAGGCCACCCCGGAGCCAACTCCAAGTAGTGTGGAAGTAGAAGAGGAGCATAGTATTAGACCTAGAGCACAACCTCGTGTTGAGAAAATTATAGAACATTCAACATGAAGAAATTTTAGGTGTCAGTTGCAACAGTACCTCAGGACACTGAATTAAATATTCTTGAAGCTCACATTCCTACAATTAAAGCTATCTCCCAGGAACCCCGCGAAGATGATCTTTGTTCCTAGTAAGAAAACAGGTGAGGACTTAGCACGGGAAGAGAAGGGAGTTGGTGACCAACAGTCCCTAGTAGTTAAAGAAATAGGGGACCAATCTGAACCTATGGAAGGAATTGAAGGTCAGGGGAGACTTGTAGGACAAGGTACTTAGGAAGAACCAATATATGTAACTTCATAGAAGGTATGTTTATGCCTTCTTCTCTTCCAAATCCCTTATAGTTATCCTGTAACTCCAATTCTACAATCACTTGATGAACATGAGTCTCCCATAAGAGAGTGGATAGGTATTACTCTCCCAAAGAAGAAGAAGGTGGAAATACAGCTGAATGATGATGATTTATAGAACATGTCTCTCCTTAATCTAGCAAGACCACCCAAAAGGGTAAAAATTATCTCCAGGGCATCCCTAAGTAAGAAATGAGAAATATTCATGGATGTGGCAACTCCCAAAGCTGGTGTTCTTCGAGGGGAAATCATCCCCATCTGATTTTCAAGTCTCCAGGATTTCATTAGGTAAGCCTTCTACCAAAGAAATGAAACATGATCTTTCTTTTGGTGTAGAATTATTTTTCCAAAGGATTAATGAGTTCAAAGAAACTAAGAAGGATTTAAAGGCCAAGAATGAGGCACTATCCAACTTGGTCAGAAAATTGACTAGAACTCATAAGGAAGGACATTTTAGGGTCCCAAAGATTACCAATGATGACATCAGGAGATTAAGTGACTTAAGAGAAAGAGGGGAGGCCATTATCCAATGGGAAAATTTTTTGGTTATCAGAGGTGAATCAATCATTAAAAAAATTATGAAACGATATTCCTGTATTTTTGAAAAGGTAGAAGAAACCAAGGCATTAATGGATAAATGTGAAGCTGAGAAATTAATGTGGACTAATATGCTACCAAAAATAGCAGCTATCAAATATTTAGGTGATGACTTGGTTGTTAAAGAGGGAATTGTGTCTCTTGACTCTATGGGAAATCAACTGGATATTACAATATGGAAAAAGTTAAGAGTGGAGATTTTTAAAATCCTGTTAAAATTATTGATGAATTGAGAGACAAAAAAATGGACTATATTGGTGACCTTCATGCTCTGATAGACAAACTAATTGGGACAGACAGTGGAGAAATAATTAGGATGGAGAGCACCAAAACTTTGATTAGAATTTTTAGGGAGTATGTTATGGGTAAATGAGGAGAGCCGAGGGTTTTCAGTGTATCCACCATTCAGGATTGGGCATAGATTGAGTTAACAATTGATAAACTGATAAAGAATATGAAAAAAAAGAAAAATCTATCTTTGTTGAGTTTGATGAAATAAGTACAAAACATGAAGTAGTTTTCAACTACCACTCAGGGCCCAATGAGGAAGTTGTTACTCAAATGTTTGAAAGGTTTGATGCCTATAAGAACAAGGTAGGGAAAAGCTCAATTCAATCCACTGAAAAGGGCCATGAAAAGTAAAAAGAAGAATGATAGAGTTTGTTAGAAGTAAAAGAATATCTTTTCTATCTCTTCCAGATGTCATCACATGGTTTTCTTTTTTCATTCAACCCAATTAGGAGAAAAAGGGAATCTTTTCAGTTAGTAGATATTTCCTCTAAAAGTTTTGAATTACATGAAGTAGGGATTGAAGGGACCTTTTGATGTGTTTTTGGGGGGAAATTTAGTTGAATAGCTATAAGTATGAGGCATTTTTCCTGATACGAGTAGGGTTTTTTCTTAAGATTTTACAAAGACAAGAATTAATATATTTTGTTGTGATACTAATTAAATCATCTAGAAGAAATACATTTTAAGTTTACTCTTTCAAATTCAAATGTTAAGATGATTACAATGTATAGTCATTAACATTTATTGAGATCATTTTTTTTCATGTTCCCTTGTCAAGAATTTGGTAGATTAGAATGAAATTTGTCTAACTATGAGTTTGGCTTACATGTTCTGGATTTTATGTACTAACATTTAGTTGATCAATTGCATTTTCTATTGCAATTTTGTATTTCTTGCTTCTCTGAATTACACTAGGTCTGTCCTTAGTGATTAAGCTTTGGTCATTTGTTCAATATTGTGGTGTGAGATTTTACTTTACAATATTGAATGCAATTATAAAATCCTTGTTGAAATTGTTTTGTTAATGGATTTTTTGTAAGATTTTGAGTGTATCTTAAGTGTATGAGATCAGAAGCAAGAAATGATTCATTAAAATATTTGCATGAGATTTTTTGTTGAGTATTTTAAGGATTGTGTGAAATATGTGTCAAAAATGAGTATCAATGAATGCAAATGTTTTCTTTAAATGGAAACTGTAACTTATTAATGAATTTTTCTTTATTGTCTAGGATGTCATGTATGTCTGAGAAAGTACTATGAGGAGTGTTATTAAGTGATCTACTATCTTACAAATTCCCCATCCTTATAAATAAAACATAATTCTAGTCTCATCGTATAATACAAGTCCTTTATCTACCATCCTATTGTGTTATTTACAAACATTAGTGAAAGGAACCCTTGATCTTTTTTCCCTTTATCAAAAAATGCAACAACAATGCAACTTATCTATCTTTAGTAACATGTGTCTGGTGAACTAAGTATATACATCACTTTATGTGATAACTTGTGAAAGTGAAGTGTTGTATTTATGGCCATGCTTTTCCTAGACTGATCCATTATCCCATAAGAGATTGAGAAGTTAAAGATTTATCCCTTCTACTGTGTTTCAGGTTACCCCTTAGGTTATCTCACCTCGGTCAAAGGAAGAACCGAAAGTAGCAGGGTTGGCATTCCTTTTGTACGTGTCACCCAATTCCTCCAAAGCCCGGTCTTAATAGGTTTTTCATACATCTCCCCGGCTACAAATGATGTAAAATCTCCAAGCTTGAACATTCTTAAAAGTAATTCCTTGATGTTTGTTTCAGTTGAAACTTCCTAGCCCCAAAGGAGGTGTAAATTTGGGTACCAACAATGTCCACCAAAATTATTCATTGCACGTTACACATAACAAAACACATGTTATATGTTACAAACATTGCAACCAAATGGTCAATTTTATCTATGTCAAGACTGCAAAGACTGACATGAGGTCATTTAATGGAATGGGTAAAGGAGACCTTTTCTTGTAATCTATTAAAATGCCATTAAATGGTTTTTTGACCACTTAGCAGCCATTGAATCCCTCCAAATATATGATTCAAATGAACATATTTATATCCAAGTTATCTAACCCAACACAATCGATAATAATTTAAAATATAACCATCCTTTCATTTCAATTTTACAGAGATATGATAGAATATTAGATCTATACTATTTGACCTTATAGTTCTCATTATTATTTGGAGCCATGATTTAACAAAATTTCTAGTCAAGAATTAAAAACCATATTTTTATGGGTGTGGATAATTAATGTTTTATACCCTTATAACTCCACAAAAACTATCGGATAAGCCGTGAATATGAAAAAATGAGTACGCAAGGAGAAATAATAATGCCTCATTTACACATAGTAGTCTCCTTTCTCTTATTTGATCGTCTTATGGATTTTTTTGTGGTTGTGGGTGAAAGATTTAGTTTGATATGTGGAGAGAGGAAGAGTAATGTTGATGAATGTGTTGTCATCTACTGCTACTTCCCTTATGTGATTTTACACCTACCATGTAGGATCCGACAGTATCTACAGAAAAATAAACATTAAATTAAAATAATGAACTATCAAATACTCTCCTTGCTGTCAACATGGACGGTGATTATGGATCCTTACTATTAGAAAATTTGTAAATAGAATTCCAAGGATCTACATTATGACTCTTGTTAGATAGACGAATCCCCAATCCAACTCGGAAATAACTTCGATGTAATAATGATTTATTATTGGTGTATTTTCCATGTTTCTATTTGTTTTAATTTTTTTCCTTATTTTCATCTTTTTATTTTGTTGTGTTTTTATATTTTATTAAGAATTATACATTCATGATTTTAAGTCTTTTAGAATCATGTATGTATAGGTCTGGGTTATTTTTTACAGCCATTTTTACATATTATGTAATGCTTCTATGTTAATTTGTTGTTATAAAATAACTATTAAAGTTCTTGGAAAGATATTTAAGGTGTTTGTGTGTTTAAAATAGGTTTTATAATATATAATGAGAAAACGTATAATTATGTCAAATCATCAAACACCTTATAAGCTATGGCCAGATTAAGCCCCCAATAAACTAGGTATTTTATTGAGGTGCTAATATCTAGGGGTACTAATTTTTTATTCATTTAATCAACACATGAGTATTTATATAAAATGATTGTTTGACAAGTTTTCTACTTTTGTTCCAAGTTAATGAAATAACATGCTATAAAAAAAGAAAATCCAAATATGGGAGGGTTTAATGTTACCTCCAATGTTTTATAGTGATGTTTTATGGAAGACGAGCACAAAAATCCTTTCCGTAGTGAGTTTGATGACCTACACAATCCAAGATTAGTAGATTTGTATGGTGGGTTACCTGACCAAGGTTAATACCGAGAAGTGATGAAATTCCTTGGAAGAATGTCAGCCCACTTGTTTAGAAAATTGATTGAAAGAAAGGAATAGGCGAACATGCAAAAGATATCCATAATAGAAATGGTCAAAGATATGCTAAACATAGATCATATAATGCATGTAATGATAAATTGAGAAAAATAATGTAAACCAAATAGAGGTCAATGACAACTTTGACGAAAAAATGAGGTCTTGGGATGTATGTCAGGAAGAATACAAAGATTGAAGTATCTAGGTGTTGTAGGGAAAAAAAATATCATAGTAGAGGGGATGGGATGAAGGAAAGAAGCTGAGGAAGATTGGGTTGATGGCGGTTGAGGTTGAATTAGGGCTTGGTGAGGGTTGATGGGTGGAAAATGATCTATGTGAAGTAAGAAAAATCTGACTGATGTGATTGTAGAGATCTAAAATGTTGAATAAATCTACAAATGGATAATGAAGAAGTGATGAAAACAAGAGAGGTCTTCCAACAATCTCTAAGATCTAAATCTTCCAAAGTGGTAAACAAAGGCCCCAAAGTGGCTTGAAGAGGTTAGTGGTAGCTCACAAGAAGGCAAGAAACTTACAGAAATTCACTAGAGGTTGCAACCTCAAGAGTTTCATCCTCATGGGAAAGGGGGTGATAGTGTATATATAGGGTCGTTGGTGCCCAATATGGTTGTCATCTATTGCGGGGAGCCGTTGATCTTGCTTATGTGGATGATGTAAAACTCAAGAGATGAGGCCCAATTAGGTGGTGATTAGGGCTAGAAGTTAATTTGGCGATATGGAAGAGATATTCAGTTGTATAGGGATGGGAAATATTGGTTACATGAGGTGGAAGTACATTTAATAAAGGTAAGGGTGCCTGGACATATTAAATGAGGATAGGTGGTGAGTCTAGAAAGGATAAATGGGAGATATTATGATGTAATTAAGGTAATATATATGTTTAGGGACGACTAATATTATTATGGGTGATAAGTGTATTTAGGGTGCATAAGGGGAGATAAAATAATATGAGAATGGAAAATATTAATGATGGGATGGGATTAATATAGGAAAATAGAAACTAAGGGAAATAAATTTGACTTAGGAGGGAAATGAGATTTTAAATAGGACACGGGTGCAAGTGTGCAAAATGACGGTGAAGGGGTGAGTGAACAAGAAATGGGGGGCTAATATTGAACCAAATTTTGGTATCTACAATTATATTTATCCAATGAAAAATATACTTGAAAGTTATGACTATATTCATTGGACATGTTTAATCAGATTTTCACATCTCTCCATACAAACTTGAAATAAAGTCACTCAACCAATGATACTATAGTAATTGGATATTAACACCCCATTATATATTGATTCTTATCAAGTCCCATTGAGGTATAAAATTCCCTTATTGCATTCAGTGAATCCATTCATACTCAAGCTTGTAAATATTCATTACACGAAAAGGTGATATATATACACATTCACCCCTCCAATTTTTTACATTATGCTTATATTTGGACTTATTACATCTTTGATTGGTTTCTCAATTTCTTCACACCCTTCTAATATCTTGCCAGACAATAAGAAGAAGTATTTGATCTTAGAAATGAGAGCCAAATATGTCAAGCCGATGTTGGAGAAGAAAATAAGGTGTTATATAATATATAGAAGTGCAAGAGTGTTTGTTTGTAAAATTGGAGACAAAATTTGTTCTGTTAAAAAATAAATTTCATTTGAATTTCATGTCAAGCATACACAAAAATCGTTTTGATACATTAAGGGCATTATAAAAACTTAAATAGAGCTCAACGGAACGGTGATTTTATTCTTAAAAAGAAAATCAATAGGAGCCCACACTTATGCCACATGATTAAGGAATAGTTAGAGGGGAATAAACATCATAAAATTTAACTAGGTTGTATATTTTGGTTTATTCTATTTGTTAGAAACCTTAATTATATAGATTTGACTTATAATTGGGATACACAATGGCATGTGCTTAAAACAAGTCAAAAAAATAATTTTTTTGAGGGGTAGGAGTGGGAATGTTGTTATGTACCTGAATGTTAAAAAAAATGAAATTTTATGTCTTGGGTAAGTCCTTTGCATTCCAGGTCACCTTTTCCCTATGTTGAGTCAGTATTGAAAAATGAAGATTGGGAGTTGGTCAATTTTTTGGATTTTGAGGGTTGATTGGGTGAATCGACTATTTTAGGAACAAGAGGAAATGTTCCTTTGTTCCCCATGTTCCTTGCTTTCATACCCTGTCTACTTTGCTTGTTATGTTAGTCTTGTTGGTCATTTTGGGCCCCAAGAGAACTCATACCCATGTTCCCCACTTCTTCTTGTTCTTTAACTTATCGACATCACCACCTCATCAGTTCAATTGGCCATTGTGGGAACCAATGGAACTCATGCCTTTGTTCGCTTGGGCCTTTTGTTCTCTATATCACCACTTCCAAGATACTCCTGGCCACTTTCCCTTTGGTCATATTAGACAAATCAGGAACAAACATAACAAGGAGAAGTATTCCCATGTATCTTGTGTTCCCCACATTTCCAATCTACCTTCCTTTAAATTCCAAATTGAACAAATAGAGTTGAGATCATTTTAAACATTGTTTTGTTGGATCTTCCAACATCTGATTTTTCATTTTAAAATCTTAAGAGAGGAAATAATGAGAAAGTTGGTTGCTAAACAATACAAAACCAATCCTCACTCCATTTTTAACTGCACATTTGCATTTCTCACTTCCCTGTAATTTTCCTAATCTATCTCATGTCAAAGAAACTATTTTTCTCATATATCTTTCGTCTTGAAGCCAAATTAAAAAATTCAAGTTACAATGGAGACTTTAGCAAGTCGCCATTCCTTGTCATTCAAGCTGGTGAGTAACATTATCACTACTTTTCTCACTTTTAATATTTTTTGTAATTTTAGTGGCCTTCTCTCTCAACTTATTTCATAAATTTCACTTGCAAAACCCACTTATCTTTCCAAACTAGTGTCCAACTCTATGGACAAAATGAAGTTTCAATACATGTTGGTATGAGACTCATTTCCTCTTTGTATAGCTCAATCCCTGAAATAGGGGATAACGATATTAAACATATAAATTTGAATGATTTTTGGGATAGAATGAATGATGACAACCCAACTATACTATCCAAGAGATTTTTGAGTAGTGGTTTAGCCCATGCAAAGGTTTTCCCACATTTATTTGAAGTGTGTTGATACAATCCTAACTTGTGCCTCCTACTTTGACCCAGAGACCAAGTAATTGAAGGATCCTCAAGGGAAAATTATTTCACAATTGGATTCCCATCACATTAACTATAGCCTTAGGTATACCTACTTTTCATGAGTCCAATATCCTAACCATGGCTAATGCTTAGAAGGAATATGATCTTGACTCCTGAAAAATATCTAGTCCATGATTGCTAAATCTTGGTTGAAGGTCAAAAAGAGGGCCATCAAAACTACCTAAGGACCCCTCTACAGAGTTGATTTTGTCAAAGAATTACTAGATATGATAGATCACATTATTGGAAAGGGTGATGGGCCTACCTTCTACTCATGAATTCCAAAACTGGATGTGTATTTACATTATTTTAATTTGTGAAGGAAAGAAAACATTGAACTGGGGAGAAATTATTTATGAAAATCTCACTCAACAACTCACTCAAGCACATCAAACCAAAACCTTCTACATGACTTCAAATTTGATGTATACCATATAACTAGGTACATAATATGGATTGAATTATCAAGCCAAGAAGGTAGAAAAAATATTCTATCTATGATTTTTATACTTAGTTGACCTATGAGAATAATAAAAGTCATCACATCATAGGAGGGAAATGATGCCTTCACAATGTTCTTGGCGAGGTTAGGAAGGAAATGTAACTAGCAAGGTATCACAAGAATCTAGACAGCTTGATTTCAATTTATGGCAACTTGTTTATCTAGTTTTGAAAGTTTTCATACATCTGAACAACATGATTTGAGGGAGATTTTTACAAGCTTCCTATTTATTGGAGTGCCATAAGATCATTTTCCTAGTTGAGCTTTGTTGACATTTATATCTTCTTCCATAGGAATTTGCATAGGATAAAAAGATCATTGGTATACAATTTCCCATAAATTTGGGAAATTACACATGTAAATCTTCCCTTGATACCCAAAATGTCTAGAGAACTATCTCTCCTTTTAATATTTATCCTTATCAGAAGAGGGCCTCCTTTGAAAGTAAGAAATTTATCAGTAATAATCTCCAACTCTCTGATCATCATTTACCAGATTATGAAGACTACCGAGTAGACTGTGAGGATGACTATGCAGTCAGAAAAAGAGCATATGGCAGGTTGAATCTACAAAAAATTCAAGATTTCAAGTTTTACATACTGCCAACATGTATGGTTGATGATGGTTAAGAATAGTTTACTCCTGAATTCACTAAATCCATTCAGTTCAATCCTCGTCATACCATTCTATACCTATAAAAAGAAATGGAGACTACCCTTGGGGGTGGTTAGTGAATATGGATAACACAATTATACCAAAGAGCACAGAAATATCAACTACTATCACTATGTTTCATATGCATGGACTTAAATTTAAATTTCCTACCTCCTTTATCTCCTCTCTTACTTCTTCTTCAGGATCTTAATACAATTAATTGTTATATTTTGTCATTGACTTTATTTTATAAAAAGGAAATATGTAATATCAAGTCATTTGAATGTAACTTAACTAATTAATTGTTTATCATGTAATTAAACAACTAGTTGGTTAGGGTGGTTATTCCTCCCCTCCTGCCTATATAAGGATCCAATTTCTATTGTAAAGAGGTTGGTTGTTGGTGAGTCTTGAATGTAAGAAATACTAATTTCGATTACAGAAGAAGAGCCATTCTCTGGACCTCCTTGATTCTGTTTCATATTATGTACCATTTGGATTATTTGGATGTTGAAACTTTGTGTTACTACTCATAGACAAGGAATTATTGAACTTTGATTCAATTTAACTCTTGTTCATTGTGATTAATTGCATTATTCAAGCATGTATGCTCTCAAGTTCTATTGATGTGTAGGAGTAAAACAAGATCATCATTCTTCTTATTTGAAAGTACTCTTATTTCTCTCCCATATTTTCTATCTGTGTAGGTGTGGTGATCTTGTATGAAAAAGAATGAAATGTGTTTCCTTGGTCGATAAATTTGAAGAATAACCGCGAGTCCCTAATTTGTTTGTCTTTCCAAATGCTTACACTGTTGCATGCTTCTAATTGTTCTTTTCCTAATCCTTATTTTGTATTTGAAATCATGAGATTAATCATTGCCACCAACATCCTCCTTAAAATTTATGAGGATTGTACATTTGTAAATATTTTAGAGTTTTAGATTTTGGTTTGAATAAGGGAACTTTCCCATAAAGAGGAGAGATTGTTGTCCCTAAATTGTTTCTTGTGCCTTCAACTACAAATTTTTCAGCCAACAAGGAACATTAGCTCTAGATACTACATAGGGTGATTAATACAATATCCATCCCTATTACAAGCAAACACTAAACTATCCCACTTAACATACATATTTCAATGATTGTTTTGAAAAATTGATTTATAAAAAAATGCAATTTCCATGCTAATCATATGAGTGCAGAATTACTTACTCAATCTTTTTGAAAATGCAAGTTAATAATAGGTGAATATGTGCCCAAGAGTAACGTTTTCCCTTGTTTTCAAATACTTGGTTATATTATAGGATACGTGGATCTTATTAATTTGATGCTTTGAAATAAATTCATGAGTATATGCTTGGTTGTTTTAATATATTTATGTAGATTTTGCTCAACTTTAACTCAATTCCTATCTCAAATAAATTTGAGAATTGAAAGATGCTATATTGACATTGGTGAACACCTTCTCTTTATGACATATTTGTTGGATTTGGTTAGAGATAAGATAATCAATTACACAACAAATTTGCTTAAATTTTATTCTAAAAAAACATTATATATAGATTAATGACATCCTTAATATAAAGAGTCAAATTTTTACTGACAATTCTTATAATCACTACATAATATATCTCTAAATATTCTTTTTTCAAAAAAAATATATTTATAAATGAATATTTCTCACTATAAATTTATAACCTAAAATATCCTAACCAATCTTTTATTGTAATATAATTCTTATTTATACGAGAATTACATATACCTAATTATTTTAATATATATGTAACTTGTTAATACAACTCACATATATTTACAATTATTTGTTGAAACATACCTATCAACCTTTGACACGAGAATATGAACACAGTCCCTTGATCGATACGCAAAATTCTACATTTCATAGAAATGCTATGTATCCGGTCAAAACTATAGCCTTTACCATAGTTCCTATTGCATGACAGTGTGGCAACATAATTAAACCTTATTACAAACAATAAAAAACACATTTTATTGCTACACAATGTAACAATGAGAATAGTAACAATCATATATTGTGAACTCAGGGTTGTGTAATTCAAAAAAATTAAAATAACTACACCAACAAAAATTAATATTTGACATTGAAATTGATAAAATTTGGTTGAAATAATTTTCCTTTTGCAATGCCATTCAATTAGAATATAATTGTAGAGCACATAATGTTTTTTGCGTTTAATGTAAAAGCGTTTAGTGTAATGGATTGAACAGTATTCATTCCGTTATTTGTTTAGGATATAATTGAGATTTTATCCATTCCTTCAAATTTATGGAAGACATGATTCCAAGTTCATTTATTCTACCAAATTTATTAGAAGTACCCATCTCAACCTCATATCTCTTAAATTTTATTAGGCACTATCCTAGCCTCATCCATCCTAATACGATCCTAACCTCATCCTTTTAATAATATCTCCTAAAATTTATACCAATTTTAGATCTTTGATTAACTAATTTATTAGCATATAACCATATGTAACCATACGGTACAACTCACACAGTAAAATACCGTGTCAGGTCATTCACTGTAACGGAATTACCTCACAGTAAATTTTATTGAATCAATCATGGAACCACGTATTTTCCTAACATACCATAATTCAAGCTTGAATTAATTAGCTAAATGGTAAACGTTGCAGGTTAGCACAGAGTATTCAATTGCCATTACAACAAAGAGATACTCAACTATGTCAGAATATTTGGAATGGCGTCAGACAATTTTGTTTTTAATGAACTTAGGTGGTTAGTCTAGAACCTCAGATGCTTCAAACCTCTATTTTTCCCACCAGTTTGACTAAAGGGAGAAGGAAAATCACAAACAGTGCCCAAGACACCCCATGGAAGGCGAACCTTGGAGTTTGCTAAGAGTTTGTTTTAACTTTTGTGCACATTTGTGAGGTTAACACAAGCCTTGTACTGGTCAAGATCTTCAAAGTACTCATATGCTGCAAATGGCACTAAATCACATCCAATTGACACCTGCCCATAATAATAAATGTTGATTCAACTGAGGATCCAGGAAACATATGAACGAAGAGGAGGAATAATACAAAGACCACATTTTCACACCATATGGAAGAGATAAAAATATTCATGATCACGATCATGGATAAGGGAACAGGCAGATTATAGAAATGGCAAAATTGTTACAGAAGATAGAGGAAGTAAATAGAGTTTATTCTAGTGAAAATTGTTCCATTGAAGACTTCCTATGTTCATCCCATTTCTAAAATTATTTGGAAAAAGAAATGGTATTTAGTTAACATTTTGTTTTGGAACTATTTGGAGGATATGCTTTGATCACTGTCCAAAATGAATATGAATTTGTTATCCTCCACTGTTTTCAGACATCATGTTTGCCAATGAAGCCAGCTGATACCGATATTTCAGTATCCTAAGCTTGACAAGTCAAGACTCCAATTACTGGAGTGAGTTTTGCTTCGTCAGGGTCAGCAAGTGGCAATGTCACAGCAGAAACTTCTGGTCAGATGTCTGAGACCACATTAAATTGGTGACATTGCATGCATGGGTGCCTGTCAATAATTGTATGGAGCTTGTTGTATAACTTGGTGCATGCAATATTTCATTGATATTTCAGTGTGTGATAGTCACGTTGGGAACAAAGTGGAGTACATGTGTAGGAGTTAACCAGAACAAATCTAAGGGCACTGGTAGGAGAAGAAATTAGGCAACCCATATTTTAGCTAAAGCAACATAAGGATCTGGTAGAAAAGGGAGCACACAATATGACTTGAAGGATTTAAATCATTGTAAATCCAATCGCCACCAATGAACCCAATATATCTTAAGGCTTCACCATTAAGTCAAGGGGGAGGTGTTCGTAAATTGGAAGAGTTAGTTCCAGACTTTGCTTCTAAAATAGTGGGAATTCAGACAAAAGCAACCCATAGCACTAATTCCATGTCAATAGAGGAAAGAGATAAAATAAAATTTATATGCATGGATGTTTTTTTTTAAAGACTTTCAAATGAGCACTTGGAATCCAAGCTGATCTTGGAAAGACTGAACTGCTTGAACATGAGCTTCAAAGGTCTCAAGATAAGGTATTCATAGGCAGTCAATTGCTCAGTAGAAGATACTATAAATTTGCAGGAAACACCACATCTCCAATACATGAAATACATTAAGTAATTACTGCCTTGTTGTTTGTCAAATTTATACAATCTTACACGCGCCAAACAGTTACATTGTAGGGATCAAACTAGCATACGCGAAATTGAAGACGTGGAGATTAACGAAATATACCAGATCAAGCAGTATTTAATCTTGTAAGATCTTTAACAGTTGACTAAATTAAGCTATCAACGAAATTGCACTTGGTCTTAAGTCGCAAATATAGTTCTGTAGAGAAGACTTTGCCAAATCTTGCAAAATGAGGCCCAAGATCCTCATATTTACACGTGTAAAGTCCATGACCAAGAGATAGATGCACACGTAAATGTGACAAGTATAGGTCCTAACTCTACAAAGATTAATTGTTGACGTAAGATCGTGCCTGAAGTTGTTAAAGAGTTATGATAAAGGCCTTACCTGAGGAACACCACCCATATGGTTTAGTGTGGGGTAATGTGCCATCACCAATTTTCTTGAAGTTAATATACAAATTTCACTGGATAGATCCTTCAGAAGACACCTATTTTGAGAGTTATACACACCTTTTAGGAAATTTTGATATAACTATATGCACACATTTCTAATCAAGTCACTAAACCTGCACACATATAATATAGGAATGTGGGACCATGTTATGAATGTGCAAGTATCCAAAAAAAGAGGCATACCTCATGTAATATGCTTGCCCTCAGAGACAATTCAACTGAGAGATAGGGTCTATTGGGCTGGGAAGTATGCATGTAGTTGAAGATATTAACATGTGAAAGGGATTCCATAGGATAACTATAGAGAAGGTGCAATTTAAAGTGATGGGCATGACAAGGTGAAACTAGTAGCTGGTGCGTGACTTAACAAGGAATATGGTAGTTACACTTATAGATTGACAGTCTATTCGACAGTGATACAGGATCCTCATGTAATAGTGGCAGGACTTATCATTTACAATACACAATACATGACCATGTGGTGCCATGTGGAATGTGCACCACCATTTTATATAAGCTAAACTCAGGTGTAAACTGTACTCAAGGGATAGTAGGATTGTTGAATCTAATAAAGGGCAAGACCCCGTTAGTGCAAATGTGGGACTTGAGGTATGAATATAGGATATATACGTAGTGTTGTGGAACAGATAGAGACCCATTGTACATGCAGATGATGCTTGTATGAATAAGTGAAGTGTGAGAGATAGTGTTTCGACCCAATAAAAACAAGGGGTACAAGAGTCATTGCAGATCATTTGCTTCGCCGATAAGCTGGCTGAATTGATTGTTAATGTTTTATTAATATGTTGTCAATAATATAATGCTATTGTTCTATGTTCAGATATATCTCTCGAGTAAGCATAAAATCGGGTTTATCTAGAACGAATAATTCATGTCTAATTAAATAACACGATGTTGTTTGCTACTCCCATATTATCTAATGCCTTACATGAGCATGTTATAGGATCCTAAACTCAGGTGTGATTAGGATCGGTGATTTTAGGGATTAACTGTGTTTTCTGTTTGCTATGCCATATTGGATATAAGCTTTGACATGCAATTAATGATTTCGACAGTGGTAAATCATAGATAACACTATCATTCTAACAAAATGAGTTGTAATATAATGTTATGTGATGAACTTACTTTAACGTTGTAGAGTTTTACAAAATTGGGATAGCATCAGAGAAAATGAGTTATGAAAATGTAGTATGCGCACATGTGTACGATTAAATATATTGAAGTGGCTTATTGAATGTTTAAATTATAATAATATACATTACATGGTTTGACATCTTATTGGATCTTTAAATAAATCCTTTAGGAACTCATGGTTCCACTCATTGCAGTAGAACATTTGTCCCCATATACTGAGTAATAGTTGATTACAATTTGCTAAATTTTGGTTAAGCAATGTTGATTCTACCAAATTTTCCTTGAAAAGGTTTTAGATCACTTTAAGTTAATTGGAGGAAAGGGATCTAAGTGTTATCATAATCCATAATATATACTACACCCTGTGTATCATGTTAGTTGGTGAATTATTTTATTGGTCTATTACTAACATTTGTTGGACTGTGATGCTTTATGTTGTCTTAAGGGATGCATCTAATGAGTACGAATTGAGGAGTGATGTGTTACAATACTTATGAATCTGAATAATGGATGCTTCCCAAGTTATATTATTTATATTTATATGCTATCACGAATTTCATTCATCATTCTGGATCATGGTTCAAAAGTTACTGATGTTATAGGAGCAACTTTTATCCTATAAGAAGATAACAACTTTGCGGCTAAGAGACAAAATCATATTACAACTATCCTTTTGCATGTTACTCCAAGATATAGATATTTCAAGGCCAACTTAAAGGAATCCATTGTGTGTCCAATGTTTTTCGTGGTGTTAATTGTATTTCAAATACCTATTTCATAAATGGTTTCCCACACATTCGTGAATGTGTGGAATGTCCATAACTTAATATTTTTCTAAACTTCATTTTTAGCTAAAGTATTACTACTATTTGTCTTAATGGACAATACATGTACAATGTGGTTGGATCTACGGATTCATAGAGGTTGAAAAACCAAGATGCATACCTCAAGGTTGTTATGTAGTAGAACTATAAGAGATCCATAGCTATGCTAAATCAAATATTATTTCATCTCATGTTTGTTTCTATTGATTTTACACAGTTGAAAGATAATGATCATCTATGTTGACTAATTACTTTGTGTCCATTAGTTTGACCAACTATTGAATGTTTTGAAAGTAGACTTTGCCATTAAAATTTTCAAAACCAACTCACTATGATTTAACAAAATTAAATCTTAATTAGAGGACTGAGATCAAATAGATATACAACAGTAATAATTCAATATCTATCATGCAAGAAACAAGTCAAGTTGTAAATAATAGTGAGATAAGAATGAATTAGCTTTTATTTGAAGTTCTAGATGTGATCTGGGCTGGAAACTAGGTGGAACAGGCTAGATCTGATATTGAGTAAGCTTTGTTTAGAAAACTGGAGGTCTGAAATTCCTTCAGATAGAAACACCCAAAGGACAAAATTGATCAGGAACTAGTGTTACACTTGGGTGCTAGTATCTTAGAAAATGTTTTACTTCATGATCTTTAGCTCAGGTTCTGAAAGTTGTATTTCTTCCTTTCAACTATTTTTCACTCTAGAACTTTACTATAAGGGTTTCATGTGTCACACTCGAACCTACAAAATAAACCCTAGCTTCCTACATAAGGCTAAATAAAGCATTATATGAAATAAATAGTGTATATTCTTGAATCAGACTGACCTCGGTGGTAACCCCAATGTGATTGTCACTGAGCAGGATTGCACTACATTTCAGGCTCAATATAGTTCTAGTGTGTGTGTGTGTGTGTGATGAATTATGTCCCTTAAAGTTAGGTTTCCCTTGTTCTATTTGCACATCAAGATAGTGAGATATACAAATAATTTTCCCCCAAGATGAATGTGTGAGATGGAATTCAAAAATATCCCCTCCTATGTAGTGAATAATGTAACCCAAATGCAGTCCTTGAATATTGCTCTTTGCCCAAGTAGTAGATAGTAAGTAATAGCCCAAATTTTCTAACCCCTAATAGAATAGTGAGTAAGTCATGTATATATATGATTCCCTTGTTTGAATTTCATCATTAACAACTGAAATGGACAACCCAAAGTGATGGTTAGTAATTTAGAAAATATAACAAATGATGTGGCATTTTAAATTTGAGAAAAAGAAGGAAAAGGATAGAAGCACCCAAAGGGGACAGTAACACCTGAGCTCTCATTTCTCTAATGGGCAGTATTGTTTAGCATGCTTAGAAGATAAATAGAAAATACATAGTTGGGTCACGTGTTGTCTTATGTATAAGAGTAAAGTAACCATTTGAGAAAATAAAATGATAAGAGTATTAAAAGGATTAAAGCAATGTAAAAACAAAATAAGTGTTGTTAATGTCTAGTTTTCTTACTTAGGAATCATGCATATAATGACATACTTAGAGGCATGATGTAAATAGTAAGTGTGTGATTTTGTGTCTACATTTTCCCCCACTTTATGTTGGTGAATGAATATTCAGTAGCATAAAGTAGATAATAAGAGTGTACCTTATGGAGAGTCAAAGGGAGTTAGAACATATAACAATCCAAAAGAGGATTGTAATTGATACTGTGCCAAATTGAGATTTGGAAATTTGTATTGTGGTATCTAAAAGAGGATAACGATCCTAGGGGTGACCTTGTGTGGGTAGTGTAAATTATGTTTGTGTTTGTTCCTTGAATATTACCATTTCTTGAGGGTCTTGTGCTTGAGATTGCTTCTTATTCCATTTGTGTTTACCTTTTGTTGGAGATAAGGATGGACCTGCAAAAGAAGATAAGTGTAGTCAATGCTCATGATGAATGAAATTGAAATTTAACTTTGTAAATGTGAAAATAGGAAGGCGTATTGAAAAATAAGTGAATCAAGGATAAAATACAAATGAATGCCATGAGAGAAAAGATATAATTGTTCCTATGTGTTTGTTACCTTGGAGATGGTTGGAATAGTATTGAGGATTTAGCTGTCCTGCCACATAACTGAGGATTTAAGCATCTTTTCACTATACTTAGGATTTAGGTGTCTTATCACTAAGTGAAGAGTATTAGGAGAGATGTAGTATTTTTCCTCCATCCGGTAATGCTTCCCCATGGATAAGTGCCACTATAGATTTTAAAAAACCCTACATAAACTAGTCGTAGATGACACATTGTTCCAAACATATCATTTTCCTGCATATGCCCTAGGTTTCATTCCTTATTTGATCATGAGAAAACAAAGTTATTAGTTTTCTTGCTCAAATTATATAACCCACCACTAGTTTTTTTCTTTTGTTCAATTTCATAATAACTTATAGTATTTGTTCTGGAGATTTTAAAGAAACATGAAAGCTTGAGAACTTTTAGATCTCATACAAATATACTTTTTAGATCCCCTTTATGATAAAACCACCCAGGTGGGACACTAGCACCCACCATGTGCCTATTTACGTAACTTGGGCACTTCTGTCTCCTGCTGTGATTTTGGCCCAATTATGATTTTGAACCTATTTTTAGCTTGTTCTATATTTATAATTTTACTTTAGAGACCATATGTGTTTAAGGTAGTTATATGGACTATCCTGAGAGGGTGAAATATCTTCACCTGATGATTGTCCCCACTCATTTGGGTGCATGAGATAAACCAAGGCGAGCGCTCAAAAAAGGAAAGTTAAAAGTGATGTGCACATATGAAATAGAAATCTTGTAAGGGGAATAGGGAATGTGCATGGTAATAACCATGGTGCATGCAAAACAATGGGAAAGGCTAGAAAAGAGTGTTTTTTCATAATACAACATGGTATGATATAATAGAAACTAGAAAAAATATGCAGTAACATGGGAAAATAAATAGTGAGTAGTTGGTTGAATACATGGGACACCACTGAGGATGTCACAAGAAAAAATATGAATCCTTCAAGGATATACAAGAAAAACAAAGACAATCAAGTAATAGGACATAGCCCTCAAATAATGACAATCAAGACATGAACATAAACAAGATACAATAAAATCAGGTAACCATGGCTGGGAGCAGGCCTTCAAAAGAACATCTACATAAGAAACACCCGTTAACATGTTATAAAAATTGATAGTATGCCACAATGTATAAAAATGAAAATAGGAATGAGAGTAGTACATATTGTAATGATATAACCTAAATATAGAGAAATAAGAAAGGTGGATGCCCTCAGGAGCCTTAGTGGGACTAGTAGAGAATAATGCTAAGCATCATACATCATGTCATGATAACATGTAAGTATAATGCATTCACCTTAATAGTACCATATGAACTCACATGTGTGTATGGAAAAAGGATAAAAAACACTATGAATCAAAGTAACATGGTAAACAATGTGCAACATAGAATCATATAAAAAAGAAAGAATACATCCAATCATCATCTAAGTAAGTATTTTTTATATTTTGTAAATATTTGAATGTTTTGTGAATTATTAGAATATGAAATCAATTATGACTAGGAGAGGGGAATTAAAGGTCAACGTATGTGTGCAAAGTGAGGTCTATGTAGGTAAATGGCCTAACACCTTCTTCTTGCCAATTTTTTAAGAGTGGAGTATTAGGTAGAAAGGAGGGATAGTATGCCCCCAAGTGTGATATTCCATGGTTCTATCCAATGAGGATAGGTTTGAGGGCACTAGTTCTAGTGTGAAGGAGGTCCCTCTTGTTGGACATGATTAAAGACTCTATGACCATGGCTAATACATGCTGGATAATGAGACCGTAATCTGACACAACTACATCTGCAATAAACTATGTTCATCCTTTGGAAAATGTAGACAAAAAATCATGCAATTTAGTCATTATTTAGTCTTGGTCTCATACTACTATTCATATGGTTCTTAAGTGAAAAGAGTAATAATTAACCCATGTCTTTGGCCATTTTTACATTGCTTGTTGTTGTATTTTCGATCTTACACCTGTACTTTCCCAGTGCTATATTTTCATTCATATGTTTTTCCTATTTCTGATTGGGGCACTCACCAAGACTGAGGTGCCCCCAGGTGCCTGGTCCCCTCTGGGGTGCCCTGATCCTCTTTGCACTTTACTCTCACCTTTTGGGTACTTTCTAGCCATTTGAGATTTCTATATTTCTAGTGGTCGGTTTTTTTAGGGTTAATTACGAAATTAGAACAAGAGAACCATATAAATATAAAGTTATGTGACCATAATGAGGGACCAAACACTAAGCATATACTATCACCATCTAGAGTTGCATCCATCAGGCACCCAAAGCAACATTTGCATCCATCTAGCTCCACCACAAGGTGCACAAGGATGCTTCATCTGCATCACACTTCATAGGAGGGGAGTCTATTGTTTCCATGCACACATTTACTACATTCTACATCTAGTTATTTGTCACTACTTCACAAAGTGTGACTGACACAAGAGCACCTAGGGCACAATTTTACACACACATACCTAGAACTACATTGGGTCTAAGATGTAGTACCGTGCTTAGTGATGAGTCCATCTATTTGGTAGCTGAGGACACTTTGACCCCTTCATATGCATCTTTATTTTTTAGGGTTTTAATGCTTTATCTAGGGTTTTATAAGTGATTCTTCCATCTCCTATTCACAACGACATCTGACGCAATTCAGTGACATTAGTGCGATAAGAAGTGAAAACAAGAAAACATCCAATGACACCTCAGAGGAGGTTTTTAGGCCATTTCTGTTGACCAGGGTGCCTATATCTCATACCAGGGCACCCATGGGTGCCCCTATCCCTTTACAAGTGCCCCAGTCTAGTCAAATAGCTCTAGATATGTGTTTTCTCAAGTTTATGTGTGATCATTTCCTTCTCTTGTTCACCTGGTCTACACTGCGACATAGTCACATGACATATGTGAATTAGCTAAGGATTTTCTTAACCCTTCTTGCACATTAGGGTTTCATATTTTCTAGGTTAGTTTTCTTGGGTGTATTTTATTATTTTATTACTTCATTTATTCAGTTATTTTACTGCTCCTATAACATTATATTACACTAGAATATATTTCTATTTTAGTTAATCATTTTGGTGAGCCTGAATTCAATCTTCACGCTCTTAGGACCCTCATCCTTTGCTTTTCCTCCTAGAGTCTAGTCATAATGAGTATCTCAATAAATGATTTTTTGTTTGTAATTTATCATGACTTAAGGCATAGCAGTCCCACATCTGCTTAGGTTGTTATGTGAAAATACCTAAACATTCCGACTTGTATCTATCCTAAAGATACCCTAGATGCATTTTCACGAACCCATAAGCATTCCTATTTTTGATGATTTCTTTGACTGATATTCATAGTTTTCATGATTACCCTCCCTTGTATATCATGATTCAACCCATAATGTGGATATCAACCATACTTAAGATTTACATTATTTATTTCAAGATAAATTTATAGGCCCATGGAATCCACTGAGAACTTACATCTCTTCAAATGTCATGAAAGTCCATATTGTCTTAAGAACGCTTCTCCTGGATTTGATGGTTTGGTTTGTCGATGTGTCTGGTCATATCTACACTACCTCATAAGTCTATGTCCAAAAACTGTCAACATCATATTCTTCATGATCGAATTTCCAATCTCCTAAGGTAGGCCATACCTTTATGTCATGCAATTCGTTGCTTCTACTATACATTATGATGTGCAAATTCCTACATGAACGTATCAACATACACCATCCTTCGTGACCGTAATCTCTTTAAAATATTGCAATTGTAACCCTAACCCCACTCTTCCTATTCCACACTACTCAATACGTCATCCGATGGATAAACGTACCTCGGTTAACAACAATATCAAGGGCGTCGATATTGTATATTATTGATGGTGAATCAATGTCCACTCCACCACCTGAAAATGATTGCTACCACTGCTACAAAAAATTTATAAAGGGTATGTCTCTAGCATAAGGATGATGCTTTATCTCATTCAACCATCTCAAATGCCACCTTCTATTACTATAGCCTCATCTCACATGCACACTTTTCGTGAATAAATCTCAATGGGAACATATTCCATTTGAATCTACTTGCAATGACACTATATGTACACATAAGGGCTTCAGCTCACCTAGGTCTTACTTTTGAGGAAATTTCTCCTTCGCCACATTCTTCTCATCTTTATCATGGCTTTGTTTACATTATTGCCACATATGGTCTACATTTATTTCATCTCAAATTCTTCCTTACATGATATTCTCACCCTTCTCCAATTACGTTAAGACAATCTTGGCTCGATTACATTGGGGGCATAGTCAACCTTAATCATACTGATATATAATTTCCCATGCCCTTTGATCATTTATTCATTTGTAACAATTCTTTCCTTAGCTATACACATAATCTTACTCACTAGTATAGACACAGGTTTCCTTTACCACCCTTTACTGATGAAGAATATGCTATGGGTATGTATAACCTATGCCTTAATGGCTCATTACGTGACCAACCCACTATTATCGCTTCCTAGGTATTGGACGCTTGTTCATTTGGTTTTAACCATGACAATGATGACCTCCTAGATGATATTACATGATTGAATTCTACATCTTACATGTTTGGGGGTGTTTAGCACCCACACAGCCCTCATCCTAACATTGACACATGTTTCGTACTCATATTATCAACCCCATAGTATAGGCATCATTATCTACACATAGCATCGTCATTCCCCAATGACACACTCTTGTGCTTCGATTCACACTTGATTTTTGAGTGCATTTTATATACATGAACCCCACCCATTGCACAGTAGTCACTACACATTAGGAACCACATATTATCACATGATCCTACATCATCTACACATTCTACACCACATTACAGGCTCTAGACATGGCATGTATTCATACATTCTACATTTTGCTTCCTACATATTGTCCTACATCTACATGTCTTAGGTAATTTACATGTACTGCATTACATTTTGTTCATCCTACCACACATAGTATGCATTTTACATAATCACTTCTATGCACTGCACTGACTACCCGATGACACACTCTAGTCTCATGGTCCATGTTAGACTATTGAGGGTATACATCATAAATGGACCACATCACACTCACACGTTCCTCATTCAATCTTATTTTTCTCATGTGACATTCCTAGGATTATTGATATACACTTTAAGCTATAAGGTCACTTCTTCTAGCACCATCTCATGATCAACTACATCATCACATTTGCTTATAATTGTTTTGTGGTATACACTTTAGGCTAAATCACCACTCCTTTCTACTCATCTTTTTGTGATATGTATGCTTAGGCCACATAGTCACACACATTTCATCTCTATGTTTTATATCATAACCACATACTCATCACAACACACTACACACAACACATAGTTCGACCATTTCTCGATGATGTGCTCTCATTTAAAGTTCATTCTTAACTGCTGAGGGGGAATACAAAATGAACCTTATTGCATACAATTTCATTCACTCTGGGGGCACACGGCTCCCATAATTCACTCTACTTTCCATTCCATCCATCCACAACATATTGCATTTTATGGTTGCATTTACTCCTACTTCCACTTACTCTTACATGTTCACTTTACTACACATGTTAGCTAGATCTCTTGTATGTCATTATCTTTACCATACACACATGCACATTCACATCATTTTTTAGTTGTGATCACAGATATAGAGCTTATACATGCAACATCGATGTTTGATACACTACCTACTGAGGGCATCCGCATATGCTACATGTTCTATTGTTTCATTTTTGTTCATAACACACTACTTTAGTTTATACATGCTTTGAAATACTTGTTAGTTTTCTGACATGCTAATGGGTGCTTCATGTGTAGCATTTTTATGCATGGATATTTAATCTCTACTTGTTTGTTACATTGTCTGTTATTTTTGTACCATCTTGTGTGCACACTTGTCTATTTGTGGCCACTGTGGCCTTGATTATCTTGTGACATCGTGAGTGATGTCCCATGTTTGTAACCCACTTTGTGTGGCCTAAATTTTCTTTTTGGGTGTTTACATTTTTTGCTTATGTTCTAGCTTACACATTGTTTGTCTGGATTACACGTTTTTTCTACATGCATGTTCATACTAGCACTTATTTTCTGGCCACTAGTTTGTGTGTGCCTTGGTCTTTACCAAGCACATTCCCTTCCCCCTGCAGGGTAGAGTTTTAGTTTGGGCAGTCGGTTCTCTTTTGGGGACACATTCTCTTATCCGAGATGTCACATGTCCTCCCAAAGAGGGGGGCATTAATTGGGTTTACACAGTACTGGTACAGTTCATTTTTTATTTTTTTTCCATGACACAGTGGGTTATACAGTGAGTGAGTTTAGATAAGTCTACACAACTCCATACACAACAAATTTTACAGGGTAAATTTTCCTTAGCATTATGGGGAGAAGTTATAGGTTGGAGGATACAACAAACTTTCCTCCCTACACTACTTTGGCCAATGGCATCAGAGCACCCAAAAAACTAGGTAGTACAAAGATCTCTTCATATTATTAGGGAAGAAGTTATAAGTTGGAGAATAACATAACTTTCTCCCAACACTTCTTTGGCCACAATGGCGTGAGATCTCCAAAAATGCTCACACTTCATCGACAGTTACAAGATATCCTTTCTATACCATTTTGTCTCATCACAGATCAGGTGCACATGTTCCTTTTTCATTGTCTTTTTTTATTATTTTTACATGTTTCATTACATATATAGATGCGTTTTTACACATATGCATGCATATTTGACTACTTGATCATCTTCTCTTTTACAAATCCATCCATATGGGAAGAAAGAAGTCAACAAAAACACATACACATGGCAGGTACATCAAACACATGATACTAACCATGTAGGTACACTACACACATTGGAATCTACACATGCACTTTCATCCTAGGTTCACTTTCATCACTTTTTTACAGTTTTGTATCTTTAGTCTCCATGTTCCATCTTTTGTCACTCGACACTTTGTCTAGTCCTTTGGCACATTTTCTACATAACTCTACATGGATTATCAAGTACGCATCTCTATCTACTTTATGTTACAAATTTTTCTGTTCACCAACATAAAGTGGAGGAAAATTTAGTCACAAGATGACACACTTTTGAGTCATTATTTAGTCCCGGTATCATACTACTATTCATATGGTTCTTAAGTGAAAAGATTAATAATTAACCCATGTATTTGGCCATTTTTACATTGCTTGCTATCGTATTTTCTATCTTACACCTGCACTTGCCCAGTCTATTTTACAATTCTTCATTTTCCCTTTTTTTGACTGGGACACCCAGCGCCCAGGAATGGGCTACCCCAAGTGCTTTGGTACCCTCTGGGGCGCCCTGATCCTCTTTGCACTATATTCTCACCTTTTGGGAAATTTCTCTCCATTTGATATTTCTATCTTTTTAGTGGTCAGCCTTTTCAGGGTTAATTACGAAATCAGAATAAGAGAACAATATAAATATAAATTTATATAACTATAACGAGGGAGCAAGCACTAAGAATCTATTATCACCATATAGAGTTGTATCCATCAAAGGCATTTGAAGCTAAATTTACATCCATCTAGCTCCATCATAAGGCACACAAGGCTAGTTCATCTGCATTCACAATTCATAGGAGGGGAGTCTATTGTTTCCATGCACATATTTACTACATTTTACATCTAGTTATTTTCTCGCTAATTCATAAAGTATGACTGGAACAAGAGCACCTAGGGCACAATATTCACACACACACACACACACACACACACACACACACACACACACACACACACACACACACACCTATACTTACATTGGGTGTGAGATGTAGTGTAGTGATCAGTGATAATTCCATCAATTTGGAAGTTGAGGATAGTCTAACCCCTTCATATACATATTTATTTTTTCAGGTTTTTTACTTTGTCTAGGGTTTTGTAGGTGATTATTCCATCTCCTATTCATAGTGACATCCAACATAGTTTAGTGAAATTAGTGCGATATGATGTGAACATAGGTGAACATCCAATGACACCTTAGAGTAGGTTTTCTAGTGATTTTCATAGACCATAGCACCCACAGGAGCCCCTATCCCTTTCCAAGCATCCTAGTCTAATTAGATAACTCCGATCTATGCTTTCTCAAGTTTCATTGCGGTCATTTCCTCCTCCTATTCACTTGGTCTACATTGGGACACAGTCCGGTGACATCGGTGAATCGGCTAAGGCTTTTCTTAACCCTTCTTGCACATTGGGGTTTCATAGTTTCTATCTTATTTTGTTTGGATGTATTTCAGTATTTTATTACTTCATTTACTCAATTATTTTACTACTCCTATAGAATTATATTACACTAGAACATATTTCTATTTTAGTTAATCAGTAGTTGGTTGAATACATATGACACCACTCAGGATATTATAAGGCACTTGAATCCTTTAAGGATATAAAAGTAAAACATGCAATAAAGAATATGACATAGCCCTCAAATAATGAAAATCAAGACATGAGCATAGACAAGATACAAGAAAATCAAATAACCATGGCTGAAAGTAGGTTTACAAAACAAATGCTACACAAGAAGTACCCGTTAGCATATTATAAAAATTGATAGTATGCCAAAATTTGCACAAATGAAAATAGGAATGAGACCAATACATATTGCAATTATAAAACCTAAATATAGATAAACAAGAAAGGTGGATTCCCTCAGGAGCCTCAGCGGGACGGGTAGAGAATAGTGCCAAGCATCATACATCATGTCATGATAACCTATAAGTATACTGCATCCACCTTAAGATTACCATGTGAACTCGCATATGTGTATGGAAAAAGGATAGAGCATACTATAAATCAAAGTAACATGGTAAGAAATGTTCAACATAGAATCATATAAACAAGGAAAAATACATCCAATCAAGATCTAAGCTAGTATTTTTTATTTTTTGCATATATTTGAATTATTAGAATATGAAATGCAATGAATAGGAGAGGGGAGTAAAGTTCACCCAGTGTATGTGCGCAAAGTGAGATTTATGTAGGTAATTATGCCCTCACCATTCTTATTTAAATCTATAACAAGAGTGCATTATTAGGTAGTAAGGAGGGATAGTGTGCCCCTAAGTGTGAATGCCATGGTAATCTATCTAATGAGGATAGTGGGAAAGGGCCCACTATATTCTAGTGTGAAGGGGGTATGTAGGTGGACATGATCATAGACTCTATTGCCACGGGGAAGTACATGTGGAGAAAGATACTGCGAAGTGGGCCTAGTCATATAATGGGTACTTTGTAGCTTTAGAGGAGAATTGTCCCTATGAGGTGGAATATGTGATAGATGTATCCATCATGAGAGATAAGAAGAAACCAAATGTGGAGGTGCATAAGTAGGTGAAAAAATGCTAGAAGTAACTGTAGCAGTATCAGTGATAGGATCCAATGAAAAATGAGTTAGTGGTGGTATGCCTCAAATAGTGAGAATGTGATGCTCATATACAAACTTAAGGCATAAGTGAACTATAGATGGAAAATATTTAAAAAACCTAAGCCAAGGGAGTCCTAAGACCATGTCACAATGCATAACTGTAGATCCAAAAGTTAAAGGCATAGAGATAGTGAGGGCCCCAAAAGTGATGGGAAGAATGACATGCCCATGAGAAGTAGGTGATCTATGGGTTGTCTAAGATAATAGGAAACTAATAGATTGCAAGAAAGATATTGAACTTGCATTACAATTGGAATTAGGATGCACTATAACATTGTTAATAACATGAGGACTAATAGAAACATCAATGTGTAATCTATGTGATGAAAAAGAGGCATGAAAATAAGCATCAGTAAAAGAAATGATAGGTGGAGGAAGATCAATAGTACTAACAAAAATCCACGAGGATGATTTAAAGATGGAGGAGGAACAAAATGATCCATCATGATTCGGGAGTGAATTTTAGAGTCCACCATGTCCTCTAATGCATAGTTAGTGGATCATTGAATAGGAAAAGGGATGTCCATGCTCTAAAACTCTGCTCAAAGATTATTATTTGTAGCTAATGTCAAGCAAACTCAATGTGAAAATTATCAACTAAGGATCTTGGATTAAATGTATACATCCATTAGAAATACATGTTAGTTTAATGGTAGGGCCATCTATGGTAATTATAATGTTTATTTTGACTCAAATTTTTTCCAATGAATCCTATTCCCATAGTTTTTCAAGACCTTATTCAAAAGAGAAATCATATTATTTTCATATCAACTTGAGGCAACAACTTATGTGGTGGGTATGAAAATATAGTAAAGGTGCGACTATGTAAGTTAGAGTTTCCACCTTTATAGGTCCAGAATGAGTATGATAAAATCCAAAACATATACTTATGAGTCAGGGTCTATGATTTACTCCACTAAAAGACCTTTTTCTAGGGAACTCATTAGTATCTTCCCATTAGAAATGTCCAAAACCCTATTTGAGAAATTTCCATCTTTTAGAAATACTCTTGATGTTGCACTAATTTTTCATAGGTTTCGACATTTTTGATCAAAAGAGTCCCAAAGAGTTATATATTACACATTCTTGTACCATGAAGTAGGCTAATAGCCAACTTGGATCCAAATATCGTATGCAAGTCTAGCTTCAGCCAAAACCTCTTGATGCATTTTAGCAATATTAGTTTTCGAATGCAAGGTGACATAGCTCACTTCAAGATGTTCATTAGTTCCAGGCTTCAATTCTTGGCAAATTATTACATATGATAGACTCCATGCCCAATGGATGCTTTAGAAAAGCTGAGCTAATCTCCTTTCCAAAGGAGTAAAGGATAGAATGGCCTTGAAAGGAAAATCAGCAAAACCTGTTATCCAAATAACTCTCCTTTTTATTTAGATAACTTGTGTACATCATTCTAGCTCTAAACTCTTCATTGCAGATATTGTGCGTGCTCAAGTTACACTTGTGTACTTTCCCTTCTTCGCAACCTCCTGCGTTTCTTTTTCCTCTTCTCCTTCCATCTTCTCCCTTGCGTGCGTCATTCTGTGCATTATCACCTTCTTCCTAGTCAGCTTCATTCACCATGCGTTCATTCACTTGCACGTGCTTCACTTATTACTAAGTCCCTAGCCCTCATGTGCATCCGCACATGCCCATTACTTTGTAATGGTTGTTCCATGACCATGTGTTCATTTGCTCACCAATTTTCCCCATTTCCTCATGCGCAGTTGTGCGCACCTCCTCTCCTACCTTCTCCCTGTGACTCATTCTTCTCACACTTATATCTTTGTTTCCTTCTTTCATGCTCATTTCGTGACACATCATCCTCTGACACATGCTCGAGTGTGTCGCACATGTAACTAGTCAAAGCATGCCAACAGTGCACTAGATCCTTATAACAAATCGATGAGTGACCATGTGGTAGAAACAACATGAAAAATAGTTACATAGTTGGCCATTCTTTTCAGCTGATCTATGCACACGCACATATGTTTTACATGTGCATCAATGACTCTAAAAAACTTCTGACAGCTGTATATTTTACTTCAAAGCTTTGATCGGCACACGCGCCTAGACTTTTCAGATAGCTGTTGATGTCAGGCTACAGTGCTAGACATTCAAAATTCAAATTCTTTGTGGATATGGTAGGTGAGAAATGGGATAACATCTTTTTGAGCATTAATGAGCAGAGCTTGATTGCTCCAACCACCTGATTTGATATGATTTTCCCTCCTTACTGTCTTCAACATGTCAAACAGGCATGAGGAAGTGTCATTTGACATATTTGTAAGTAAGATTTACAGGCATTGAATGCTTCTTGTTGGTGGCTATGCATTTCAAATTCAGTTTTTCCCTCTGTTTCCCTTCTTCTTCCATGGATTCATCTATAAATGTAAGAGTTGGGCTCATTTGTTAATGTTGGATACTATGGATCCTTATGCATTTTGCTAAGGACTTCATATTTTCTAGTATTCTGAGTTGCAGACCTCTATATATGGCTGCATGTCATGTGGATATCAGTCTCTTTCACCATTGTAACAACTTTGTGCATTCTTGGAAGTAATAGAAGCATCATTTTTTTACTATTCTCTGTCCTACTGTGTTTGCATTCCTTCTTCTTTCCTTTTCTTTTACATTGTGTGCTTGTTGTGCCACTTCATGTCCCTTGCAGTTCCATCATTTAGTTGTGTTCCATGAGAATGATCTAGTAAATACGTTTTCAGCTGTGCTACTCATGCCTAGCCTCCTTTCATGCATTCCCTTTTCATTCCCACTCAGAATAGATAGTGTTTAACCCTCTTTCTCTAGTGTTATCACCTTTTAGTGTAGTTTATTTTCATGTTATCCTTCTTATCCCGTAGTCCCTTGACTTTTATTATCTTAGTTTCCCCTTTCAGCACTAGGAGTAGTAGTAGCAGTAGAAATAGATAGAGAAACCGGCCTTCTCCAGAGATCCATCCCAAGCTCGCAAGGTCCCACAACTTGGGGATGGTTCCATTGTGGTCTCAAACACCTCATCCCTTCTGAGATCTGAGACATGGGTGCACATTTGAGAAACCAACAAAACCATCGCAAAGCATGGTCATATAAGCTCCTAGAAAACAACTTGGTCAATAGTGTGTCATCACAAACATAATCCAAACATGAAACATGGAATGATTGAAGGTAATTTTCAGGGATTTCCATGGCCATCAAAGAGAGGAAACTTAGGTGAGGAAAATTTGGAAGGAAGTGGTTAAGAAGAAACCTGGGGTACAAGAGGACTATGAAGAAGAAGTGAAGAATCAAAATATGGAGAATAACAGGAAGAGGCCTATTGTAATTGATGAATTTGATATAGTAAATCATGATACAAAGGATCTAAGGCATGGGGTCCTGATGAAGTTCTAGATTGGATATGATAAATGAGAGGGGAAGAAATATGGGTGTTAGGATCAGAGATAGGAACATGATTAGTGGATGCTCCCACATTCATGGGAGGGGAGGAGAGAGGAATAGATGATGTGGGGGATGTAGTGGGGATAATGTTAGTTTCTAGAGGGATGGATACAATGATCTATTGCGATTATTTATGGGAAGAAAATATCAAGAGTTATAGGATCTCATGATGATAAAAAAAATGTATGTATTTAGGTCATTAATATTTCTTATGGCAAACTCATGAGAGGTGATAGCTGGATGATAGAAAAAAAAGTGATTTGGTAAGGGAGTTTAAGGATCATGTTCACCAAATGATTTAAAAAATAAACCTTAATCATATAATTAATATCAAATGGATATAACAATAATAAGAAAGATCTATCATGCAAGAGACAAGAAAGTGTAAACAATAGTGAGATATGATTGCTTTTACGTTATGATTGTTCTTTGTTTTACATGAGATGCATTATTTAGGTGCCAGAAGAATTACATGGATAGGGATACCACCTCTAGGATTCTTTCCCTCATAGAGAACATTGAGAGGAAGATTACTCGTGAAGCATGGATGCATTCATGAATATGACGAGGTTTCCAAAGGATTCAATCAAAAGTTGATGTCACTGGTAGAAAAAAAGAAAACAAAGCTGGTGGGACTCAATATTGCATATGGTGACATTTACATCATTCTATTTGACATCATACACGATCCTCATAAATAGGGTAATAGTCTTCATTTATAATAAGAATACATGTCCATTATCCACTACTTAACCTTAAAGGCTTATGATGATGGTTGATAGGTTTTGATAAAGTGAGACATGGGTGCTGTGGGATAGGGTTGATAGAAGTGGAAATGTTGTGAAACAAAGGAAACCCATTTACATGCAATGATGCTTCCAAATATGTATTATGGGATAGTTTTCACCCCAACACAAAATGTTTACAAGATCATTGTAGCTGATTTGCTTTATCGAAAGCTTGTTTAACTCTTATAATTATTTAATATTACAATGAATATGTGTTTCTTGTTCATAACTTTATAACCCTAAACTTGGGTTTTATTAAAATTATGATTTTATAATTAGCTAACTATGTTGTTCAATTTTTCATCTACATATATATACTCTTGAAACAATTAACTTGTAAATGTAAGTTCACATTAAATAATACATTCTTATTTTTACTAAAGTATTTATAAATTTTTGATTTATTGTAGCTTACTTTCATTTAGAAGAAATTATGTTTGTTTAGCATAAAACAAGTTATTTGTGGGATTTGAACTAAAAGAATAAAAATAATATATTCTTATTTTATGTTTAAATTATAATAACATAATTAATTTTATGATTTATCTTATTTCTATTTTAAAAAAATTATTTAAAAAATGTTAATTAAATATAAAAATTTGTAGCAGAAGAGATGTGGATGGGTTTGTAATGTGGGTTAGTTATGCCCATATTCTCTAGTTTATAGAGACATTTTTTATTCTTCTCTTCATCTTATTCCCTCTTTGATGTTCCTTGTTTGTTCTTGTTTACTTCCCTTTCTTCTTGGTTCTCCATGTCCTATTTTTTTGTTCTAAGATTTTTATCATAAACTTTAGTAGTACAATTTTGGTAAGCCAAAATCATATCGCTATGGTTTTTGTCACCTAATAAATAGGCCATTCTAACCCCTATTTCCAATTCGCAAGATTTTATTTATTTTTCTAAATTTTCCCACACATTGTATGTTAGTTTGCACATAATTATTTTTCTAACTCAAATTATATAAATATATAGGAGCATTATTGCATTTTGGACAATTGTACAAATGTGTGAATTTATTGATTCAAGAGTGAACAAAGGAGAATCCTCAAGCCAAAATCTTAATTTAAGCATTTAGATTATAACATATATCATTTACTAATTTTTCATTAATTACAAACATTGAAAGAATACAATACAATTGGGTTACTTTTATTACACTTGGTATTAGTTTGAAAACTATTGTATGTTAAATGTCAAAGGGAGTTTGATTAATATATTCACCAAAATCAACCCCTGATTTAACATAATTAAATCTTATTTAGAGGACTAAGATCAAATGGATATAATTGTAACAAGAAAGATCTATCATGCACGAGACAAACAAGTGTAAACAATAGGGAGATTAGAGTGACTTATCTTGCATTTGAAGATATGGGGAAGAAACGGGATATAACAGGATAGATCAAGACTAGGTAAGCATCATCTATAAAATTGGAGTTTAAAACTCCTTTGGGAAAAACCTTTTAGAAAAGGATTGGACCGCTCAGGAGCTAGTGTTTGAACTAAGAGCTAGTGTCTTAGAAAATGTTTTTCTTCTGGTCTTCTCAAGTTTTGACCTTGTCTTCTTCATCTCACTCTTTTTCACTATAGCTTTGTTACAGGGTTCCTATGTCAAACCTGAACCTACCAAAAAACCCTAGCTACATACACAAGGTTCAAGAAAACATTATATGAAACAAATAATGCATATGCTTGAGATGGACAAGACCTCTGCGGTCACCCCAATGTGATTGTCACTGAGTGCTACAATACATTTCAGACTCTATATACTTCTAGTGTGTGTGTGTGTGTGTGTGTGTGTGTGTGTGTGTGTGTGTGTGTGTGTGTGTGTGTGTGTGTGTGTGTGTGTATGTGTGTGTGTGTGTGTGATTGAATCGTGTCTATACAAGCTAGTTTTACCATGTGCTAGTCGCACCAAGATAGCAGGCTACATCTAATTTTTCCCCAAGATGAATGGGTGAGATGAAATTCATAAATATTCCCCTTGTATGTAGTGAATAATGCAGCCCAAATGAAATCCTTGAATGTTATTATTTGCCCAAGTAGTAGATAGTAAGTAAGAGCCCAAGTTGTCCAACCCCTAATGATAGTGAGAAAATCATGCATATATATGATTTCCTTTGTTTTAATTTTGTCATTAACAACTAAAAATGGCAACCCAAAGTGATCTAAAAGAGGACTTCGAAAATATATCAAATGATGCAGGCATTTCAAATTTTAGAAAAGGCGAGAAAAGGAAAGAAGTTCCCAAAGGGGACAGTAGCACCTGACGAACTCTTGTCCCTAATGGGAGGTAATCTCTAGGATGCTTGGAGGATATAACGGTAAATACAGAGTTGGGTCACATGTTGTCCAATGTAAAAAGTAATAGTAGTCCATTTGAGAAAAGTAAATGATAAGAGTATGAAAAGGATAAAGCAATGTAAAAGCAAAACACGTGTTATTAATGTCTAGTTTTCTTGCTTAGGAATCATGCATATAATGACATACTTAAAGGTGTGATGTAAATAGAAATTCTATGATTCTGTGACTACATTTACACCCACTTTATGTCAGTGAATGAATATTCGGTAGAATAAAGTGGATAGGAAGAGCATACCTTATGGAGAGTGGAAGGGAATTATAACATCGATAGTGTACCGAATGAGGATTGTACTTGATATTGTGTTGCCGAAATGGAGATTGTGAGAATATGTATTGTGGAATCTAAGAAGATGATAAGAATCTTAGGGGTGACCTTGTTTGCATAGTAGAAATGATGCATAATGTTTTTCCTTGAATTATTACCTTTTCCTTGAGCATCTTGTGCTTGAGATTGCTTCCTTGTTCCATTTTTGTGCTACCATTTTTTCGGAGTAAGGTTGGACCTACAAAAGAAGATAAGTGTATAGTCAATGCTCATGATAAATTAAATTGAACTTTAACTTACTAAATTTGAAAATAGGAATGTAGTATTGAAAAATAAGTGAATCAAGGATAAAATACACCTGTATGTTATGAGAGAAGAGATAGAATTAATTCGTGTATGTTTGTTTACCTTAGAGATGGTTGGAATAGTACTGAGGATTTAGGAGTCCTATCTCCAAACTAAGGATTTGAGTATCCTATCACTAAACTTGAGGATTTAGGCATCATGTCACCAAGAGAAGAGTGTTGGGAGAGTTGTAGGTCTTTTCCCTCCAACTGTTAATGCTTCCCTATAGATAAGTGTATTGTAGATGGTCACAAACCAATAGAAACTGGTCATATATGACACATCATTCCAGGAATATCATTGTTCATACATATTCCCTAAGTGTAATTCCTTATTTGATGCCAAGAAAGTAGAGTTATTAGTTCCCTTACTCAAATTATGTAACTTTACACTAATGTTTGTCTTGTATTGTACCTAATAATAACCTGCAATATGTATCTGTTGGATTTTGGAGAAACTTGTCACTGTAAACTTGGTGATCATGTATTGTACACTAGTTTCTATGCCCTAAGGACAAAACTTCCCAAGTGGGACACTAGTGCCCACTATTCATGTCTTTGTATTAGTTAGCTTCTATCCTTACACTGATTTTGGCCCAATTCTAATTCTAAACCTATGTTTTAGTCCATTTATATTTAATTTTTCTTTATACCATTATGTGTCTTCATCTCTGAACTATTGAGAGGGTGAAATAGTCACCTGATGCTTTCCCCCACTTGTTTGGGTGTGTGAGATGAACCAAGGTGAGTGTAGTCCTAAACGAGGAAAGATAGAAACTTGATGTGTACATCTAAAATAGAAATCCTACAGGGAATAGGGAATACACATGGTAAAAACCATGGCACATGAAAAACAATGGGAAAAGGATCTAGCCAAAAGTGTTATTCACAAAAAATAAGGCATGATGTAATAGAAACTAATCAAAACACACAATAAAATGGAAAATAAATGTAATGAGTAGTTAGTTGAATACATGAGACACCACACAGGATGTCATAAGAAAATCAAATCCATCAAGGCTATATAATTTAAACACATGTAATCAAGCATAGGGCATATCTCACAAATAATGACATTCAAAACACAAACATAGAAAAGATACAAGAAAATCAGATAACCATGGTTGGAATTAGACATTTAATGTAAATTTTATACATGAAGCACCCATGTCAGCATGTTAGAAAAATTGATAGTATGTCATAATTTATATATCTAGAAATAGGAATCAAAGTAGTAGATATTGCAATGATAGATCCTAAATATAGAGAAATAGCAAAGGTAGATGTCCCTAGGATCCTCACTGGGACTGGTAGAGAGTAGTGTTAAACATCATCTATCATGTAGGAACCTATAAGTTATCTACATTCACCTCCAAGAGTACCAAGTGAATGCGCATGTGTGCAATAAAAAAGGATAGAGCATATTATGAATCAAAGTAACATGATAACAAATGTGCAACATAGAATAGAATAAGCAAGAAAGGATACATCCAATCAAGATCTATGTTAATGTTTTTGAACATTTTTGCAATTATTTGAATGAAATTCTATGACTAGAAGAGGGGAGAAAGGTTACCCCTTACTATATGTGTGTAAGTTGAGGTACATGTAGGTAAATTCACCCTCAATAGTCATGATTGAACCTAGAAGAAGAGTGCATCATTGGATAGCGAGGGGGAGTAATATGCCCCCAAGTGTGGATGTTATAGTGACCTAAATGAGATCATCAAGAAAGTTGTCTAAATCTGAATTATAGCCTAAAGGAGTTTGTTTAGATGCATAGTATGCAAATAATTTTTGTTTTTTTTTTTGAAGAATCCCACAAAATGTGAGTCATACATGCCCATGACACATTTATTATTAATAAAAGGTGTACCAAAGTGCTTATATGTATTCCATCATGAAAAATTAGGAGTCTAATCGAGGAGTGAATCATTATGAGTATCAATGGTCTTGTAAGCCACTTGATAAGTGAGAATAGTATTATACATGTCAATAGTACCACTAATGCAATCTAGCCAAGATTTCCCAAGTATAATCAGAATTTTTTGGTGGTCAAGTGCAGCCTAAACCTATATGTAAAATAGCCTTGTACCATAATATGCTAGGAGGAAGATATATCCTTGATATTCATTATGTGGTTCAAGAAAATGGATGATATTATTAGGAGTGAGTTAGAGCCTCATATGTACATAATTTTTGGAGAGATTAGGATCATAAGAAACATGTTGCCAATATTCTTGATTGATGTATATTGTGTAACTAAATAAATCAAAAGAGGGGAGTGAATGGAAGAAGAACCAAAAATAGGAATAGGACCATGGTCGGTACATGTAGGAGCAACAGTACGCAGTAGAATGGGCTCAAAGGTGTGCATGATATTATGATAAGGAATCAAAACAGTAGTAGTAGCCGGTGTAGTAGATGAGTAGTTTTGACTTGATATTCACCAAAACTTGTAGTAATGTAGTGGCTATGGAATATATATTCATCAAATTTCATGGGGGTATAATCCAAAGCATGTAGAGTCTCATCAATAAGCTCAAAATTATCAACAATACCATCAGTCTAAACATTGTAGTGATATACAGAATACTCTAAGAGATTAACAGAAGATGTGAAAGGTGTAGGGGAGGATATAACAAGAGAAATGAGATCAGTAGTGTTATTCTAAATGGAGGAAGTAATGAGAGGTGATGAGATAGGGGTATAACATTGACAGTAGGCTCCCCAATACCACTATGTGTTAAGAAAATGTGAGGGGATTTTCTTGGGAAATTGGGTTAGGGGATTAACCATGGATATAGTAAAATCCATGTAGCATAATATTTGAATGGTTTAGGATCAATAGTAACAATGTGCTCATAACCATTCAAAGATAAATTTAACATAATGATGGATTGTAACAATGAGAATAACCTACATGGCATGGATCACACAGGTCTACCAAGGAGGATATTAAATTACAATGGGGCATAAAAGGGATTGGTTCAGGTTTAGCCAAGGTCCTTGTTCATTTTACAAAGATTCCAATCTTGTTAATACCAATGCTTAGTCACTAAGTGGTGGTGTCATTAGCCCCAGACAACTTCAAAGTAGATTGTTTAATTACACTATGAGTAATATTGAATTGAGAATAGTATAGGATAAAGTTGAGCCAAATATTCAATGTTCTAAACCATTATCAATATAGTAAACACTTGCAATTTGGGAAGTCATCTAACCATCGCAAGCCATGATAAGGAAGATCCTAGGAGAATCAACATATGGTCAATAGTGTGTCGAAATATCATCATACAATTAAATGCTACATAGAATTTCTGAATGTTCATAAAATATCTCCATGGCAGATTGGAGAGAGGAAACTGAGGTAAGGTTCATCACTTTTTATTTGAATATAAGAAGTAATATATGGTTTCTAGAGTACAATGAACAATCAGGGGCCTTACGTAAGAGGTAGAAAATGAGGAGAGATATCTTAGTTGGGATATTATGTATTTGAGCTTGTAAATGATGATACATAGTCTTTAAGGATGAAGCAATAGGTTGAGGAAGCGGTATGCACTAAGAGGAGAAGGGTGATGAAATATGACATATTAGGTGCACAAAGATAGAACATGAAGTGAGTTGGATGTTGAGTGGGATGGTAGGAGAGTACACTCAGATGATGTGATGGACATCTTAATTGAATATACATGAGTATGGATGGAACATAGGTGGATCCATAAGATAATGACATGAATATAATAGCAATATAGATAGGTTCTCTTGGATAATCATACATGAGTAGGGCTGAAAAAGTGATTAATAATTAGCCATAACCTTATGAGAGAGTGAGCCGTGATAGAAAGGAAAGGGATTTCGTACATGATGATGTTTTGGGTTCACCAAATGATTTAAGATCATTTAAATATTTATTAGAGGACTGAGATCAAATGACTATAACAGTAACAAGCAAGATCTATCACGCAAAAAGATAAAAATGTATAAGTAATGGTGAAATAATAGTGACTTAGCTTGTATTTCAGGATATTTGGGATGATTTTGGGATGGAAACTGAGTAGAATAGGATGGATCTTGGACTGAGTAAGCTTCATCTAGAAGAACTAGAACCTAAAACTCCTTCAGATATGGCCACCCAGCTAAGGACAAGACCACCCATGTGTTAGTGTCTAAGTTGGGCACTAGCGTCCTTGGTAAATAGCTCTGGATCCGATGATTTTCTCAAGGTATTATGAGATCTATTTTCCTTTCCCTATTTTTCATCATCCACTTTGATGTAGGGTTCATGTATCACACCTGAACCTAGAAAACAAACCCTAACTACCTATATAAGGATGAAGAAAACATTAGATTAAATAAATAATGCATATGCTTGAATGAGATTGACCTTGGCAATCACCCCAATGTGAATTATCACCAAGTTGTTGCACTACATTTCAGACTCTATGTACATTTTTTCCCATAGCTTTCAACTCAAGAATTTATAGTCATCTCAAGCCAAGTGTATGTGTGTGAACATATGTGTGAGAGTGTGATTTGTAAAGAGATTTTTTTGCAGAAAGTGTCAGTGTTTGTGATTTTTTGAATTAAATCATGTCCCTTGAAGATAGGATTTCCCTTGTTCCATTCACACCAAGATAGTTGGAGACTACAACTACTTTTCCCCAAAATGAATGTGTGAGATGGAATTCAAAAACTCCTACCCCTCTTATGTAGTGAATAATGCATCCCAAATGCAGTCCTTGAATTTTCTTATTTTCCAAAGTAGTAGATAGTAAGTAATAGCCCAAAATTATCCATGCCCCTAATGGATAGTGATTAAGTCATGTATATATATGATTCCCTTGTTTGAATTTACATCATTAACAAAAAAAAGGTTAACCCAAAGTTGATAAGATATATGACTTAGAAAAGATAACAAATGATTGTGGAATTTCAAATTTGAGAAAAGGAGGAAAATTTTGGACAAAAGCACCCAAAGGGGGATAGTAACGCATAGAGTGGGTTCATATCCCTAATGGGTGGTACTTTTCAGGGATGGTCTGGAGGATATAATGAAAAATACAGAGTGGGTCACATGTTGTAATGTCCAAAAGGAGTAAAGTAATCATTCAAGAAAAGTAAATGCATAAGAGTATGAAAAGGATAAAACAAATGTAAAAAAACAAGTGTTATTAATTTTAGTTTTCTTACTTAGGAATCATGCATATAATGTCATACTTAGAGGCGTGATGTAAATATTAAGTGTGTTATTTTGTGTTTATAACCCCTTGGTTTTATTGTTTGTAAGGTGTTGTGGGCTGATTAGGGTTTGAAACACAGAGAGTTAATTCATAATCACTTGTAATGCATTTAGAAATCAAGAACCATTTTTGGATCCTAAATTTAGAGGATTAAGATTGCTTAATCAATTTTATAATTGCATATGGTCTTAAGAATCAAAATCTTCTAAGGTTATGGATGTACCACTTAACGAGCAATTGGTTATTGCAAGATGTTTAGTTTATGTTTATTTTATGGGTTTTTTAATCTCTCTATTTTGATATGTTTCCACTTCTTATGATTTATGATGACCATCTCTGGATTTGCAAATAAATGTTTATCATTTTAAAACCCTAATTATATAAATATTTTCAAACATTTTAATTAATATTTTGATTATCCTAGGTTCCTCGAATGCCTTAACTACTGTAATTAGGTTTAATTTTCTTGTTTTCATTAATGTAGATACTCATTTTGGTAATTCATGTCTTGTAACAACATAAATTGAAAAAAATTCTTGCACTAGCCCACACTTTCTCAATTTGGCCAATTATGCTATCCATAGTTATATTTCTACTCATTCTTGTTTGTCACACAATGGTCATATTAATTCATCAAATTAGGCTATATCCTCACATATCACAATTCTAACTTTCAAATCACACGCACATGTATCTGGGACCATATCAAATAGGGAGAGCCATAACACCTATACACTATGGGTCGACCTTGGCACTTTGGTCCCTCTTCCTTCAATGAAATGTTTCTCTAATTTAATCCCTTTGGTACACTCTATTAGTCAAACTTATTTGAAATTAATAGATATAAAACACATATATAAGTAAGCTATTTGTCTCCCATTAAGGATGGCAATTCATTCTACTTGATACCTAACATCCTAATGAGCTAACACTAAGAGAAATCATTAGTAAAGCTACTCCAAGACTCCCTTGAGCTCTATAGTACTCTAAATTTTCATTCTAGGGAAAACATTTACTCAAGTATGTAAGTTAAAAGAGCCACATTATCAAATTCAAATCAAGATAGGGAAAGAGATAAGTACATTCTACATTTTTGCAAGAACGTGATTATCAATTTGGTTGCATGCATTCATAGATATCACATGCTAGATGAGAATGACGTGTGGTTTGAGCCCTCTTCGGAGTAGTGGTGATGCATTGGTGGTGCACTAGGGGTGCCCACAACCCACCTAATGTTTATTTTGCAATACTCTCTCACCATCTAAGATATTTAAGGTTGAATCAGTTACACAACAAGCATTAGGTATTATCAGAGATCCATAGTTCCAGATATAAGAAAATCATGAAGTAACAAGTAGGAATAGGAAGCTAAAGAGGCTAAAGAGCACATTAAGAGGGATAAAGCATATAGAAATGACCATAACATGGGTATGTTTTGGGCCGGACCATACACTTTGGGCCAGGAAGTTTCTTAGATCATAGTTTCAATAACAAGGTTCTGTCTAATCATCTCCAATAATTTCCATTCATCATATCATCCTAGATTCAACATACAATATCAGATATCAACTAAGTCTCATTCTCTTATTCATTGCTAGTACTTTATTTCAGTTCGTTATCTACCATGGTTCATGTATTATCATGATATTTGATGCAGGAGCTATCATAAATATTTTGTATAAATATTGTAAATATGTACTCAAGTGGTAGAATAAGGTCTTATGAGCCTCAATTTTCCAATCCTAATCCTCTAGGGGTTAATTACCTATTTTTCCTCCAAAAGTGGTGATTTGAAAAACTTATATTTTTAAGTAAGAAGTATATGGACTATAGAGTCATTTATAAAGATTGTAAACAATGTATTATGATCTTAAGGAACTATCATAGATTTTATAAGGATTATCTATTCACATCATGGTTTTAAATTCTATTTTCACCTCCATGTAATGTAATCCACCTTAAGATTCTTCTAAAGATATCTCCAATGTAAGAGGATGATAACACTAAACCTTTTACTCATGATAAAACCAAGACTATAGGAAATATTCTTGAATGGAATGTATGAAGGGTTGTTGAGGAAAGTTTGGAATTGTTTAAACATCCAAAATAAATTTAGAAATGTTTTTCATTTGATGATATGGGTCAAAATACCTAGTAAGGAGACAAATAAAATTATATAATGAGGCCTAAGGAGTCATTTAGTAGCAATTTTAAGGAATATTGAATGAGGATTGTTGAGAATCTTGAGGTTTTAAGCACTCTGAGAAGGATTTTGTACATAATGGAGATTTTTAATGTGTCTTTAAATAACTCTGTTGAGGATAATATATAAGGAGTGATGACCAATTGATTTCCTTTTGAGCTTGTAAAATGTGTTTATGGTATGTGCAAGTCCTTTTGTGCATGTTTCTCAATGTATCTGTATGCCATTTTAGGATAACAATCTAGATGATGGGTATCTCAAATTATGAATATTTGAAGGAAATTCTTGATATCTAAGGAAAATTTGAGGTAAAGATTGTTCTAATCAGTTCATTTATGTTTGTTGAAGAGGTATTAATACCATTAAGATATTCTGAGATCATTGGAAGTTATTAGAGATCCATTTTGGTAAATTCATAATAATGTAGAACGTGAAAACAAGTAGTTGGTAAATAATGACAACATACATATGTACATATAAGATGAAGACAAGTAAATTTGAGGACCTCAATAAATCAAAGTAAGGTATAGGATATTTAAAATACCATCTAAAGACTAAGATCTCCATATTATGATAATAGATGTAAAAGTTTTGCAAAGTTGTCAATGTTGTCAATTTCAGATGCTTATTATTACCATTGTTTTTAAAGTTGAATTTGGTGAGCTTACAAGAGCATGGTTATTACCTAAATGAATCTAATATGATACAAATCAATCTATTATCAGGATGCTCCTTTTAATAAGTTGATGTTGTGGAATCTAATGAATGAGAGTGTAGTTACATATGAGGAAGGGTCCTAATAAGTTCATTAAGCATTTCATTGTTAACATAGGATTGATCTAAGGACTTATGTCATCAATATTTCTGCAAATAGCTTTGGAAACTAGTTGTTTAGGATTTAATTGGTTACCACTCCCTAGAGAATTAATCATTTAGGACAAATAATTTGGTGAACCCGCTATTTGGACAAACTAGTTTCCTTAGGGATTCCATCTTCTTACTAGGTTTCAAATATATCAAAATCTTCAAGAGGTTTTGTATTCAAATTCCATTTGCAATTTCATCTTCTTACTTGAACTCAAACTGATTTTCACATTGATCCCAAATATCTCATGGCTGGTCTTCCTCTTTAGGTCAATTTCTACGCCTCCTAATTGCCAAATCACGCTTTGTTTAATATCTCAAGCATAAAATCTATATTTTGAAATTAATTTGAGGATATTTTTAACTTTCACATATTTAATGAAAACCTCTATTTGTTTTTCCTAGTTGTTAGCACATTTTTTTGAAATTCAAAATTACTACTTTTCGTAATATTGGCGAAATAATTTGTCAATGTTACAAATTATTGAGTTTTCACCAATGGTCACGGCTAATACCCTCCTTCTTGTGTATGAGGGGATCCCATTATTGAATGTAAAATACCTAAAATTATGGGGTGGCTGTTAGGCTAGGGATTATATAGAAATAATCCACTAAACTTGTGGCAAAGTTCTTGTACAAAGTACAAATGGAGGAATTTGTAGTGAAGAGAGGTAAATGGGAGTTAGGGAAATAAGGACAGAGAGGGTTACTGTTGTGAGTAGGCTTACAAAGTTCACATACAATAACCAGTGTATGTCCACATTCAATTAGAATAACACAACAATTCTAACAATGATAATACTAAAAAATCATAGACAAAAAATTCCATTGACTCATTTATCAAAGGCACAAACACCTTTCTTGGTTTTACAATATTATCATGTATGCAAAGCTGTAAAGTAGGGAGAGAGAGTAGAGGAACATAAGCTAAGGAATAGAAGAATTGTAACTTTTATTTTTTTATTTAGTAGTGATAAATCTCAACAACATACATTCAACCAACAATCATCAACCCCTTGGAATGGATAAGCCATTACAATTTATAACATACAAAAATGTTTCCTTCATCTACCCCCACATGAATTTTCACTTCCCTTCATCACTTGTGACCTTTCATATTCCTAGGAGGTGAGTCTTTTTCTTATTAGTGAAAAAGGACTCTTACAATGTTAATGTTGAAGTCACTTAAGTGAATAGGACAAAATAGAAAAAATGTACATTCTTAATGAGGAATTATAATATGGAGAGAGATAGAAGAGAAAGAAAGGGTTGACTATCTGATGGAGATTTTGAAGATAGCCATTCATTGAAGGAGAGTTCCCGAAATGAGCTCCTGTCCTTTGAAGAAAATACTTCTATGGATGAGAATATTGACCTCTGACCACCTGTTAAACTGAATCACTGGTGATTACATATGATTCCTCCTTCTGTGAGATGAAAGAACACTCTAAACTACTAAATGAGTGTTTAGAAACACTGTTGTGAGGCATTACAATGTGAACCTAGGATGACCACTATGTCACCCATGATGGTCCTCTCTTATCATGTTTCTTATGAAATTTCCTTAATGAGTGAATTTTTTGTTTCAACATCCATTAGGCTTCATCACTCATTTACCTTAAGTGACCATATGTGGAATCATAACACCAAAATTACTCCTCTGATGAGATGTAGATTGACAGTTTAAGACATTGAATTAGCGTTGAAGAACACTGTTATGAGATTAAATGCATTAGGATGACTTCTGAATCACTGATGATTTTTATTTCCTAATCTCAAAATGAGATGAGGATCACTTTATTGTTTCTTAGGCTTTCACTCATTGACCCTGTGATCATAAATACAAGGTGTGATGCTTTAATGATGCTTAAGCTTTCATTCACTAAATAGATTCTCACTTTACAGATAAATTGCTTCCTGAATGATATTCTCATATCATATGGCCATCCATTGTGCTCCAAATGAGGTGATTGCAATGTGCTTCTTTCTTGAGGTGTGATGAAACTATGAAATGGGGAATGAGTGCTTAAGAACACTGCCGATTCAATGGAAACAAGTTAAATTGAGATGATTTCTCATTCTTTCCTACATGATACTCTAAATGAAGATCACCATATTTCTCTTCCTGGCTTGTTCCTTGAAGAATATTTGAATCATAATGGTGGAGTCATGGTGTGAAGATCACTAAATCACTCCTTGAGTCTTCATATTTCATCTTATGAACATGATGAAATCCTTCACCACTCACTTTCCTTGGATCCACATGGGTGGAAACATCCCTATGGTATTTAGGAATTTCTTATTCTTGATTTATCCTCATGGAGATAGGATTTCTCTTCCTGATAGTGAGATTTATCCTTGAATGGTACTTGAAGGAGTGAATGAGAATGAGTTCCATGTTTTTTTCCTCCACACTGCACTAAAATATAGAAAAATTCCACCTTCTCTTGTCTTGCAATATGTGAGCTCATTATTGATCATGGATCAAAGTGTTTATAAACACTTCTCGAGGTATGCATTGCTTGAGATGACCTCCATCCTCACTCATAGTGATATTTTCACATCATGATCATGATGATCATCCTCTTGGTGAATTGAACTTGAATGAATCTCTTGATGTTTCAGATCATTTTCGACCCCACGATGTTCCTGGTTTCTCCCATTTCCCAACTGATTGTATTTCACACCCACAGTGACTCATTTTGATCTATTTGTTTCTCATCATAATTATTCATATGATGATATTCACATTTTGGGAGAGGATTAGTGAATGATGATGTCTCCTTCATGATGGAAACATTTCTTATGATGACTCTCTTCTATCACAATTGGAATGAGTTAGTCTCCTTTCATTGAAATGTGTTGTGCAGAGATCTCTCAGAATGATGCTTTAAGAGTTTATAAAGTGTTTCCTGACCTTTTTCAAGACCACGAGACAAATTTATTAACCTTGAATGATGGAAAAAATAAAATGGATAAGAAAAATGGGAGTTTTCATAGCTTTCTAGGCTCAATTCCGGGACTTACTATTTTTAGCAAGGTCCTATCCATGACTGATATTTTTAGCAATTTTGCTATTGTTTTCAATCTCTAGATGTTTCTTTCCTATTAGGGGAACCGCAGATGCTAAGAATTCACCTCATTTGAAAAATTACTATTTTATACATGCCCATCCATGAACACATGTTATTTTTAGTAAGTGCACTGTAGGTGTCAGATTGCAACAAAAATAATCTTGAAATTATGGGTTTTATTCCAAGATTCCCTAATCCAATTTTCAGATGATTCCTTCATCTGGATGAGTGGGAAAATGAGTTTTTCATCAGAGGGGGAAGAATACTAAGAAAAATTTAGTCCTCCATATCTAAAAATATCAGCAACCCCATCGTGGAAGAAATGTTCTGATGAAACTAGATTTTTTGAGGATCATTCACTCCAAGTTTCAGTGCTTTTCACCCATTGGATCTTTAGGAAAGTGAAAAATTATTCAAGGATGGAATAATTTTGAGAGGAAAAATAGTCCTCAATATCACTAAAAATCATCTACTTCATTGTGAAAAAATTGGCTTGCATGAAAGAAGAATTTTTGATGATCATTTGCTCCAATTCTTCAAGGTGATTTCACCCACCATATCTTTGGGAGAAATGAAGAAGGATATTGTTTTAATTTCTCTGATATGGAATGGAAGAAATTAATGGAGGTTATAAGGTGTGAAAGTATAAATTTCACCAAAATGAAAACTATGTAGAAGAAATAGCTAAAACAATGTTTTATTACACTTTTGTATCTCCCAAGCAAATCTAGTTTGAATTGGGGTTAAGAATAAGTTTATGTGTGGTTAAGAGCTGATGAAAATGGTGAAATGGGGAAAAGGGAAAATTGGGACTCAAAGTGTGCACCTTGGAGAAACATTGAGACAAGTGGCATCACGGGAGAAAGTGTGGAGTGAGATGAGGGGCTGAGGAACACCTTGCATAGCACAAAGAGGTCACATGGAGGTCCAGGCTTAAGCTTTCTCATGGGTGAATTTTATTGTCCCTATTTGTCCCCTTGGAAGATGGGGACAAAAATTTAACCCATGGTCAGGAGGTGGAGTAAGTGGAAGCAAGGGAGAATGGATGGATGAGAGTAAGGGGTTTGAGAAATAGGCTTGTGGAGTATATAGAGGTTATGTGGGTGTCTGGGGGATTTTTTTGAGCATGGGGCAATTTTTTTTCCCTTATGTCCCCTTGGGGACATGGGGGATACATAGGTGACACAAAATTTATCCCATGGTGAGGGAGTGAGTGTGCACTTTTGTGTCCCTCATGTCCCCTTTGTCCCAAGGGATAAATGAGACACATCATACACTTAGGACACCAAATACTTCAAAGTGTGCCTATGGTAGGAGGATGAGGGTGAATTATTTTGTCCCTCATGTCCCATATTTCCCAAATGGAACAATAGGGACACAAGGAGGTTAAAATTATGCCTTAGCTATAAGAAGAAAGCCATTTTTGCATTTGATGACATAAAATAGCCTGAAAACTCACTTTCTTCACCCAGAAGGCTTATGATGAATGTTTTGGGGTCAATTATTATATATTTTTGACTCAAAAACACATTTTAATATAAATGGAATAGTTTTTATAACTTTAATCTTCTTGTAACTCAAAAATTAGGCCCCTTTTGTTTAGGAAACTGTGAGGGGCAATTGCACTATTTGGACTATCTTAACAAACCTTCATACCTTAGGTAAAAATGAATGTTTCCACCATGTATATAATTCTCATAATATTTATAATGAGCATACTTTTTTCCTCCTAAATACTTATGGATCTCTTAGAATCATTGTAGAAGTTAAGGTTCATCACATTGGATTACTCATTCCTTATACCTAGAAAACTTGCTGTTGAGAAAATTATCCCTGAATGATCAAAACTTTTATAAATATTACTAAATTTATTTACAAAACATTCAAGGCTCTTTGATACCACTTCTAGATACTTAATACCTTTTCAAAACTCTCCCAGGGGGTGCACACAGGCTCAAAATGATCATTGAAGTTGGCCTTTCAAGGATTCCACCAAGGCTAGTCTTTTTCCAAAATTCACTGAATCATTTGATGGGATTTATTTCACTTACTTACACACTGAGACATATTTGAAAATTGCATTAGGATCATCTTCAGTTATAGTATCAAGGTTTCACATGATGCAAGTTTTTCAGGAGAGGGATTCTAGGAATATTTGGAAGTAATATTTCACGTTGTGGCTTAGTTATCATGCCTTAAGTTTTAAATTTTTTGGCTAGTCATTTTACATGAAAACAACTGGCTCTAGTTCAGTGACATTAGACCAAACGGGGAAATAAATAACCTTAGGAATATTTTGGGTGAGTATACCAGTGTCTTATTCAATTGTGAAATGGAATTAATTCCTTCATTACTATTACAAGAAATGAACACACATGAGGGAAAACTAAAAAAAAAACAAAAAACAGGAAGGGAAACACACAAAATCCAAAAGAAATCACAAAAAATAGGTAAATTAGAGCACATGGGGGGATTTATTGAAGTGGTAGAATAATGTACACACACCTGGCAATGACTTGAGAGAAGTACGTACCATCATGGAATAGTGGGCTTAATTCATACTTCCAAAGCTTGAAGATAATCATCTGATCATGTTATGCTCTCACGATGGCTCTTGATGGTTTTGAGAAGAAGGAGAGAGACCAAATTTCTATCCTCTTACTAATAGTTCATAGAAAACACTTTCGCTTCCAATGAACACTTTTTTTGTTTATTGGGAAGTTCTACTTTCAATAGTCTCCACCTCATGCTTTGTGACTATAAGAAGCCAGTCCTCCATGTTTTCAAAAATGGATTCTATATTCTTGACACGAAGGCATTCACATCCTCGAGTGAATTTTTAATCATGGATTCATGTTCAAAATTATAAGGGGCTTTGGAAATGGTGAAATCAAGATGATTTTGAATCCATTCACAAGACTCTTGTATATTCTCATTCATTTGTTCCAAATGAATTTTCTTTATGCCTATCAACTCATCATTGACCTTGATATCACATTCTATGATGGAGATACCATCTTCATGATTGAAGACACCCACATCAAATTCAAGAAATTCCTTTCCCTTCGGTTCATCATTTATGCAATCTTCTACAAAAAATGGGAAAGAGGAAGAATTGCCTTCACATTCATGCTCATCCATTAAGGATTCGAAGAGAACATTGATCTTACATGTTTGTTCTATCTCATTATTGAATTTTTGTGCATAAAAAAAGGATAACAACTGAAATCAAACTTATCTTGTATAATCATGGCGTATAAGTCAGGATCTCAAGCCTAAGTTGAGGGTCTTCAATTTATTCCACAATCTTTAAGATGTCTTGCACATATTCTGTAAATTTGGTCATATTTATGCTAAAAATCATACTTGCAAAACATAATAGAAACACCGAATATAATAATGATTCAATTTTTTTTCATTAAGGATATCTTAATACAAGAGTGATACACATAAATAGGAGGATGCACTCCTTAATACAAGGAGTCAACAATCATCTCCAACTTCCCCTATGATCTCTCTCATCCCTAAGATATCTCTAACATCCCAAATATCCCTCAAGACTAACCAACGTCAGTTGTTATCACAACACACTCACACTAACTATATTATTAATATGAGTTATAGTAACTCAATATTAATAACATACACAATATATTAATAATGTTACACAATATATTTGTAACAATCACTCCCATATTGTTAACATTATTATTTTCAAATATGCACTCCCCTAATTTTGACATGGTACAAGATAACTCCATTTACTACAATGTGTTGCATGGGCTTGCCTTATAATCTGGATGAAAGAAAGGCGTGTAAACTTCCGACTGGATGACTGTCTTGTTGCACATGACCATAACTATGCGAAGGAATGAATCCCACATTTACTCCACGAAAAGAACGCACTCGACATTCCACTGGCAAATCATCTTCATAAAGAAGGAAGGCAGTCAAACGACCGCTACATTAGTAAAAGTTTGTCTACATTTTTACATCTGTGGTTTTCTGGATCTACCAGCAACCCTTTCCAAATATATGAGTGTTAAAATAAACTTAGAGACATAATCTACAATGTTTTCTTCTAGAGGGCTATATATAGGAATTTCTCACACATTACAACTGAACAAAAATGTGACATCTATTCTTATTTTCACATAGTGGAAATTAAACACACAACTAAAAAAATGCCATAACTTCATTGTGTGGCCCCATCACTTGTACCTGGCTAGAGGTCGTTGATTGACCTCCTTCCTCTGTTGCCTCCATCCTCCATCCAGATCACTGCTTAACTCAATAAAATGTGAATTTGAAGCTCATATGGTACATTGATTATGAATCGGACATCGGTTACTTCGACAATGTTTCCGTAAAGTAATTTTTTTAAAAAAAAATTTACTGACTTTTACAATGACACTTTAGCAACACTAATCATAAAAAATGACAAACAATTTTTTTAATTTTTGATTAACTTGACCCAATAAATCCAACTAATAAAAATCATTTTGACACTTTTAACATTAAAATGACTTAATAAGAATAACACTAAAAATATCCCTATAGACTAGAAAGTAATATATAATTACTTTCTACCAACTAAAATAATAATGACTCAATGAATTAAATATAACGAAAAAATTAAATACTATGAAATCTATACTTTTCGACAAACTCTAATTACAAATACACTACCTAAACAAATATAACTAAATAATAGACACAACCACGACTTTGAAAAATCATCCATGGACCAAACTACGGACTACTATAGTTACGGTAATATAATGAAAAAATGTGTGAAGATCACCGAAAATCGTGAGATTAATAGCATAGAGATCATCGGATTCGGTGGACGGAATTATCTTGAGGAACGATGGGATCTTTACATGGAGAACAAGTGGATGAGAATAGCGATCAACACTCAAATTGGAGTTTGAATCACATGAATTTCTCAATTATGATTTTTAATCTTAAGTTGTGATGTGTTAATCTCAGTGAAGTTCGAGCTTAGAAAAGTCTGTAGTTGAAGAAAAAATTTATGTCCACATCCAGGTAGGCATCAACAGGTCATACATATCATAAATATACAAATACATACAACACATTGCTCCATTACACATCATAGAGCTTGAGCCTATTACGCACCACAATTTTTTAATATTTTCATTTGACATTGATCTTGCTCTTAAAGATGCTCAAGAAATTTCACGTTTTCTCCTAAACTGGGAACTGGGTTTTTCCAATTTTTTGACAAATTGTGTCCAGAATTTGAATTATACAAACCCACAAAAATTTCCATAATTTAGATTATGGATTTTGGATAAAAATATGATTTACCTGATGTATTTTTAAATTAAATCATAATCCTTTGAATGTAAAACTCCATAGAGCATTTCCGAGAGCCACCTGCTCTGATACCAAATGTAATTTGCCCCATTCAGGAGTTTTGCTAACAAACCAGACATGTCAAAACATAATAGGGTAAACATTTTTTTGAAATGAACGCTTAATAATTCAAATAGGATTTCATTCGGGATTTATATATGCCCCTCCTGGGACAATGCAAGCCAAACAACCAAACGTGCCTAAAAATTTGGGTAATTTTTTTTTTGAAGTGTTTAATTAATACTAATACATCTCTTATACTCTTTCTTGATTACTAATTTTATACTATTTTAATTTACCCAATTAAAATTAATTACTAGCCTAAACCCGATTTAATTATTTAATTTTATTTTAAACTTATTAGGGCCATAAAGATAAGACTACACCCCTTCTATGCTATTCACCCTTTCCTTACTTAATAAACTCATCACACCTTTCCTTTTTGTTATATTTCCCATCAAAGACCCATGATTTAAAAAAAATGTAGGGTTTAACAATGACCCTAGGATCTGACAAATCCCAGCCTTAGATCTAATTTTGACCTAAATTTCTTCATCACTTTCTTTTATTTTCTCTTCCATATTATTTTCCCTCATTTGCTTTGTTTGACATTGCAGGTAGAAGACAGGCCATGGGAACTTGAAGACAGCCAGATTCCCTTTGTTTTATTTTTATTTTTTTGAATAATTATGTGTGCTGTGTTTAGGTATATGAAAGGGAGTTGTTTTTTTTTTTTATGATTTATTTTATATTTATGAAGAGGGGCGGATTTGTTGAGTTACCAGGAAATGGGTGAAAGGGGGCTGGGAGGTAGTCAGGGGACAGGGGGGTAGGTGGTGAAGGCAAAGGAGGGGAGTGCAGAAGGGGCAGCGACAGGGCGTGGCAGGGGAGTGTGGGGGGGCTGTGCAGGTCAGCAAAGGAGGGGGGGGGGGATGTGGGGCGGGGTAGGGTGGCAGCGGGTAGGGGCGAGGCGGGTGGTGGTGCTGCGTGGGCAGGGGGAGGCCGCGGCCACGGGCGTGGGGGACAGGGGTGGTCGGGGGGGGGGGGGGGGGGGGCGAACCCCCCCCATTACATTTTTTTTTTTTTTTTTAAATTTTTGTTGTTAATTATTATTTCATATAAGGTGTTATATATAACCCCCCATAAAAATTTTTTTTTTTTTTTTTGTATATATATATATATATATATATATTTTGTAATATACTTTAAGTTATTTAAAAATTATTATATTATATATTATATATATTAATATATATATATATATATATTATTATAAATGGATATATATATATATATTACATATATATATATATATATATATATATATATATAGGTATATATATATAAATTTTAAATATTTTCAGACGTAATTGCATTTTCAGAAAACCAGTATTTAACATTTATGCTCATATATGAAAATGTAAGAAATTGACCTATATATACATCAATAGGAAAAATATAAATATAAATATAAGGATGCATTACACTCATGAAATAAAAAAGCTAATATGTAAAACTAATGTTTATTCCTAAAAACAAAAAAAAGATTACTAAGTGAACACAGATTTGTCTTGGGATGATTTTTGATTTGTTTAAAAATAAGGCCATAAGTAAAAATCAAGAAACCAAATTCCAATAAATTAGTTTTCCTTTGAACACCAAGAAAAAATAAGGGTTTTCAAAACCATCTAATGGTAGAAATGCAAAAAGTCTATTAAGTAATCATTTCCTTAACAAATATGTGATTTTGCAAATGGAATGTACCTTTCAAAGATAATAATTTCCAATAATGGATAAGCTTGATTTCAAAAACATTCCAACGATGGTCTTGTGTACCTCAAATAACAAATTTCCTACCAATTTTTTTTCATAGAAGTGAATTTTACATGATCTTCATATACAAAACATACTCCAATACATGGTCTACTTCATAGATGCATGCTACAATGCTTTCAAGGACAAGCTTGAAAATAAGAGGTTGTGACAAGAGTGGCTTACAATTTGCTTAAATGAAATTTCCAACCAAAAGAAGAGATTTACAAAAATGGGGATTCTCTTCAAATATTCCTTAGTTTAGAGTGACAAGAAGTAATGACAACAATAGAGGAGAAATGAGACTCCACCATCCAACAATTCCAAGCTTTCAACTACATTCCCATGTCATTGCCTTCAAGGAATCCAACAAGGAGAAAGAGCTTGTTTGCCACCCAACCATAGGCATCATTACATGCCTCTCCCAAGGTTGGGATGCATGCTAGCCTCCCCCAAGCCCATGGGAAAGAGAACAACTAACCAAAACTTGCACAAGATGGAGGGTAAACTAACAATGATACAAACACACAAAAAAAATAGGGACAAATACAAAAACAAGACTCCAAAATTTACAAGGAGGAGAACCCATGTTCTACCTCAAAGGTGGGGGAGAGAGGAGAAAGTTCTCCAAAAATTTTATTCCAAAATTTCTTGCACAAAACAACAATCTCCATACCCTCCTTATTGCTCCTAATTTCAATCAAAACCCTCCTTATTCCTCCTCCCTTTCTCCAAGTCCTCCTTGGAAGGATTTTCAAACCCCAAAGGGATTTCCTTACCAAGAATGGGGAAGGAGATTCAAGCCAAATGAATCAACTTCCCCACCTCAACCATTTGAGGGGAAATCACAATAAGACCCTACAAGGCTTGTCCATCAAGCCTTGAGGATTGAGAGGGAAAATTCCCTCTCTCTTCCCCCACACTCCAAAACTCCATCATGCCATATGATGGAGGGAGTAAAACAAAAGCAACAACCAAAATCCAAATAACAAAAACATGCAACCCATCTAACAACTAAGATAAATGCAACACAAGCAAAAGGCATAAGAGCCTACCTCAAGGAAAGCTCTCCAAAAATCTCTCCAACTTCAAATTTCTCCACACCTTGACTCAAGCCAATCTCCAAGCTCCAAAATCCACAAGCATCCCAAGCAAGAAGTTCCAAAAAAAGTCCCTCTCTTTTCCCATGAATGGGAATTTGAAGAGGAGCAAGCAAGCATCCTCACAAATGAGGGGGTGACATGTGTCACCCCTCTCCCTCATCAAGGTCAAAGATGCCAAAACAAAAGAGAGAAAGGGTAAAATTATCTTTTTGCCCTCTTCTCCCAAATTCCCTTAAATGTTAGCAAGACAAAATAGTGAAACTTTTGATAAACACTCAAATCCACATCCCTTACATGGATGTGACTAAACAAAGAGGTAAAAAGGGAGGGAAAACTCCCTCTAGCCTTGAAAATAAGCCCCCCTACCCATTAGGTAGGGTCCAAGGGCTCATTTTTATGTTAGGGGGAACTCCCAAGCTAAAAAGGGGTCCCCAAAAATGCCCAAAATACCCTAATTTCGGGTTTTGCATTTTTGGCACAAGGGTAGAGGGTGTGGGGACCACCCAAGGGTCTCACATGTGACCCTAAACCCTTGTGATTAAGTGACTCAATAAACAAAATCAAAAATTTAAATGAAAGTGGGATTATTAACTCCCAAAACAAGTTTACAACTAATCCACTAGCAACCCTAAACAAAATTAATAATTCAAAGCACAATACATTACATAAATTGGGGTCACTCATAGTGCCCAAAATAATAATCTCCTATACTAAGGCTTCACACAATGAACATGGCTAGGACTCAGCCCGTGGGCTGCTTGTGCAAGATTGAGTAGCTGGCCTGAATCCCACATTCTCCTGTAAACCTGTCACCTGCACACTCATTGCACACATTAACCGCACCTGTCTGATACAATATAATTCAATGACATAGTAAGATATCAATGCATTCTAAACTAGTCCTAACATCCTACTGAAATCAAGATGCGACAACGTGCACAATTATACTCAATATTCCAAAAGTTAGACAAGATGATAACATATAACCATAGAATTCCACATGCAACAACTATCCATCATTATAATTATGTTCCAAACACAACATCATATCCATTAGTATCCATGAAATTACAAGAAAATGTGACAATATAGAAATTAAGCTAAATTGGCGCTATACGCCTAAATGTCCACACATGTCTAATAAGATCAAATATCTAAATATAATGTCCAAGATATAACCAATCACTGTCAAAACATGTCTATGAGCAAAGAAACAACAAGCTACTGAGCTATAAAAAGTGTGCACACATCCCCTTATCTTATTATATCATTCATTTATGATTTATTATATAGGAGGTCGGCCTCAGTATTGGCCATAGGTTAGAATTGTATATATAGGGGTTAGAAGGTTGTAGTTAATCATCATATTGAGTATTGGAGTATTATTTTGGAGGTAAAATCCCCTCGGTTTGGAGGTTACGCCCTTGAAGTGGCAAGGCTATTATATGAGCATATTGTCATCATTTATCTATATTTTGGTGTTCTCTCATGTTATTCTGCTGTCTATGTTCTGATTTATACAAGTAATATCCTTACAAGTGGTATTAGAGCAATGATTTCGGCCAAAATTAGGGCAAAAACCCTAATTTTTTGTTTCGAATATATCTTGAATATGGTATCAAATTTTTTCCCAATTTTTTCATCATAATTTGAAAACACTCTAAGTCAAAATATCTGAAAATTTCAGCTCCATTGGATCTGTTTTGTGGATGTTATTGGTGTTTTAGGTTTTTTCATAAATTCACTTTTCAAGAAGCAAATTGTGGTATTTTTTAGCAAAATTTATATTTTCGGAAAGCCCTTGAAATTTAAGTTAGGGTTTGTTCTTTGTGTTTTTATCCATCTACCGAAATATTTTTCAGAATTCCTAAACCCTAATCATGATCACGGGGATAACAATTTTTATGGAAATGGTGAGATGGATGCTAAAGAATGGTGGATAAAATTTAAGAATATATATTTCTCATATTTCATGACAAGGAATAGGTTTTCACATTATCTTGGTGGTCCTGCATGGATTTGGTTTTTAATGAGTTAAAAAATGACAGGAAGGATTGGTCTTGGGAGGAAATGGAACAACTTTTTATGGATAGATGGGACCACAAAGTGGAAGAAGAGTCAAAGCAAGATGATGGGGAAGAATATATTGAAGAATCAAGAGAGAAAGAAGATTAATGAAGAGGAAGGTGAATAAGATTCAAGGTAAGATGATGGTGCAGCATATATTGAAGAATCAAATGCAAAAGAAGTTGAAGAAGACTATGAAGAAGAGGAAGAAAAACAAGATATTGATGCAGAAGAAGATATTATAGCTCCCAAGAAGGAAGATACCATATTTCAGTTTCATGGATGCATTCCAAAGGAATAATATAATTGTTTCCATAAACCCTAACAGCAAGTATAACTTCATCAATAAGGATATGGCTGTGACATCTACATATTCAAGAAAGTAATATCAAAGAAGCTCAAGTGAATGGTAAGAAAATTCAAGTTTTTGAATATTTAAAACTTACTATGGACAAATATAATTTACATTTAGAATTTTTTGCCTTATATATGGATGGTTTAGATATTGTTCTTAGGTATCCTTGGTTAGAGACATAGATGGGGACAACTAATATTAATATGAAAAATAAGTTTATGAAGATTTGGTACAAAAAGAAGAAGGTCACTTTACAGGATATCAGGCTTAATGGAAATCAAAGAAAAGTCAATATAGACCATGAGGATGATTTAGAATATGGAGAAGAAGGGAAATAAGGATGAAATTCAAAAGAGGAACATGAAGAAAAATAAGGAAATGATGATTCATCTACTCAAGAGAAAAATAAAATATCAAATGCAAAGGTGGAAGAAGAAAAGAAAGTTCAGAAACAGGTTGATAAGATTGAGGATACTACAACTACAGCATATGGAAATCCACGTCAACATGAGAGAAAAAATCCATGGAGATATCCCAGGGTACATCACATTTCCAACCAATATAGATATACAGGTAATTGGAGGAATAATCACTTTATTTATACAGGGGATCAATGAAGCAACAATTATGAAGCATGGAATCCTTATTATGGTTATACATGGAATCCTTATTATGGTTATGCATTCCAAATCCTTATGTTGGTTATGCATGGAATCCAAGGATGATAAACTATGGTCACAAATTGAATCAGAGTAGCGCAACAAATATGGATATTAGTTCAGATATGTATCATCTACCAGGATCACATATGGATGGATGATCGATCATGGCGCAAAGTGTGTAAAATTTACAACACACTCATTACATGGTTTCTTCTTATGTTTCGGGGATGAAACATGTCAAGAAGGGATCTCGTTAGTTCATGCTATGCACCTAGGGAAAGGATGTTATGAATGTATATGTATTGATAGAGATGCCGACATGTGGCACAAATTCCCTTATCTTATTATATCATTCATTTATGAATTATTATGCTTAGGAGGTTGGCCTCAATATTGGCCATAGGTTAGAATGGTATATATAGGGGTTATAAGGTTGTATTTAATCATCATATTGAGTATTGGAGTGTTATTGTATGGTTTGGAGGTTACCCCCTCGAAGTGGTATTGGAGGTTGCCCCCTAGAAGTGGAAAAGCTATATGAGCATATTGTCATCATTTATCTATATTTTGGTGTTCTCTCATGTTATTCTATTGTATATGTTCTGATTTATACAAGTAATATCCTTACAAAACACTCCTTAATACAAGGAGTCAACAATCATCTCCAACTTCCCCTACAATTTAATCTCATCCCTAAGATATCTCCAACATCCCAAATATCCATCAAGACTAATCAACGTGAGTTGTTATCACAATAGACTCACACTAACTATATAATTAATATGAGTTATATCCATAACTCAATATTAATAGCATCCACAATATATTTCTAGCATATTTCTCCTTCAAATCTCCCACATACTCATTATGCAACTTCATTTGAGGTGACTCTTCGCATTGGATTTAAGGAGATGGATGGAAATCTAATCTTCATATGGCCACGACTTATTTGAAAAATCATCATTCTCCTGATCCAAATTCCTTGTCATTTAGGCGTTACCTTATTACAAGTTTCAGAAAACCTAGTTTTCATAATTTTTGAATAGAGAGAAGAGATACATGTTGAATGGGAAGGTTACACTTTTCAATTTAAAATTCATTGAATCATCTTCATGATGGGGGGGAGAGTACAATTTTGGGGTTACAACATGAGAGTATGTCCTTCAATCCACCCTGCATGAACATCTATTAGAAAAAATTCTTCTTTGTAGGGAAAAGAGAAAAATCCATGCTTACCGAGGTGACTAATGTTATAATGGCTTATCGTGATGACAAATGAAATCAACTCCTCAGAGAGGAAATGTTCTATTTGTCAATCCATGATTATATTAAGAATTTCTAGAATTGATCTCTTTGGTTTGATTCATTCCATCATTGGGGATTATTGCATCAAATGAAGAACTCAACAATGAGAAACATTGTTCTCCTCTATAAATTACAACTCGTGCCAATTGCTTGAAGAACCTATAGTGAGTGAGACTTCTTGCTTAAGCCTCTTGTATGAATATTCTGAGAAACCACTCTTTCATCCATCAAGTGGCAAATTAATTTGTCATTGTCTAGTGCATGTTCTACTCGCATTTACCATGCACTTATAGCTCAGAATGAATTAGGTTGGGAAGTTCATGATCATTGGCTTCATTATCCTTCAAGGTGTCCTTTGAGTTGAAATTTTATTCCACTAGAGTTCAAGAAGATTGGCCCCATATTCAACCATAAGCATCTAATGTCCTTTCAGAAGAAATACACTCTTACTATGCATGAATAATTTCATCACTTCTAATAGGATGTATATCTTCTTTATCCTTGATAGTGCTTCAAGCTAGACATACTTTTCTTGCACAACATAGGCTAATAATTAGTTCAATTAGGTCAATTGTGATTCATCTTTGTGACCATAGTTTCCTGAATCTAAATACATATTCACAATTAGATTTTTTAGCACAAACTCTGCCTTAGTTGAGCAATCTATATAATGTTGACTTTCATACTAATGTTGACTAAAACATAAGCAAGAAAATCATCCAAAGGGAGAGAGATGAAAGGTAAAGCTTTGAGTTTCTCAATCAGCTACGTAAAGTTCAAAACATTATCCTTAAGAGATTATTCAACTTCGTTCTTTTCATACAAAATTTTGTATCTCCATTTCATTTTTCTCATCAAGCCCTTTGATCATTCATTGTAAATAGGTGTAATTCCCACCCGCTTTCCTCTAGCAACATTCTTCTTGAATTGAAGCGATAAGGATTTGATGGTAAAATATTCACAAGTAGAAATTTTATCTATTTTAGATACTCTTTCCATAACTTTTATAGAAATGTTACTAACCTTATTTTATTTTGCTAGATGCAGATTTTTGTGTGAGGCAAGAGACTTATTTGATGTGCAAGAATCCTTACTTTTACAAGAGCTGGTCCAAAATGATGGCTGATCATAAATATTGATTTCTTGGTGGTCATCTTCCTCTTCATGGTTTTCATCACTTATTGGTGTCAAACACCAATCTCGAAACTTCATCATTGTGATGCAGGAAATGAATGTGACATGGATTCATTCCTTGATAGATTCACCTTCAAAATTTGATTTTCAATTTGAAATGTGATATATATATATATATTTTAATATATGTGTTTTTTTAAACAAAATTTAGAGAGATCTTTAATGGTGCACAAGGTTAGATATCTCCCCAGCGGATTCGCCAAAAACTGTTGGAAAAATAATTTTGTGTTGCAAATTATTGAGTTTTCACCAACAGTGCGGACAAAGCCCATCCCTTTTGTGTATGGGGAGGCTCCCATTATTGAATGTAAACTACTTAAACTATTTATGAGTTGTGGGGTGGCCAATAGGTTGGGATCACACAGGAACACTCCACTGAACCTGTGGAAAATGTTTGCATCTAGTGAAAATGAATAATTTTCAATTGGGAGAGGTAAAGGGGAGTTGGGAAATAAGGAGAGAGGGGGGTTACTATTGTGAGTAGGCACTAACAGAGTTTTCATACAATTAAAAAAAATGTCCACATTGAATTAGAAGAACACAATAATGTAATCCATTAATGATAAGACTAATAAATAAGAGACACAAATTTCTATTCAATCTATAAATCAAAAGACAAAACAGTTATTTCTTGGTATTGTACAAGATCATAATGTATAACAACTTTGCAATTAGTAGAGAGAGATAGTAGAGGAACATTGACAAAGAAATAGAAGAATTAAAAATTTTATTGTTTGATGTAGAAATGGTAAATCTCAAACACATATACATTCAATCAACAATTTTCAACTCTTTAGAATGGATAAGTCATTCCAAGCTTATAGCATTTACAAATCTCTCCTCTCATCTACCCCCCACATGAATCTTAATCATATCCTCACCTCTTGTAACCTTTCATATTCCTAGGAGGTGAGTCTTTTTCTTATCAGTTATTGGAAAAAGGTCTCTTATAATGTTTCAGCTAAGGGTCACATAAGTGAATAGGAGGAAATAACAAAAAATACATTCTGGGATTAAAAATCTAGTAATATGGAGAGACAAAGAAGAGACAAAGAGAAATCCCTTGACTGAATATAGATAAAGATGGAACCATTGTGGATGATGAATAACCTCCCGATTTGAAACATGTGTTGGACTTAAATTTCCTACATTCCTGTTCAAATTAGTGAACTAAATACTAATGAAAATGCAAACAACTCAAAACATGCAAGGATTTAAGGTACCTTGGAATAAGATGGTGACAAAGTGAACAGTGTGCAAATTAGATTCCTTGTTGCAAGCTTGATGGATCTTGCACAACAAATACAGACATATAAGGAAAATTGGATTAGATGGTAGATAGGGGGTTATCCACAAAAAATTTAGTTCTAATAAAGCATAAACTTCCTCATGCGGATGTCAACCCCCATATTTGATAAAAGAGGATAATGAATAATGATACAAGGACTGAATGACATGCATAATCTGAACCTAAACATCAAAGTGAAATTGCAGAATTGAAAGGAAAGTGCTAATCTGATTTGGATTAACACCAAATGAAATATACCTGGTTGGGTCGACAGCAACCTAGGCCATAGAGGTCAAGTAGACGGGGACCGAGGGAGATGGATCTAAATAGTAACAAAAAATACAGATCTGAACAATGTCATATGAGTTGCTTGATTTGAAAATGTTGTAAGGCACTATAGTAGTTTACTAGTAGACCTAAAAAATAGATCTGAAACCTTTGGAAGTAGAAAGGATGTCAGACAATATATAGGATTTAGATTGAAAGGATGGAAATATGGCTTGGGTACGAACCACATGAATGTGCCAAGTTGGCGGTGACCAAAGGCTGACAAAATGGATATGGACTAACAGAGTGGAAAAACGATGGATTTAGGAACTGTATGTAAGTGACAGGATAGACTCAATAGACTGTTATGGATCTAGATGGTCACTTTTAAATAAGTAACACAACAAAGGCAAAAGTTGACGACAACCTGAATAGGAGCGATAACAACCTGGGATGATCTAAGCAAGGCTAAAGAATGGATGGGCTGTGGTTGATAATATGCACAAAGATTAGATGGCTACTCTGAAATAAAAGGTTGGATCTGAAGCTCTAATGGCAGCTAGACCTGTACTAATGTTAACTCTAGGAGAGTGATAATAGTAATATCTCAATGATGCAACAATAGATCAAACGCAATACAAAGGAAAAGAGCTGATCTCTGGGCACAAGTCTCCACAATTGATGCAAGTAAGATCAAAGGGACTCCAAGAAGACTAAAAAGGTCTGTAGAGAAGCTAATTATCGCAAAGACAAGGTCACAAAACGCATAAAATCTTTGATGATGCATCCCCTAGATGGGGGAAATGCTAGCTTTATAGGGTCAAAAATGACACTATGTGGGTCATCGTCAATGCATGGGGAATGGTCCAAAGTGTCTTGATTGAAGTGAGAATGGATCTCCTAGCTTTAGGCTTTTTAAGCTCAGTTAGAAGTGGGATTATGGTTTTGAAAGGATCAGGTGGGTCAGGGTTTCATAGGGAAGTGAAATGGGTAGATGATGGATGACCATGGAGTAAATAATGTTAGGTTGTGGAGCTATATTGCTTCACAATGAGAATGCATTACAAGTGGTTGGTTTACATAGTAACCGACATTGGTTGGGGGGAAATGACCAGTTAACAGATCTTCAACTATCATCGGTCAGCACATATCAACCGCGACCATTGGTCAAACAGGATTAGACAAAGTCAGAGACTGCCATCGGTTAGGGAACTAACATCGGTTACCTGTGCGTGAAATTTTATATTTAACTCATGGGAATTAGATCTAACTTTAGTTATAAAGTGAATCTAAAGGTTGTAATGCATATCTATGGTGCCCTAAGTTTGTATATGCATATATAAGCATGAAAGCTAGGGTTAGAAGGTTAATTAAGAGAAGGATTGAGTTAGATCCTTGATTCTCCTAGATTGAGAGGATGAAGAAGAAGAGAAAGAAAGAACAGGTTACATGAAGACAAAGCTTTCATGGAGAGAAGATGGAAAAAAGAAAATAACATGTACAGTTATTATAGGTACATCTCAATGGTGAGAAGAGGGTAACATCTTCTACTGTATTTCCTTTGTATAGTTATTGTCTCATTGTAATGGCTTACATAGTATGCAAAGCACATAGAGTTTCTTCTTGTAGATCCACATGTTGGTGAGATCTTGTATTGTAGATCCATGAGATCATGATGTATTGTTGATCCATGTAGATCTAGTCTTATATTGTTAGATCCACAGGTTGTTGTGAGATCTTGTATTCATAGATCCATGAGATCATGTTGTATTGATGATCCATGTAGATCTAGATATTGTAGAGGAGGTTTTCTTCATGTTTGCACAGGTTGATGCAGTGATGGAGAGACAAACTTACTTCTTGGTGCACAGTCATGGTTGCACATTGGTAGACCCATGTGAGAGGTCTTGTTGTAGATCCACAGAGAGCTTGGTTGTAGTTCAGAGATGCAGTAGTTCCTGGTTATGTGAGATTTACTAATGGTTTGGTGGCACGGTTGTAGTGCACTCATGGAGATCCGTTTAGAGATCTGGAGGAGGAGATACTCTTGGAGAGATGCATTGTACTCTTGTGGGAAGAGTTGGTTTGTACTCTTGTTCATTATTATATATATGAGATCTCTATCTTTGGTGGATGTAGCCCACATTGGGTGAACCACGGTACATGTTGTGTTATGTGTGTGTACTTTGTTTTGATTTGGATTTATCTAGTTTACACTTCCACTGCTGTAGATTTTGGGGAATTATTTCCATTTCCACATTCCATATTCCCAAAAACAACTGGTATCAAAGCTTGGTTGATTGGAGTTAGCTTTGTTATGATACCAACAAGTGGTATCAAATCAAATGGATTTAGTTTTCAGAGAAAGGGTTTATGCTTCAGTGTTTTGTTAAGTGGTATTACTGATAGATGTATGTGAGCAGGATTTTGTTTTGCCTGATGTGTAAATCATAGGGAGAGATTTAATCTCAAGTGGATAAATCTTTGAGTTGAGATGGAAATTATAAGGTTGCACTGAAAAATGACAGTGACTGGTGGTCAGTTATAGACCGTGGATAGGGTTCCTTATGGTTGGTTAAGGTGACCGTGGTCGGTTACTGAGCAACCTAGGTTTAAAAAGAAAATCATAGATCTGGAGAATTTTGAGAAGATACAGTGAATGTGTCTTTATTATTGAGGTGTCCCTAGTTCTTAGAGGCACAAGCATGTTAGTCAGATTGCAGATCCATATTATAGAGGTATTGTTTTGTTACCTTGGTATTTCAGTGCTTGTATGTTGCACATGTATGTTTGGGATTGCAGATCTAGGTCTGAGTATGAGATAGAGGAGAAGTTATGCATCCTTTGGTGCAGTTAGATGTACAGGCTTCATTAGAGAGGAATAATATAATATCACATAATGAAGATGGGGCTTCCATCAGAGAGGTAAGTTCTTTAGTTGAAAATGTGGTTGAGTATCTTGGTGCCGGTAAGGTGATGTGTTTCATCTTGGTGCATTTTATTTGCATGTATTATTGTTGTTAAGTTTTTGTGTAAAGGTTGGGTGCTTCTTGAAATGATTGGCTCAACACAAAATCTATTGGCTTTGGTCAGAGTAGGCACCTGGTTTGGTGACCTATGCCAATTTGTGGCATTGTGTTCATTCCAGCAGCACCAACATCAGTCAGTGAACTGTCATCGGTCACAAAGGGTAACCGATACTGGTCAACAAACCATGGTCGGTCTCTGTGACAATGAAGTTTGCACAAGGTTTCTTACAGTAGAAGAGGGCATGAATGGTTCAGTGTCCTATTTTGGAGGATTAGGTTTCTGGCACAATGTGTATAGGTAGAAATGAAGAAGATCACTTCAATGTTTGAATCAAAAAGAGGACAGAGTTGGCTCAGTTAGTCTAGTGAGATTGGGGACAAATTAAGGTATCTCTATACAGTCCATGTTTTATTTATTTCATTTGAAGAAACTGGTATTATGTTTGGATTGTGTGCACAAGTAAAATATGCACCATGGATATTTGGTGAGTTTGAATTTTATTTCTGGATGTGTTGGAATCTTGAGGACAAGGGTATCTAGTCTAAGGATGAGATCCTCAATGAAAAGTCATGTTTAGACACACAGTTGCAGGTAACGAAAGATGTTGAGTACACAGGATGAAAATAAGGTGATTCACCTACTTCACAAGAAGTCCAAACTTCTGTGATGTAGAAGTATTCTTTGTTAAGAAGGGAATCAGGTTTATATTTCTTTCATCTTGTTTGATTTCTCACTTGATATATATTATATATATTTGAGCTTGAGCTTATTATCAAGCAGTGTATGGGAGTTCATGTTGAGTGGGAGAAAGCCATGGTTGTTGGCATTATAGGTTGGACACATATGCACGTGCAGAGTGAGAGGAGGATGTTACTATTTAGAGTGGCATGAGGCACAAGTTGTTTTGGAGGATATCACAACTTTGCAGGTATTTTTGATTTTATTGCATGATGATGTCACTTCTAGTTTTATTTTGTAGTGCCTGGATATCCTTATGGGATGACAGTTGATGGTTGTTCAGCTGGGTGAAGAAGAGAGAGAAATTTTATTGACATTGAAGGGTGGAAGAAGGAAAATCTGTTTGTTACAGGTTACAGTGTGACAACAATGTATATTTACATCTTATTGATGTTTCCCTTGTTTTCTTTCATCTTGGATGGTTTGTGTAGTATGTTTGATGACATTTTTACTGGTATTTGCACTAGTCATTAGTAGCATGGTTAGCATGGTTGTTGTTGTTGACATTGATGAGCACATGATTCATATGTGGCTTTGGAGTTAGTCGGTGAGAGACTTGGAGCTTTTGGAGAGCCTGGTGATATGGATGGATGTATATGGTGAGTTTATACATGTGGATAGATTATGTTTTGTGAGTCTATGATGATGCAGATATTTGTTTTGCACATGGATGCCTATGAGCATGGTTTATATGCCTTTTAGAGCATGAGCATGAGTAGGATGTTTGTATTTCCTATTGTTACTATGTTACTCCATGATAGATATGATTTCTACAGATTTTTGTCTTGGACATGCAAGTTGTTTATGCAGGGTTGGATTTGTAGATTGCAAGTGTTTGGATTCTTTGAGTTATGTAGGTGTTGTGGATGCATCCACTGGTTACATGTAGTACTCATTTGGGTTGTCTAGACCCAAGATCTAGTTTTACTTTTACATATTCTAGTTTGACTTGTCTTTGGTCAATTGCATTGGTGGTAGCATGGAGACATGGATAGATGGTTGGAGAACATGGTTGGATGGCTATGGTTGTGATAGAAGCTCAATACTTCAGTTCGAGTGGGAGATCTTGCAGGTGTGTTAGTCATGATGGCTTGATTACATGAGAGGCTTGGTGTTATGATTCAGTGGGAGCTTTATCTATGGATAGCTTGGGTATCATGGATCAGTAGTAGCTTCGTGTAGGTATATGGTAAGTCATGGTTTGTTATCTTCTTGGTTTTAGAAGATGGTTTAATCTTCTTGATTACTTGAGAGAATTGTTGAAGGAAAGAATAGTTGGTCTTCATGGTATGTAGAGGATGGTGATGTATAGGTACAAGTACAGAGGTTCAGCAATTTATCTCCAAGTGGGAGATTGTTGGGTTGTGGAGCTAGATTGCTTCACAATGAGCATGCATTACAAGTGGCTGGTTTACACAGTAACCAATTTCTTACATCCGGTCAGTAAGCAGAACCACCATCATAACATCGGATCAGTCAAGAGGAACCACCATCGGTCAAGAAAGAACCTGCCATCGGTCAGGATACCGGCATCGGTTACCTGTGCGTGAAATTTATATTTAACTCACGGGAATTAGATTTAACTTTAGTTATAAAGTGAATCTAAAGGTTGTAATGCATAACTATGGTGCCCTAAGTTTGTATATGCATATATAAGCATGAAAGCTAGGGTTAGAAGGTTAATTAAGAGAAGGATTGAGTTAGATCCTTGATTCTCCTAGATTGAGAGGATGAAGAAGAAGAGAAAGAAAGAACAGGTTACATGAAGACAGATATTTCATGGAGAGAAGTTGGACAGAAGGAAATAACAGGTACAACTATGGTAGGTACATCTCAATGGTGAGAAGAGGGTAACATCTTCTACTATATTTCCTTTGTATAGTTATTGTCTCATTGTAATGGCTTGCATAGTATGCAAAGCACATAGAGTTTCTTCTTGTAGATCCACATGTTGGTGAGATCTTGTATTGTAGATCCATGAGATCATGATGTATTGTTGATCCATGTAGATCTAGTCTTATATTGTTAGATCCACAGGTTATTGTGAGATCTTGTATTCATAGATCCATGAGATCATGTTGTTTTGCTAATCCATGTAGATGTAGATATTATAGAGGAGCTTATCTTTATGTTATCACAAGTTGATACAATAATGCAGAGAAATACTTATTTCTTGGTGCATAGTCATGGTTGCACATATGGTAGACCCATGTGAGAGGTCTTGTTATAGATCCACAGAGAGATTGGTTGTAGTTCAGAGATGCAGGACCAAATTGGAGACATGTTTTCAGATGTAGAGTTGAACACATTTCTGCCTACCAATACAAAAGAATTGATGTTTCCCATCTCAGTAACTAGTGGAAATACCTGATCCAATGCTCTTTTTCCTTTTCAATATCATCCCTAGTCATCTTCACTTTCATAGCAGGTGGCAAGCATGAATTCAAAAAAGTGAAAGAATTTCTGAGAACAAGGTCCTACCTTTCTCAAGGATTTTGTCTCACCCACTTGTCATTAGCTCTACCTTGCATCATGTAGCCTACATCTTCTTGATTGATTTTGGATCAAAGATAATAATTGGATTGACTTCTTCAGTTGGGAGAGATGGGAAAACATTAGGCTCCATGAAGGATTGAACATATGAAGTGATAGTTCTCACATGTTCTTCCAATTGTTCAATCTTCTCCTTATATTCTTCATTTCTTGCAAGAAGGCGAGTGGAAGATTCTTTGAATAGATGAGCATATCCTTCATGTGTTGTTGGCCCTAGAGGAATTGTGGTCATTTCATAGTCATATGGGGAAATATCACTAATGGGATTTACCACCTTCTTCTGAGCTACTTCCACATATTGATTTCCTGAGGCACCACTAAAGAAGTAGGAAGTAATTTGAGCTTTCTTACCTTGTTTAGTCTTCACCATCTTTGAGATATCTTGAAAATATGGAACCACTACTTGTTGTGTTGTGTGAGTCTCTCATCTAATAATTTCCTGTACCCATGGGAAGATCTCCATTGTCTTAGGTTCAACACTAGGCATGATTGCAGTTTCAGGCTCAATGCGAGAGGGTACATCTTGCATTTGTTGAGTTGGCTCAACCACATAGGAGGAGATGTTTGGAGACTGATGTGGAAATGGTGGATGAGAAGGATCAATCTCTCCTTGCTCTAGATCTTCTACAAGGTCTTGAATGAATCTTACTTTCTTGTGTAACCTCCTGTAGTGGGGGACCTCAGTTTCCATTGATTTCCTTTTAGCGGGCTCTCAAGAGTGAGTAGAGCTGTGGTCCTCTTGATTGTCTTCATAGAGCCGAAAGATGAGATGCCTATCTTACAAGAGTCTGAAGACCACCTGATTTAATGAGCGAAACCCTCTTTTTCTTGAACCATTCCTTTGACCTTTTGATTACCATTTTATTTCTTTCATTGATTTCCCCTTACCCATGAATGCTCCACAAGATCTGTGGGGAGAGGTGAGGCCTTCACTGCTTGGTATTCAGGATCATACAACTCAGTCCCATCATCTTCTACACCATCCATGAACCAATAAAATCTGAATTTTCTCATTTGGCTGATGGTCATTCTCATGTGATCTCACTTTCTTACCTCAAGATCATCCCAACAATTGACCCAGTAATCCTCAATTTGGGGAACACGAGTGCAAATCAGTTGAAGATGAAGGTCTTGCAGTTTTCTTTGAAGATGGAATCGTGTCCCTAACTGTATATGAATATAGGTTCAAGGATGTTCACAACAATTCTTAAATGAGAAGTATTCGAAAGATAAATGACACACCTTTCTTCTTGAGGTTTCTAAGTTTTCCATTGACATATGGATGAATCAGCTTGAACATCACAATCTTATCACTAGGTTTCAACTTACGAGGGGAGGTCAAATGGTAAAACTTTGATATATGATTGAGAATTGAGTGAAATATGCCCATATCAATGAATGTTGTGGCTTGAGAAGACAATCTAACTCAGGGTTACCTTCTAAGAAACATTATGATGAGGTGAAGATCATCACTAAAATGATGATTTTTTACTTGAGAGTTCAGTTTTGGGTACGTATGGGGGCCATTTGATATGATGACATGCCTCTGAATGTCTTGTACTTGTGAGAACATTTACCTACATGATGACATTATAACCTTGTGACTGCAATCTGGAGCAATTGATGGTGGATGTTATCACTTATGATTTCCCCAAATCAATCATCTGAGTTCCTTCGATGACAATGAGGATGAATTGTGCCATCCAATCTTGAAAATATCTTATGGCCTCTTCATACCATTACCCTGACTCAACAAATGATTGCATCATAATAGCCTTCATGAAACTCACCTCTGGACAAATATTTTGGTAGACGAGAAGGTTCCCCCCCTTGTTTTAACCATGATCCTAGTGCAAGGCCTTGGAGATAGGATTAAGTCTTTTTAACCATTCACTAATGTAAACTCTTTTGTGACTATGACCATGTTTTTACCTGTCGTAATTTGCATAGATTGTGATATACCCTTCAGGGTGAGCACTGCAAGTAAGGAATTTTCATTTGTCTTATGATCCTTGATTCTGTCTCATAGTGTTGAGCACATAATAGCACCAATTTATACTATGAAAAGACACAAGGATGACCTCCTGCAACATACAATCCACTTGTGAAAATATTATCTTCAACTGGTTCCCTTGGGCCTTCGAGCATTTGACTCTTCAGGTCTTCTAGGTCCATGTGAGCAACATCACTGTCACCCACACCTAGATATTCTGAGACTAGGGTTGAAACAGGTTCCAGACTAGAGAATTTGAACTTCATGATTTCAAAAATCAGCAAGATGAGTAAAAATGAATCCAACATCAACTTTGTGCACTAGAATATGAAACTTTCTATTTTTAACAGGTAGGGTTTAGGAGCTACTTTTTTGGGAAAATTTTCCTTTTTTCTCAAATTTAATCTTTTGAAGCTCCTAACATACTAAGAATACCTTCATTGATTTTTCTTTATTGCTTTTGGAATTTTTCTATTTTTAGTAAGTTGCTTTTTTAACATTGCTTTTTTGGGAAAACTACTTTTTTGCTCAAACTGCCTGTTTTGCCTAGTTTTCCATTTTCACTATTTTTTGAATGTTTCTAAGCAGAGAGATCTTAAAATTTTTGGAGGGTTACTATTTTTAGTAAGTGGAAGCAAAAAACACTTGCTATTTTTAGAATGTGCTCTTACCAGTGTTTGTTTGCAACGAAAATACCCTCATCAGATTTGGCTCTTCCCTGGGATTCTGTGCTTTAATTTTCATAGTGATTCGTCTGCTGGAACTCTTGCAAAATGAAAAAGAAACTTCTAGAGAAAGGGTTTAGGTTTTTTTACTATTAAAAATATAGGGAATCATCAGGTTTTTAATAACAGTTCTTCTTGAAAGGCACCTGGGATGATGATCTACTGAGAAAATTTCACTGGAATCCATTTTAGACTTGAAAGTTATGAATAAATCTTTGTTTTCATGTTCATGCCTTCCCAAGAATTTCTTTTGTAGTATGTATGGTGTTTTTGAAGGTTTTTGGAGGTTTAATGGCTTCAAAAATGGAGCAAGGTCGAACTATGTGAAGAAAAAAGCTTGGGAGCAAGTTATTTTTTTTTTAAGTTACCCGACAACTATTTTTTGTTCACGGGTGAGAAAACATTATAGTTTTAAAATTAGGGTTTTGATAGATTGAGTATGGGGTTAATTTTTTGTCCCCTATTGTCCCCTTGGGAATGGGACAAGGGGGAAATAAAATGCACCTTGAACCAGATCATGACAAGTGTCACTGTGAGGTGCAAGGAGAGAGAGATGGAGAAAACATGCCTTGGCACCTGGGAGCTGCAAGTGGGTCATATGGAGAACCTGAGGAGGGGCTAGGATGAGGAATTTTTTTGTCCCATATATCCCCTTGGGAATGGGGAAAAGTGGGACAATAAAATTCACCTCAACCAGATGATGACAAGTGTCACTGCGTGGTGTGAGGAGAGGGAGATGAGTTTAACCTTAAGCACTCCGTCAGGCTGAGCTGAGGTCATATGGGGGACCAGAGAGGAGGGATGAGGTGGGGAATTTTTTGTGTCCCTATATCCCTTTGGAAATGGACAATAGGGACAAAAAAGTGTGCCATGAAGCCAAAAGTTGACATATGTCACTCCAAAAAATGACTAAGTATGAGAAGTGTACCTTGCACAAAGAGAGAACTTGACGATACAATTCCCGGAGCTCCATGTGGTATTTTCACATGAAATTTTATATTAATTTGACTCAAAATACCATTTCAAGAAAAATGGTATAGGTTTTAGACTTCAATTATAATCTTTCATCTCAAAAAATTGGCTCCTTTTTCTTCAGACATCAGGTGTGTCTGCCAAGATTGAGCTTCCTTGAGAAACCATCAGGTCTTGTGAAAAATGTGATGATTCCACCATGTAGAAAATTCCTTAAGATTTCCAAATTCCTATTTTTTTCCTTCCAAATCCTTACAGAGCTCTCGGAATCCTCTGAAGAATTTCAAGTACTAATTTTGACTACACACTCCATACACCTGAAACACCCACTTTTGTACAATCTATCCCTGAACCTCCTAAAATTCCCTAAGTATTCATAAATCACTTCCAACACCTTCATAAATATCCAATACCACCTCCGGATGATTATGGGATTTCAAATCCTTCCTGGAGGGTGCACAACTACCTTGAAATGGCCAAAATTGGCCTTTCTAGGCCTACTAAAAGACTAGTCTTTGGAAGCACTTTACTTGAATGAGATGAATGACCATGTTACATCATTTCAAACACTAGGAAAATTTTTTAAACACATTGGGAGGACCTGCAAGGTTGGGATGAGTATGATACATAGAAAAATTATCCAAAGAGGGGTTTAGGGGGATTTTCAAGAAAATTTTGACATTTGGGCTTAGTTGTCATGGTTCAAGAAAATATTGACCTCTAACCACCAGTTTAACTAAAACATTATGATTGTCATATGATTTCCCTCCTTCTGTGAGATACAGAGAACACTCTAGAGTACTGGAATGAATGTTTAGAAACACTATTGTGAGGCATATGAAATGTGAACCTGGATGACCACTAGACATCACCCATGATCATCCTCCTCTTGTCATGCTTTTTTATGAACTATTTCCTTAATGACCTGAATTTTGATGTTTAAACACCCACATAGGATTCATTATCTTATTGATTTCACTTGTTACCTAAGTGACCATATGTGGAGTTAGAACACTATGGTCTGCAAATTACTCATCCAATGAGATGTAGAACAGATCCCAAGACATTGAATTAGTGTTGAAGAACACTATTATGATGCATTACAATGTGATCCTGGGATGACTGTGGGAATCACTCATGATGGTTATTTCTTGATCTCATGATGAGAGTGTGGATCACTTTCTTTTGTTTCTTAGGATTTCACAATTGACCCTAGTGATCACAAATCAAATTTATGATGCTTGAATATATTTGATTATTATCTTTCATTCACCGAAATATATCCTCACTTTGTAGATAGAGGATTGCTTCTTGAATGAGATTATTATCATATGATCATCCTGTTGAAATGAAATGAGGTGATTTTAATGTTGATTCATTATTGAGGTGTGATGAATACTATGAGGTGTGGAATGAGTGTTTAATAACAATACCAATTAAATGGAAGTACAAGTGAAATTGACATGATTTCTCATTCTTGAGTACATGGTGATGACCAAATGAAGATCACCATATTTCCTTTCTTGTATATCATGTTCCTAGAATATTTGAACATAATGAGATGCAGTTAAGGTATAAAGATCATCATCTCACTTTCTTGAGTCTCGAATATTTCATGGGAAATTTAACATGATGACTCCTTCACAACTCACTTTCTAACTGACTAGGATGCCACATGGGTGAAAACATGCTTATGAGTACTTACAGACCTTCTTGCTCTATGATTGCTCCTCATGGAGATAGGATTCCTCTTCCTAATAAAATCATTTATCCTTGAATGGTACTTTGAAAGAGTGAATTAGGTTCAATGATTTCCATGTTTATTTCCTCCACACTTCCCTAAAATACTATGAATTCACTTCATCTTCACTTGCAAGATGTGTTATCATTATCAAACATGGATTAAGTGTTTAGAAACACTTCTTAGAGATATGCATTTATTGATATGACCTCCATCCTCACTCATATTAAGTTTCTCAAATCATGCTCATGATGATCATCCTCTTCAATGATTTTAACTTGAACTAATCTCTTGATGATTCATATCATTTTCTAGATGCCGTGCGATGTTCTCGATTTCTCCCACTACCCAAGTGATGTCTTTCACACCCACCGTGACTCTTCTAATCATTTCTCATCATAATTTGATTCATATGATTATATTCATCCTTTGGTGAGAGGATTAGTGATATGGTGTCTCCTTCATGATGGAAACATGCTTAGGGTGACTCTTTTTAGTTTCACAATCAGACTTGATTTAGCTTTGATTTCATCGAACATAAATGTTGTGTCAGAGATCATTGGAATGATCCTTTTAAGAGCATGTGGAGTGTTTCCTAACCTTTTTTTGACCATGATATAAATTACCAACCTTGTCGATGATGGAAAAAATTCAAATAATATAAAAAATGGCCATTTTCATATCTTTCTTGGCTCAATTATGGACTTACTATTTTTAGCAGGTCCTATCCATGACTATTATTTTTGGCAATTTTGCATTTTCTTTCACTTCCTGATGTTTCTTTCCTATTCTAGGGACCACAGATGCTAATAATTCACCTATTTTGAAAAATTACTATTATTATACATGACCCATACCATGAACACATTCTATTTTTAGTAAGTGCACTATAGGTGTTGGATTGCAACAAAAATAGTCTTGAAATTATGGGTTTTATTCCAGGATTCCCTACTCCAATTTTTGGATGATTCCTTCATCTAGATGAGTGGGAAAATTATTTTTTGAATGGAGGGGGTAGAATACTAAGAAAAACTCATTCCTCCATATCTCAAAAATTAGCAACCCCATTGTGCAAGAAATGTTCTAATAAAACTAGATTTTTTAGGATCCTTCACTCCAAGTTTCAGAGCTTTTCACCCACTAGATATTTGGGAAAGTGAAAAATTCTTCAAGGATGCCAGAATGTTGAGAGGAAACACAATACTCAATATCCCTAAACATCAACTACTTAATTGTCCAAAAATTAGCTTATGTGATAGAAGAATTTTTTAGGATCATTTACTCCAATTTTTAGGTGAGTTTACCTGCTAGATCTTCAGAAAATGAAGAAGGATATTTTTTTCATTTGCTTATGGGCATGGAAAAAATTAATGGAGGTTGGAAGGTGTGAAAGTTATAAATCTCACAAAAATGACTAACTTTGTAGAAGAAATTAGCCAAAATAGTGTTTTATTGCACATTTGTATTACCCCTGCTAACTCTGGTTTAAATATGGGTTAAGACTAAGTTTTTGTGTGGTTAAGATATAGTAAATGTGGTGAAATGGGGAAAAAAGAGAAAATGGGGGCTCCAACATTACTCCTTATATCTGGATTGAGATAATGGAAGCACGAGAGAAAGTTATGGATGAGATGAAGGAGCTAAGAAACACCTATGGGAAGCACAGAGAGGTCGCATGGAGGTCCAGAGCTTAAGCTTGGGCATTGGGTATTTTTATCTTATCCCTCTTATCCCCCTAGAAAATGGGGAAAAAATTTCACTCATGGTGATGGATTGAAGCAAGTGGATGCATGGGGCAAGGGTGAATGACAACAAGGGGTTGAGAAACACACTTGCAAAGCATGGAGAGGTCACATGGAATTCCAGGGATTATGAGGAGATGGGGTGCACTTTATTTTCCCCTTGGGGAAATGGGAGACATAAAGGACAGAAAATTTATTCCAATGTGAGTGATTGAGGGTGCACTTTTGTGTCCCCCTTGTCCCAGGGGACAAACGAGACACACATGACACTTTGGACACCAAGTGCTCGAAAGTGCACCTATGGGAGGAGGATGAGGGTGCATGTTTTTGTCCCTCATTTCCCCCATGTTACCAATGGGACAAATAGGACACAAGGAGGTTAAAAATGTTCCTATGTCATTAGACGAAATGTCATTTTTAACACTAACTATCCAGAAATAACTTGAAAAAACTTATTTCTTTCACCCTAAGGCTTATGATGGTGTTTTGGAGTCAATTACTATATGATTAAATGACTCCAAAACACATTCTAAGATCAATGGAATTGGTTTTAGAACTTGAATCTTCTTGAAACTAAAAATTTAGGTCCCTTTTTGTTCAGATTTGCAATGGAGATAGCTGCACTATTTGGAATTCTTCATGAAACCTGTCAAGCCTTAGAGAAAAATTAATGTTACTAAATTGTAGATAATTTGCATACCTTTCATAATTCCTACGTTTTCCTTCCTAACTCCTTATGGAACTCTTGAGAATCATTTGGACAAATTAAGTTGAGTTTCATCACAAGAGTGCTCATTCCTTGCACTTAGAAAACTCAGTTGTTGAGAAAATTGTCCCTGAATAACCAAAACTTTCATAAATATTCATAAATTAAATCCACAACCTTCAAGGATCCCTAATACCACCTCCAGATACTTAATAAATTTTCAGAACACTCCAATGGGTGCAAAGAGGCTCCAAAATGATCAAAATTGGACTCTCGAGGCTTCTAGAAAGAGTAGTCACACTGATCAAGAGCTTTAACATATTCATGGCTAGGATCAAGGTGTCACGGGATGTAGGCTAGTCAAGAGAGGTATTGTGGAAGATTTGGAAGTAATCATTTCACATTGTGGCTTAGTTTTCATTCCTTGAGTTTTACATTTTTGGGCTAGTCATTTTACATGAGAACAACCCCCTAAGGAAATTATTGGATCAAAATTTCTTATCTTTAGAGAAAAGGTTTTCATCTATACCCTCATTGGGTTTAAAATACATAAACATTCAAATGTATACAAACATCCAAAAATATTTGCATTGCACTTTCTTGGTTATTTTTATTACACACTTATATTATTCATGTTGCACATTACTTATCATGTTAGCTTAATACATAGTATGTTATATCCTTTTTCTATGCATATGTGCGTTTATGTGGTACATTGAGTTGAATGTAGTTGTAGTCACAAAATCATGCACCTATTATTACATGTATATTGCCAAATATGTTATTTTATATGTGGATCTCACGTAAGAAAATTATTCACTAATGACCTATCCCCTAGTCTTGTCATCAGTTAGTTGGTCATCATCATCATCATTTGTCTTGCATAGTCATCAGTTGCTTACACAGTTTTGGTCATCTATCAAGGAATATTAGGTGTCATTATTTGGTAATTTGTCGTCTCTAGTCTTTGACTAGGGCGCCTAAGGTAGTACATGGGTCCTTAATTTTTGGCACCTTGGTCCCGTAAGCACTTAGATCTAATTTATCTATTCCAGGTCAGTCTTGGTCATTTTCCCTCTCATTCCCATAGGTACTAGTCATCATGTCTAGTCATTAGTGTCAAATTTTAAGAAAGAGATCCCTATATAAACATAACATACCTATTATCTTATGGGTAGACTATCTGCCATTAAGGGATAACTATCTACTAGGAAAGGGATTGCATTGTGGCATCATTACATAACACACACTGCATAAGAAGGGTTTTATTCATTCAATTCCATCCAACATGTGCATTTTACATCTAGCTATTTTCACCTATCTTTGTGTCATTGGCGCTAGGCTACCCTAGGAACACAATTACACAAACAAACACACAAAAATACATTGGGTACGAAATGTAGTGCAATGTTTAGTTGTAAGTACAACATTGTGGCAACTAAGGTCAGTCTGACCCATTCATATGCATTTTTTTTTTTAGGAATTTTATGCTTTGTATGGGATTTTGTACATAGATATTTTTTGTAGGTTTACGGCGACATAAGAGAAGTTACCACGAAAATCACACAACAAGGATTGAGACATTGCAAAGATATAAAGACACTCTAAGATTCAGATCTTGAGATTTTTTGTATACTAGAGCACTCATACTATAGACCAAGGTGCCCACAAGTGCCCCAGTCCTCTTCCAGGATCCCCAGTCCAATCAGATCTTCATCTACTACAATTCCCTAGGTAGTACCTTCATAATTTTCTTCGTTTGCACACGATCCCGTTTAGTACAGAATCACAGTGAGGTAAGTCATCTTCAGGTTAGTACCTTATCCCTCATATTTCAATTATTATTATTTATTTAAATATCAAATAATATTAGTTAGCATCTATATTTCATTTCATGTCAGTTATTCCATTATTGTTACTAGTTTAGATTAACTTAGAATACAAAATATTTTCATATTTTTAGTTAATCATTTTTGGTGAACTTTACTTTAGAATATTTTTCTCTATGATCCATTTCAAATGGCTAAAGATCATTTATATTTTTCACCCATCATGCATCATTTTAGTGTTAACCCTATCTATGATGAGGCTATCATCACTGAGCTCATGACTCGCTATAGTAATCCTACTCCTATTCCAAATCATATCAAACAACAACTTCTAGATGTTCAACAATATGTGCCTACTCGTTTTGATGATTCTTTGATTGGCATTAGTATTTTTTAGGATCTGATATCCTTCACTTGTTGTACACCATATTATATGGCTACTTGCGATCCTCCTTCTAAACTTTCTAAGGAAATTTTAGACGATTCTATCATCGATTACTTGTTTGGTATTGAAAATCACTCACATGCGCATACTGATTATTATCTTAGTCAAGCCACTACTATAGTTCCTTCTAATGATTCTCATGATACATCTCATACTATCTTGCATCCTCCTTCATATTATGTTGATTATCATATTGATAACATCCTTAGTAACATTATCATGTTTGAGTCTCTATCTGATACTGATAAGGAGGTTAATAGCCATGGTTCTCCCTCTTTTCATATTACTGAGTGTGAATCTCGTATTCCATCATTTCCTTCTCCTAAAATTGTATTTATCACTTTTCATGTGTCACCTCCATCTATCACTTCTTCTTCTCTTACCATTTCATCTCCTCTTATTACATCATCTACACCCATTCATTTTTCTTCTCATATAGATGTATTTCCATATATCACCTCACCTATTAGGGATGTTTCTGGTGGTAGTTCTACCACTGCTATGCATATTCCATCTACATCATCTACTATAGCTTCTTCAACACATATTCCTAGTGTGACCTTAGCATCAAAATCATCTTCATCATCTCCTAATATTCCTATGATTAATCATAATGGAAAATTACAACCCCTTAATACATTATTTCCATCCTCTATTATTCCTTCATATGATATCATTTCTCTCATGCATGTCATCGGTCAATTACAATCTCAGGTTCAATCTCTTACTCTAAAAACTAGGGATTACTATGCTTTTATTGATAATAATTCATTACATGGTAACCCTATCCCTAAGAAGATTCATAATTCTTCGTTTCCTAAGGAATTTATCATGCCTACATTCACATGTTTTGATGGTACTGGTGACCCTCATGCTCATCTTCTACACTACCGCATGTTTATGAACTCTTATTCTGATAATAGATTATTACTTAAGGCCTTTCAATACATTCTTATTGATGAGGCATTGCAATGGTACACTCATTTTCCCTTTGGGTCCATTATTACTTACTATGACATGGAGGACACTTTCCTCCATTGGTTTATCATCAATAATGGCCTTAAGGTTACTTATGACCACTTACCTACTTTACATCAGGGCTCATATGAACCTATCAAGGATTATATCTTATGGTTCAATGTTTGTATACATCAAATAATATTCTAACCTATTGATCTAGAAAATCAATTTATTTTCTATTGTGGTCTGATTCCCACCCTTAAGAAAAGGTTGCAGTATGATACATTTGAGTCATTCATTCTTCTATGCTATAAATTTATGGACTTAGAACAATATATTATTTCAAAAAATGTTATTGACCCTCCATATACATCTACTCCTATTACATCATCTAGTATTCCTCCCTCGAAAGTGGTTGAGTATCCTACACAATCTCCACATTTTCCTCACAAGAAAATAAAATAGGGTCAACCCACTCCACAACTACAACATATTTATTCCCCTCCTCTACGACAAGCTATTTCTCCTTCCACTCCAGCTATGTCGCATGAGCCATTGCATTTCTCCCATCATGATAGACCTCATGATGTGGTGTTTTCCTTAGTTGAAAAGCTCCTAATTTTCTTACCATCAAACCAACATCATCTACAACACAAGCTACGTCATCAACATGAGCAGCCTTATTGTCATTATCATCGCATTAATGGCCATAGTGACAATGAATATCTTTCCCTTCATGATAGATTGTAACACTTAGAAGATAAGGGCATCATCTCCTTTGGTTCTTTCTCATGTGAGTGATCAATATATACTCTACCTCGTCAAAGAGTTTCTACTATAATTGAGTCATCTTCTCCACCTAGTGCTCAAGCCATGGTACGTCCACCACCGTAGTTCATTAATCATGCATATCGTATACCACATCCATACACCATGGCATAATCATATCCATCACATTCAATTCATCCATCTCATCCTTTATACTCATGATATCCACCGCATCACACTGCTCCTTCACATTGGCTTTCATATCCCACTGCCTTCACACATACCTCCACAACTCCATATGACATTAAGTTTGGCATTGTCTATTTCCTCCCCTTCATTTATCATACTAACATATTACGATTACATTACAATATTACACTACACATTGATTACTACATGTTAGTCTGATCATCATACATCATCTATTTTTTAACATTCATTATGCTACCATCATTATACTAACTATGCATTACAAAATCCATTTAATAAACATTAACAATATACAAAACCATCACAACATTAATCACCCAATAATACATTATCAATCATATTATGACATCAATACCCCACAAAATAAGCTCATCATATATAAACGACATGTGTCCATACATATATATTAAATACAATCATCACTAGGGGGAAACTCCCCTACATCATATACAATAATACTAATCACACCACATCATCACTATCACTCTCAGGTACTGCAAAATCCCTAGAACTAGATACCTCACCACTATTTTTACACCTTTGTTCATGACCTCAATACCTCTCTACTTGCCTTCGTAATAAGGTGTTCTCTATAGATTTCTCTGAAAACTAACCCTGCAAATCCACGTATCGTGTAAAAACATATTGTGCCAAAGGACCACCACCTACAACCTCTCAGGCTCATCGAGTATCCTCACATGCCTCATCCCTATCACCTTACAACACTATGCACATTGCCACTACTATGGCCACTAGCTCAAATAAATGGGCATTCTCACCTGCTATATCATCTAATCACTCAAGTATCCCTCTACCAACTACGTTGGTAGGAATACTCCATGTCAAGGTGCAGATTTATGTGTCTACCATCAGGGACCAATACGCATCGCCTACAAAAAAATAACACATGTTATACAACAATTACTAAAGCATAAGCTAATAATAAAATACACGTTA